>JAZKJV010008718.1:0-126873 GCA_037367405.1 Ottelia alismoides | reverse complement strand
TCCATCAATATGCTTCGGCTTGTCTGCAAGAGCTGCAATACCTCGGCCAGTTAATGCGCAACGCACGTCAACCGCTGTGCCCAATCAATGGCGTCTTGTCGCTGGTGCAATTCGAAGCCATACACTCAAGTGCTGCCGAGTTGGAAGAATTGCAAAAGGCCTTGCGAGCCGACATGGAAACCATTCAGTATGCGTTTCAACTGCGCGTACCGACGTCAGCCCTGGTCGTCGGACTCGAGAAAGAGCGAGGGTTCCGCGAACTGGTGTTGCGCGTAGGTCGAGATCGCGCGTTGAATCAACGTTTCGGCGAAGATTTGATGTACATGCGATCCCAACCAAAGGCGAACTGCAGTCACTGGCCGTGCATGTATGTGGCGTTTTTGAAGATTGGGCTTACTCGTTGTTCCGTGAAGAACAATCGCTGATGCGGCCTGGCAATACTCGCCTGTATGAACTGCTGGCCAAAGTTCGCTGCGAATGGAAGATGCGACTGACCGATCTGCTCACTGGCGGATTCGGTTGTGAGCCTGGCAAAGGTAACGAAGCGACGTCCAATTTGTTCAGTGGCTGCTATTTTGCGGCGACTGGCGAAACGCCTGATCGCCAGGCCTTTGTCAAAGGAGTCATTGACAAATTGGCCGAAGAACAAGAGTTGATCGAATGGACAGCCGATGCAAGACGAGCCAATCAGCGGCAGAATGTTGCGGCAAATCTAGGTATGATAGTGACCATAGCGCTGCTCGCCAGTTTGATCCTGATGTATTTCTTTATTCAGAGCTAAACCAACACCATGGGACAACCCGCCGCTCGCCTTGGAGACCAGGTATTGCAGAACGCTCCGCACTGTCATGCCCCCATCCACCCACCCGCTCTGGTTCCAACTCCCGTGGCTCACCCAGCCATGCCACTGGTCATCGTGAAGGGCGAGGCCACTGTGTTGATCGGCGGTCAACCGGCAGCGCGAGTAACTGATACAACAGTGCCTTGCCTCTTGGTGTCTTGTGTCCCTGGCGGTCCAGGCATGATCATGAAAGGCTCGGGGACGGTGCTGATTGGAAAAATGCCTGCAGCACGCAAAAATGACATGACCATGCATGCATCATGTGTCGGACCAATTCCCAGCCCGACCGGCAAGGTCCTTGGCCCATGCTGCAACACCGTCATGATTGGTGGCTGACTGTCGCATGCGCCGATCCCATTTCGAATTGCTCAAACCAATTTGTCCAGTTTGCAACCAAAGTGGACTCGGCGTGCATCGGCTGAAGATAGCGGACATCGTATTGGAAGTGAGCGATAAAATCTGGGAAGGCCGACTCGCCTGCGATCAGCCGCACTGCGGTAGCGAGTTTCCCATCCTCGATGGCATGCCTATTCTCTTGCCGAACCTGCGGGCTTATGTAGCAGATCAACTGTTCTCGATTTATGGACGCGATGACCTGGCGCCCTCCAGTCGCAGCTTGATTGGCGACTGCTGTTCACAGAATTCGCACTTCGATGTAACCCGACAACATTTGAGCTGCTATGTGTGGGATCACTACGGCCAATTCGATCCTGATGAAGCATCCGCCAGCGAAACGATTCAACCGGGTTCGATCGCGCGCGTGGTACACACAGGTTTAACGCATGATGAGTTCCAAACGTTGCCCGATGGTCCCATCCTGGATGCCGGTTGCAGCGTTGGCCGTACGAGTTTCGAGATTGCCCAGCATACAGACCGCGACGTGCTTGGCATCGATGTAAATTTTTCGATGCTACGCACAGCCTCGTCCGTACTTCGAACGAGCAAGATCAAATATGACAAACGTCGCTCGGGACTGGTTTACGAAGCTCGCGAGTTTCCAGTCGAGTTTCAACAATCGCATCGCGTCGATTTTTGGATTTGCGATGCCCAAGCGCTGCCGTTTGCTCCTCAGACCTTTGCGGGAGCGATCGCTATGAATCTGCTGGACTCCGTGCCAGCGCCGCAGCAGTTGATTGGCAGTTTACACACGGCGTTAAAACCTGATGCCCGCATGTTATTGGCATCGCCTTACGATTGGTCAGCCGCAGTTACGCCAGTGGAAGCCTGGCTGGGCGGACATTCCCAGCGCGGCACCGGTCGAGGAGCCCCCGAGCCGATTCTAGAGCATTTGCTTCAGCAAAGCAGCTTTCGCATGACCGCTCAGTGGCCCAACATGCCCTGGCAAGTGCGCATGCATGACCGCAGCTCCATCGCATACCACTTGCATATGGTCTGCGCTCAACGTATCTGACCCAAAACAGTTGACAAGAACTACCGTTTCGAGGCGATGCGTTTGGGTGGACCGTTGCGGGGATCGACCAGGTTAATGATGAGTTCTTCGGCAGTGGCATTGCCAGTTTCTCCCGAAGCATTGACCAGTTCGAACTGGAAGATGCGCGAATGCGTTGCGGCTGCTTCCGGTTTCTCAGAACTGGCCTCGTACTGTAGATGACGAATCAGCTGCTGGGTTACTTGATGCGTAATGTTTTCATCGAATCTGATTTCCAGTTCCTTATTCGGCAGCAACTTTATCGTAGCTACCTTACTTCCAGTCGACTTCACAACAACCTGTTCGCCTTGCTGTTCAAAGGTTCCATCGCGAGTATCCAAGCTGATGGAGTCCTTGAAGTCATCGGGCAGTGGGGCTGAAGCTGTTTCGGTACTCTCGGGCAGTTCGCGAATGCGCAGCACCGCACCCTGACAATCGCGAGCATTTGTTTCATAAAGAATGGCTTGTCTGTCCAAGATGATCTGCCCGGTACCGATTGAATAATCAATCGATGGTGCCGATAGACGCAGAGCAATGTTGACTTTGCAAGCTGGCCACACTACGGCGCGGCCTTCTTTGCCTGCTGTCAATACTTCGCTGCCATCCGGAGAGAACTGCACCAAGATCACATCACTGGAATGTTGCTCCAGTGTCAGCAGCTCGCGCAAGTCCGATGAACTGTTGGCCCGGGTTTGCTCAGCTGGCATCGATCGCGAGACGTCCCAGACTTTGCTCGAGGTATCGCGACTACCCGAAAGCAAACGCAACCCATCGCCAGAAAAGTCGAGGCTGGTTATGTCGGCCGAGTGGCCAATCAGTTCGCTGAGCAAACGATTTTCGGTGAGCGACCAGAGTCGAATGATCTTGTCTTCGCCACCACTGGCCAACCATTGTTGATCGGGTGAGAACTTTGCACAGTACACTCGACCCGCATGGCCGGGAAACTTGTGCTTTTGCTCCAGCGTGGCAGTATCGTGGACGCGAACCAATTCATCGTCGGCCGTGATGGCCAAGAGCGACCCCATCGGGAGAAAAGGTAACCGAGTTCAGGGCGAGCGACTTGTCGGCCAAGCGTCTGACTTGCGAATCTCCTGATGTCAGCGATCGCAAGACCAGCAAACCATCGGCGCCAACGGAAGCTAACTGCGAGCCGTCGTGTGAAAACGCCACATCGGTGACCCGCGCTTCATGCACGTTAGGAAACGTCTCGCGCGGTGTGCGCTGTTCGAGGTCCCACAACACCATGCTGCCATCTTCGCCTGCCGATGCAAGATGTCGACCATCAGGCGATAATGCCACTGCGGTTATGGACGACAAAGAACGATATTGCATCACGGGTCGTTCACTTTGCCAGTTCCACAAACGCGCTCCGCGGCCACCGTAGATCAAGATTGAATCAGGATCAGCGCCGGTCGAAGTGCCCCAAGTGCTGGAAGAGAGCCAACCCTGACGCTCCACGGGCTGATACTTGTTGCTTCCAGGTATCCACGACCATAACTCTTTGCCGCTGTTTTTGAGGTCCGCCGTGGTAACGATCAGTTCCATTTCCGCCCGCGAGGCGAACTTTCGAAACGATACATCTTGTATGCTCTTGCCTGTTGTATCGTATGTCGCCAGCGACTGACGCGTGCTCAAGTCCCATAACCAGATGCGAGCTTTGCCATTGCCCAACATGGATGATGTAGCCAGGTAGCGTCGATCGGGTGAGATGGATGCCACTTGTACAGGCGAAGAATGCTTCAAGCGTTCGCCTGCGACTTCCTTGCCGTTGGCTGCGTTCCACCAGGCCACTGTGCCATCGGCGGCAGCAGTGAGAAAAGTCGAGTCATCGGTCGGACCAGAAAGCGCAAAGGCTGCGACCACCGATTCCGCGTGACCGGCGATACTGTGCAGCTTTTCGCCCGTTGATCGATCCCAAAACTCACAGCGTCCATTGCTTTCACCCACGATGAAGTAACGTCCATCGTCCGAGATGGCCACACAGGTTGGCTCAGTGAATGTTCTTGACGCTGCACCGGTGGACACCGGTCGAGCAGCTGCCGCGCGAAAGCGAACTGGATCAGCCGTGGTGGATAGGTCCCAGATAGCCACTCCCTTTTCGTCGCCACTAGCAATCAGCCAGCGAGCATCCGTTGACACATTGAACGCAGCGTTGCGCCCCGAATGCTGCATGACGCGCAGTTGATTGCCGCGGGCCACATCCCAAATGCGCAACGTGTTGTCGCCGGCTGCCGTAATCAAACGGCGGCCGTCGTCGACTAGTTGAGCGCGGTTGGTCAAATAGTCATGGCCTTGTACCAATTTATCGAGCATCTTACCACTGCGACGATCCCATATATGAATCGTACCATCGGACATGGCCAACACGACTTGCTTGCCATCGGTCGTGAACTGAGCATCACCAATCGGCAACTTGCCATCGCCTAATGTGATCGACTCTTGATAACGATCGGCGTGCCATATTCGCCATGAATGATCATCGGCGCCTGAGACAACTCGGTTTCCATCCTGAGAGATCACACAACTGTGAACCCAGCCGCCATGGCCGCGCAGTCGTTGCACGGGCACATCGAGCGACTTGCCATTCTCTCGCGCGGCCTGTTGCAACAGGCGCGCCATCGAGAACGTTGTCGCTGCTGATCCAACGGCGGTCTCAGCTTGTGTTAGATCCCACAGGCAGACCAGGTTATCAGTTCCAGCTGTCGCCATCCGCGATCCATCGGGCGAGAAACTCACATCGCGTACTGTCCCCGAGTGCCCGGACAGCGTGACGTAACTTGTATCGCTGGTTTCTCTACCGGCTACTTCCAGGCGCATGCGTGCGACCTGTTTGGCGGTTCCCTCGCTGGCTTCGATCGGCCACATCAACACGCGCTGGTCATCGCCTCCGGAGGCAACTGCCTGGTTGTCGGGACTGAAGGCCAGGCACCATACGGCGCCTTGATGCCCAGAGAACCGTTGCACTTCTTTGCCGCTGCGCGAATCAAACAGGCGCACGGTACCATCGGATGATGCCGTACCGATCCAACGGTCGTTCGGCGAGTACTCGACCTGGTTGATAACAGCGTTATGACCTAACAAGACCGTATCTTCCGCAGCGGTTTGCCATGACCAGACACGGGCGACGTTCTTCACGTCACCAATGACGATCTGACTTGCACCGGTCGCATTGCAGAAGGCCACACAAGTGGGTTGTCGATCGAGAGTGCGTTCCTTTAAAAGTTCCGGAGCTTTTCCCACAGCCAGTTGCCAAACGCGCACGCAGCCCACGCGTTCTTCATTCAGACCGCAAGTCACCAATAATTTGCCACTGGCATCCAGATCCAGATCGCTAACCATGCGACCGTTGTTCCAGTCGATCGTCTTCTCCTGACCTGCTTGCCACAGTTGGCAGACACCATTGCCCATACCGACAGCGATAAGCGAAACGTCGGGCAAGCAATCGATCGCCTCTACGGTCTCAACCGCATTATGCAGTTCGATGGCTGAGGATTTAGCTGCGTCAACTCCGCCTTGCACCAGGTATTGAAAACGCCCCCACTCCCAATGTCTCAGGTTTGATTTGGCACTCGAGCGAGCCTGTTCCTGTAGGAACGACTTGGCAATGGTGAAGTTGTTTTGAACGATGCTGGCGGCGATTAGCCCCGTCTCGGCGATGTAGGAACTCTCTTCTGCGCGACGGCGATCGGCCAGCGACTCCAGGCGTGCAAGTTCGGTTTTATGTCGAGCTAGCTCTGTTTCCTTGCGCTGCCTTTTGGCCTCATCACGCTCCCTATTGGCTTCGATACGCAAGCCGTCGGCTTTCTCGCGCTCCTTGCGTGCTTCTTGGGTCTGCTCTAATGCCAATTCGTTGCTCGCCTGTGCACTTTGGTAGAGATTCCAAATGGTCGACAGGGCAACAAAGCCGGCTATCAGAATGAAGGCGACCATGCCAACTGCCACGCGCCGCATGGTCCGCAAACGGCCTTGTCGCGCATCGCGTTCGCGGATAGCAGCTAGCAGACGATCGATCAACCGCTTCTCGTCGGGCTGGTCAGGTTTGAGCAGAGACAAACCTAAATCGTAGTCGCCCTTTTCGAGCGCGGTGCTTGCATATGCCAATTTGGCTCGCTGCAAACCGCTCTGAGCTAATGTATTGTCTGGCCATAGGACCAGCGACTCTTGGAACGCAAACGTGGCGCGTGAGAATTTCTGGTAATCTTTCGACTCAATGCCTTCGGCCAACTCGCGTTCGGCGTTGTCGGAAAGACTGATGCTCTCGCTGTGGGATTGATAGAGCCTAATGGCTGCTTGGAAGTCTTGAACCGTACGATACCGGCGACGCGGCAACGTTGCCATGGACTTGATGGCGATGTCCATCAATTCACCGGTGACGTTGGTCGATCGAATGATGTTCTTGGCTGCGTTGGTAACACAGTCCATCACATCCTTGCCGAAGTGCGGTGGGTAGCCGGTGAGTATTTCAAACAGAATCGCGCCCAACAGATAGATATCCGACGCAGTTCCAATCGTGTTAACAGGTCCTTTGGCCATCTCGGGCGCCATGTAAGCTGGCGTACCTCCCATGGCTTGCGATCTCAAAATACTGGCCGACTTGCGAAACTCGGCCGTCGGCAATGCGATACCCCAGTCCATCACCAGAACTTCACCGTAACTACCGAGCATCACATTTTCGGGCTTCAAGTCGCGGTGAATCACTCCGCGCGAATGTGCAAATGCGATGGCATCCGCCACTTTCAACAATATGTCCAAGTTCTCTTCGAGAGTCTTCGAAGTAATGACGCGATCCCAGGGGGTGCCCACTACGTTTTTCATCGAGTAGAAAAGCTCGCCCGTATGGCTGCGCCCCAGATCATAAATGGGCACGATGTTCGGGTGGTCGAGTTCACCGGTGAGCACGGCTTCGGCCAAGAATTTATCGCGATGATCTTCGCGATTGCGATACTCTTCGCGCAGCATCTTGAGCGCCACGCTGCGGTCGATCGATGCTTGCCTGGCTGAATAGACAACACCTACTCCGCCTTGCCCAATCACGCCCAGTAGCTCGTAGTCCAACGATTCGCTGGGTGTGTCACTGGCCTGGCGAACTTCGCGGGTCTGAATGGAAAAGACGGTATCGGAAACAGTGACTTCCGCCTCTTCCCCTTTTAAGGTACCACGTACGTTACCGGTCGATGTCAGCGAATCTTTCCACAGCCGCGACAGCAGCACTGGCGTTGGAGTAGGCGTGGGACCATGAATCTCGACGTGGTTGGTGCTATCGCTGGATGGTTTATCTTCTTGGTTTGGTTCAGCAGGATTTGCTTCAGCATGATGGGCGCGTGCATCATCCGCTTCCACACGGCTGGCTTCGGCACGACTGCCTTCGTTTTCATTGGAGAGATAGTTGGAATTACCACTGACATAGCCAGCGGACGAGTATTCGTCGATGGAACGCTCGGAGTCGTTCTCAGGAACAGGTGCATCCTCGCCCTTTTCCGATGGCGGTTGCACGGCGTGCGCTTGAAAGTTCTGAATGGTTGCTGCAATATCTTCATCAGACCATTGCACGATGCTACCGCACTGCGGGCATCGGCCTTCGATCAGCGGCCGATCTCCAGCATCAAAGTTACAAAACGGGCATGTCTGCATGAAACTTACCGTACTCAGACGTGTGGAATCTGTCCTGCAAAGTGTGAGACTCGTTTATCCAGCACGAAATCTCCGTGCTGCTTTTCGCCAAGATCGAAACACGCTCACGTTCGACTCATCGGGGCGCATCTTCTCTCTGGCTGACCTTGTTCGTTGCCGAGCTTTCCTGCAGCTCGGCTGGTGGTGCTGGCGTCGTCGAGGGTGCATCATCCAACAACGGAATGTTGGTGCGATCGATCTCGCGAAGCCCAGAGGCATCTTCGATTTCCGCTGGCTGATGGTTGCGCAGCAATATGTCCTTCAGCAATATCTCGTTGCCATCTTCCATGATGATGTAGATGCGGTAACGATTGTCGCTCAATCGCGCGAACAAGGTATCCAAGTTCGCTACATCTTCCGGTGTTAATGTCACATCCTCGCCGGCATCCTTGCTGGCTTCGACTCGACCGAATTCATCCACTGGGGTCATCACACGCAATACGATCTTGCGCTGCGTCTGCACTGAAGATACGCTGGTGGTGCTGACCGGCAATTCAGAGCGGTCACTGGCAACGGCTCGCGCAACCGGTAGTTCGGTATTGTCGCGTGCAAATGCCAATTGCTTTTGTATAGTGGGCGTCTGTGGCAACACAAAGTAGAGCGATACCAGGCCTGTAGAGGGCACCACGAGTTCCGCATTCGACGAAGCGGACAATCGTTGGGCAATACCCTGCGAATCGACAAATCGAATACGATTAAGCGAATCGACTTGGGCCGTGACGCGCACTGGGATGTTGGCGGAAGGATCAGAAGTATTGGGGTTCTGTCGATACAAGTGCGACACGCGGTAGGCAGTGGGTGCTGCATCAAAGCGGGTCACGCCCGTCGGGGTCGTGTTGGCATTGGTGGGTCCCAGCGGCAAGCGGTCGATCTCACCGCCGCCCCAATCGATCGTCAAATCATAGTTTGGTCTAGAACACCCGTTCCCGACGGCGAAAGCAGGATATCGATAACGCCTACGCCATCCGTATCCACATTCACGCCAATGGAGTTGACAACTGCGATAACTTGTACCAACGGTGGCAACTGCGTTACCACGGCTTCAGTCGTCCGGTGTGCCTGTGCCTGCGCGCACGACAGCTCCCGGCTGCAACTGAATCCGACCAGCCGCGGACGCTTGGATTAGCGCGTTTTCACCAGTGGTCCTCAATTGCGATGTGCTGGTAAGCAACAGATTTTGTTGCGCCTGTAAATTGAGTGCGCCTTCGCCCCCAGCACTGATCTGGCCATTAATCACCAACGAACCCGCAGCGTTAAGTAGCGTTACATTCGAAGGACCTGTTATAGGTACATTGCCTGTACTCACGTCGCCGATCGCGACATCACCACCACCGGATTGCACAAGCGTGATCGCTCCGCCAACCAGGCTCTGCATGCTTGTGACGTTCAGCGTACCGGGGCTGCTATTGGCGACGTTGGTGTTACCAACCAGTGTCTGTGTCGATAGCTGAGTCGTCTCCGTGCGCAGACCAGTGGGGCTGCCGATGGCCTGCACCGCCTCCAGTCTCACTGATTGGCCGTTGGCGATACCGCTACCCAAAATGTTTTGCGCAGAGCTTAAGGTCACCGCAGCAGCGGGAGTCCGTATATCGCTTTGAACGGTTACGTTTCCAGCAGTCACCGTCTGCAGACGAATTGCACCGACGCCATTGCTCAGTAATGGACCCGCTACCAAACTCAGGTCTGCGCCCGTGACCTCTAAAGTAACCTGATTTTCGTTCGCAGCAGGTGTGGCATCTGCGGTGGTTTGCACATTGAAAAATGTGGCCGACCCGCCGAACTGACGAAACAAGATGTTCCCGCCCGCCACGGTGCTCAAACTGTTGACAGATGTATTGGCACCTTGATTGGAGATGCGGATGTCTCCGGACACGCGAGTGTTTGCTGACAAAGAATTGGCTGATGTCAGCAACGGGCTGATGGTTCCAATGCCGCTGGCTGAAGACAGTGCAAGTATCGAAGCCGTCAATGGCTGACTGGATTCAATTCGCCCAGTTAAAGCACCATTGTTTCCTGAGGTAATCACCAAGTTACCCAGCAAATTGGCACCAGCCAATTGAACATCCGAATTGGCCAGCAAGAATACTCCGACGGTGTTCACACTACTCAGCGGAGCCAAATTCATCGCCCCCGCGCGCGTCGAGAGTGTGAGTCGAGCCCACTGGACCTACAAACACGATCTGCGATGGCAGCAAGAGCAGATCGCCATTGCCCGCCAATATATCCACACCAAAACCCACGCGCAATTGTTGGGCAACGTCAATGACTGTCAGAGCAGTCGCTGAGCTTGTATCACCGTTCAGCGTGACGGTTTCAAACTGTCTGATGGTGACACCACCACTGAGCGATTGAATCGTACCATTCAGCGTTGCGGTATCATTCTGAGTCGCGCTACCCATCAGGGTCATCGAGGCCGCGCGAAGATTGCCCGCAATCAGTGTAGAGCCAACATTGTTATTGTTGCGATCGATCTCCAACTGCAATCGGCCAGTCGCTGTCAGATCAACATTGCCCAGCACCATATTGCGATTGGAGAACACATCCAAATTCGAACCCGAAGTCGCAGTTGTATTGCCCAACTGCACCGTCGCGCTATCGCCGCTGGAAACGATCTGATTCAACGTCCCGGCTCCACCCAGCAGTTCGAGCAAAGCCACACCTGTACGCAAATCGATGTCACCAGCAGAAACGATGCGTCCGTTCTGAACTAACTGAATGCGATTGCTGATTTGGTTGACGGCCACGCGGCCAGTCGAATTGACATCGCCATTAAATTGCACCGTCGCGGCTTGAGTTACCGACAGGCCGTTGCCACCTAGCGTTAGCGGTGAACTAAAGGTCACTGCATCGTTGGTGCGGTTGCCGCCAGTGACACTCAGCCCCTCGCTGTTGATCGCTGCCGTAAAGCTGGCCGTCGAATTGTTGGCCGGGTTGTTCTGACTGAACTGGACATCGACCTGACCGCCTGGCAACGTGATGCTCTTCAGCGCTACGCCGCGCGCACTGCTAATCGACAGATCCACATTGTTGTTGGTCGATGTGACTGGACCCAAGTTGATCGCAGCGCCAGCACCAGTGGCCACCAGTTGATTCTGTGTGCCGGTAGTTCCGCTCAGTAATACACCGCCAACGGTGTTGTCCAAGTTGATCGCGCCGTTGCTCGTTATGCTCGCGCTCGTTCTCAGATCTACCGTGTTTATGTTCGTCGCCGTAAAGTCCGTGGCACTATTCGAATTGCCAGACAGCTGCGCTGAATTGAAGTTGTTCAGCGTAACCGCGCCAACGGTCGTTATCAGGCCTTGTACCGACAGCGTGTCATTCTGCGCCGCGCTGCCGTTCAGCTGAATCGTGCCAGCCGTTATATCAGCGCTACTGGTCAACGATGATACGCTATTGTTATTCGAATCCACTTGCGCTGTCAGCGCGCCGCCTTGCAGATTCATCACGCCACCAAGCGATATGTTGCTCTGAGACGAGAGCTGTAAACTACGTGCTGCATCGGTCGATACTTCGCCCAGCGACAGCGTGCTCGTCTCTTCCAGCGTCGTCAGCACCACATCATCGGTCAACCGCGTCCTGGTATTGATAAAGTTCAGGTTGCCAGAGACTACGATCGATGTACTGCCAGCGATGCCATTGTTCAGTACCAACTGACCGATCGTGGCTGAACCACGTGTGTCTACCGTCAAGTTGCGCAGGCCCAACAGCGTGTTGACGATGTTGCCCAGGCTGACTGTGCCACCATTAGTCGCGCCCCGCGCACTGATCGTCACATCGCCAGGGGAATTGATACCATCGATCAAGGTCAGTCCGCTCAAGTCGATGTTGCCGGCCGTCGCTGCCGTGCCACCACTGCCACCGCTGGCGATCGTCCGCGCGGCTGCGCCATCGACAATCATACGCCCGCCACTGAGCGTTATGTTGCCACCGGAGGTTATCAGGTCCGATGCCAAGGTGGTCGTATTCGATGACGCAATCGTGATACCGCCAGTCGTTGTAGTCACGCCACCTACGACTTGAGTATTCGCCACATTGGTCACCGACAGGCCCGCCGTAGCCAGTGCCACCGGTCCGCTCAAAAGCACGCTATCGTTCGTGCGATTAGCGCCTGTCACGCTCAATCCATCGCTGGTCACTGCCGCAGTAAAGCTGGCCGTTGAATTGTTGGCCGGATTATTCTGACTGAACTGTACGTCCACTTGGCCGCCAGTCAACGTGATGCTCTTGAGCGTTACACCTCGCGCGCTACTAATCGACAAGTCCACATTGTTGTTAGTCGATGTCACCGCGCCCAAGTTGATCGCGGCATTGGCACCAGTGGCCACCAGTTGATTCTGAGTTCCGCTAGTGCCGCTGAGCAAGATGCCACCTACGGTCGCATCCAAGGCGATGACACCCGCTGCCGTTATGTCGGCCCCGCTGCCCAATACGACACTGCTGACATCCGTAGCTGTAAAGTCTGTTTGACTGGTCGAGTCGTCCGTCAATTGAGCCTGATTAAAGTTCTTCAGCAGAATCGCGCCCACTGTCGACTTCAACTTGCCTTGCGCCGACATCGAATCATTCTTGGCCAGGCTACCATTGATCAGCAACACACCTGCCGTCAAATCATTCGTGGACGTGAACGATGCCACGCCATCATTGTTGGCATCCACTTGAACAAGCAATGTGCCGCCAAGCAAATCGATGGCACCCGTCGTGCTGACACTACCATCGGAGATCAATTGCAGATCCCTGGCTCCACCGCTGGCCGTTACACTGCCTACCGTTAACGATCCGCTATTGCCTTGCGTCGTCAAGACAATGTTACTGGCCAGTAGTGTCGAACCGCTTAGATTGATATTCCCACTACCGGCAGTGGTCAGGTTGGCCGATAACGTGGTCGCATTGGATGCGCTGATGGCTATATTGCCACTCGTGGTCGTCACTGCACCTTGAACCTGCACCGTCGCCGCTTGAGTTACCGACAGGCCGTTGCCACCTAATGTCAGCGGTGAACTAAAGGTCACTGCATCGTTGGTGCGGTTGCCGCCAGTGACGCTCAGCCCGTCGCTGTTGATCGCTGCCGTAAAGCTGGCCGTCGAATTGTTGGCCGGGTTGTTCTGACTGAACTGGACATCGACCTGACCGCCTGGCAACGTGATGCTCTTCAGCGCTACGCCGCGCGCACTGCTGATCGACAGATCCACATTGTTGTTGGTCGATGTGACTGGACCCAAGTTGATCGCAGCGCCAGCACCAGTGGCCACCAGTTGATTCTGTGTGCCGGTAGTTCCGCTCAGTAATACACCGCCAACGGTGTTGTCCAAGTTGATCGCGCCGTTGCTCGTTATGCTCGCGCTCGTTCTCAGATCTACCGTGTTTATGTTCGTCGCCGTAAAGTCCGTGGCACTATTCGAATTGCCAGACAGCTGCGCTGAATTGAAGTTGTTCAGCGTAACCGCGCCAACGGTCGTTATCAGACCTTGTACCGACAGCGTGTCATTCTGCGCCGCGCTGCCGTTCAGCTGAATCGTGCCAGCCGTTATATCAGCGCTACTGGTCAACGATGATACGCTATTGTTATTCGAATCCACTTGCGCTGTCAGCGCGCCGCCTTGCAGATTCATCACGCCACCAAGCGATATGTTGCTCTGAGACGAGAGCTGTAAACTACGTGCTGCATCGGTCGATACTTCGCCCAGCGACAGCGTGCTCGTCTCTTCCAGCGTCGTCAGCACCACATCATCGGTCAACCGCGTCCTGGTATTGATAAAGTTCAGGTTGCCAGAGACTACGATCGATGTACTGCCAGCGATGCCATTGTTCAGTACCAACTGACCGATCGTGGCTGAACCACGTGTGTCTACCGTCAAGTTGCGCAGGCCCAACAGCGTGTTGACGATGTTGCCCAGGCTGACTGTGCCACCATTAGTCGCGCCCCGCGCACTGATCGTCACATCGCCAGGGGAATTGATACCATCGATCAAGGTCAGTCCGCTCAAGTCGATGTTGCCGGCCGTCGCTGCCGTGCCACCACTGCCACCGCTGGCGATCGTCCGCGCGGCTGCGCCATCGACAATCATACGCCCGCCACTGAGCGTTATGTTGCCACCGGAGGTTATCAGGTCCGATGCCAAGGTGGTCGTATTCGATGACGCAATCGTGATACCGCCAGTCGTTGTAGTCACGCCACCTACGACTTGAGTATTCGCCACATTGGTCACCGACAGGCCCGCCGTAGCCAGTGCCACCGGTCCGCTCAAAAGCACGCTATCGTTCGTGCGATTAGCGCCTGTCACGCTCAATCCATCGCTGGTCACTGCCGCAGTAAAGCTGGCCGTTGAATTGTTGGCCGGATTATTCTGACTGAACTGTACGTCCACTTGGCCGCCAGTCAACGTGATGCTCTTGAGCGTTACACCTCGCGCGCTACTAATCGACAAGTCCACATTGTTGTTAGTCGATGTCACCGCGCCCAAGTTGATCGCGGCATTGGCACCAGTGGCCACCAGTTGATTCTGAGTTCCGCTAGTGCCGCTGAGCAAGATGCCACCTACGGTCGCATCCAAGGCGATGACACCCGCTGCCGTTATGTCGGCCCCGCTGCCCAATACGACACTGCTGACATCCGTAGCTGTAAAGTCTGTTTGACTGGTCGAGTCGTCCGTCAATTGAGCCTGATTAAAGTTCTTCAGCAGAATCGCGCCCACTGTCGACTTCAACTTGCCTTGCGCCGACATCGAATCATTCTTGGCCAGGCTACCATTGATCAGCAACACACCTGCCGTCAAATCATTCGTGGACGTGAACGATGCCACGCCATCATTGTTGGCATCCACTTGAACAAGCAATGTGCCGCCAAGCAAATCGATGGCACCCGTCGTGCTGACACTACCATCGGAGATCAATTGCAGATCCCTGGCTCCACCGCTGGCCGTTACACTGCCTACCGTTAACGATCCGCTATTGCCTTGCGTCGTCAAGACAATGTTACTGGCCAGTAGTGTCGAACCGCTTAGATTGATATTCCCACTACCAGCAGTGGTCAGGTTGGCCGATAACGTGGTCGCATTGGATGCGCTGATGGCTATATTGCCACTCGTGGTCGTCACTGCACCTTGAACCTGCACCGTCGCCGCTTGAGTTACCGACAGGCCGTTGCCACCCAATGTCAGCGGTGAACTAAAGGTCACTGCATCGTTGGTGCGGTTGCCACCGGTCACACTCAGCCCCTCGCTGTTGATCGCTGCCGTAAAGCTGGCCGTCGAATTGTTGGCCGGGTTGTTCTGACTGAACTGGACATCGACCTGACCGCCTGGCAACGTGATGCTCTTCAGCGCTACGCCGCGCGCGCTGCTAATCGACAGGTCCACATTATTGTTGGTCGATGTGACTGGACCCAAGTTGATCGCAGCGCTGGTACCAGTGGCCACCAGTTGATTCTGTGTGCCGGTGGTTCCGCTCAGTAATACACCGCCAACGGTGTTGTCCAAGTTGATCGCGCCGTTGCTCGTTATGCTCGCGCTCGTCCTCAGGTCTACCGTGTTTATATTGGTCGCCGTAAAGTCCGTGGCACTATTCGAATTGCCAGACAGCTGCGCTGAATTGAAGTTGTTCAGCGTAACCGCGCCAACGGTCGTTATCAGACCTTGTACCGACAGAGTATCATTCTTCGCAGCGCTGCCATTGATCAGTAACACTCCGGCTGTCAAATCATTCGTTGCCGTGAACGCTGCAACGCCATCGTTGTTGTCATCCACTTGAATCGACAGTGTGCCACCGCGCAAGTTTGCCGTAGCGACTGAAATGTCGTCATCTGACACAAGAGTTAGATTGCGTGCTACCGAAGAGACCGTGTCGATGCTGCCGACAGTCAATGTGGCACTGTTGCCTTGCGTTGTCAGTGTTACATTGGCTGCCAGTTGTATAGCACCTACCATCGTGATGCTACCACCGTTGGTCGTGAGGTTATTCGATAAAGTCGTCGAACCGGATGTTGTCAGCAGAATGTCTCCGGTTGTTGTAGTGACAGCGCCTTGTAGTTGTGCAGTATTCGTTTGAGTCACTGCCAGACCAGCCGCACCTAACGTCAAGGTTGAGTTGAACGTTACCGCGTCATTAGTGCGATTCGCTCCCGTGACGTTTAGTCCGTCGCTGACTACCGCTCCTGTGAAGCTGGCCGTTGAATTGTTGGCTGCGTTGTTGACACTATAGAACAAGTCGACCTGTCCGCCTGTGAGCGTAATGCTCTTCATCGACGCGCTACGATCGCTGTTGATCTGCAAGTCGACGTTGGCGTTGGTAGCTGTGACGGCGGCCAGGTTCACAGCGGCGTTGCTGCCGGTAGACGCGATTTGATAGAGCGAACCGCTGGCACCGCTCAGCAAGATTCCACCAACTGTGCTATCCAAGTTGATAGCACCAGCGCTGCCAATATTCGCGCCTGCCTTTAACTCGAGCGTGTTGATATTCGAAGCTGTAAAGCTGGTGGCACTGGATGAAATCGCAAACAACTGCACGAGGTTAAAGTTGTTGAGAGCGATGGCACCTGTGGTCGAAGTCAACTTGCCTTGCGCGATCACCGAGTCGTTTTTGGCTGCACTGCCATTGATTTGCAGCGTGCCAGCTTTCAATTCTGCACTGGTACTAAAGGTAGCGATACCGTCGTTGTTAGCATCGACTTGAGTAGTCAATGTACCGCCATGCAGATCCACAGCGCCAACGGAAATATTGCCATCGGACAGTAACTGTAGATTGCGAGTTGCGCTGCCGACGGTGTCGACGTTGCCAAGCGTCAACGCGGCGCTATTACCATGCGTAGTCAGCACAACGTCGCTAGCCAGTATCGTCGAACCATTCAGCGTGATACTGCTACCGGTAGTGGTCAGGTTACCAGAGAGACGAATCGCAGTGGTCGCATCGACGGTTAGTCCAACGCCTGCGTTCGCACTGGCCAGACCGACGGAGACCGTATTCAAGCGTGTAGTTCCGCCGCTTTGTGCTTTAACGTAATCAACACCAGTAATAGAGACGGTGGAGGCGTTGATGTCTCTCACAGCTTCCAGATGCAAACCGAGATTGGCATTGCCAGTGATGGAGCCGTTAAAGACGATGTCCCGCGCCGCTTGCAAGATCAATCGAGCACCAACACCAGGTGTGAAGGTGATGTTCGCGTCGATGACAATATCGCCGAGAGTTGGGTTAGCGGTTGTTGTCTGCAAAATGACGTCGCCACCTGCATTAATCAAGGTCTGCAAATCGGCGACAGTGATGTACGAGATATTGGGATCAGGTATGGCCGGTACCGCAGTAACAATCGATATGGCGTCGGGATCGATCAGCCACTGACCGGCGCGGCCCGTTGCGCTAGAAAGAACAGGCGTTCCACTCAAGGACAAATGGCGTCGTCCTGAGGTTTCGATAAAACCACCGGCACCGGTCAATCCGCTACCACGTGCACTCAAGTTCGATGCGTTGTCAATTCGCGTGCGGTCGATGGCATAAATGACGATGCGACCTCCGTTACCCGACACGGTGGCATTGGCGCTTACGCGAGCGCCCGCAGCGAGATAAGTGGACGTCGCATTGCGTACGCTGGCGTTTGCCCCAGCCTGGCCACCACCGATCAACACCTCACCGCCACCGTGACTGCTGGACACGTCGATGACTGCCTGGCGGTCCAACTGAACGTTGTGTCCAGTGACGATGACTGTGCCGCCTGAGTGCGTATCATCGCCAGGTGCGAAGATGCTTCCTTGTACAATCGTGGTACCACTGGCACCAGAGTCAAGCGTGAAAGAACTGCCGGCGTTCAGTTCGATGGTACCTGTCTGGACGATCGAACTGCCGTATCCATCCAATCGGATAGTCAAATTTTGAGTCGGCGCAGTGAACTGGTATCGCTCTGTGTTTGACGAGAGCTGCAACAAAGCAGTACCTGCAGCGTCGTGAGTTGTGGTCAAAGACCAGTTGTCTTGACCAGTGAGCAATACGTGGCGATTGAGCGTTTGCGAGTAATCGACTATGCGACCGACATGAGTCACTTCCCACACAGCGCGATGATCCGCACCAACTTGGTCACTGGAAAGTGAAGGTGGCAAGACGAACTGCATTTCCAATGAATCCGCCCGCTGCTGGATGGTGACGGACTGCAGGTTTTGACTGCTGCCGGGCATGATGATCAATTCATCAGCCGCAACATCGTGTGCGTTGATACCGCCATCGATCGAGAACACGCCGACGAAGGCTATGTTTGAATCGATCGTGAAGATATCCTGATCGCTCGAGCCTTGCAGTCGAACGTTTACGAACTGATCGGCTGTACCTCGCCAGACTTGTTGATCGTTAATCGAGACCGCAATCTCTTGGCGGCCAACCCCTTGTCCGCTGGACTGAGAAGTTTGAGAAATCTCGAATCGATCAGCGCGTCCGTCACCTGCCGCAGTACCTGCATTGAGAACCAGAGCTAACGCGTCTGTAGCGAGCGCCGTGGGGTCGGCATTCAGGACGCGTCGCGTTTCCAAGTGGCTGTCGTACAAACGTGGGAACACATTACGAGCAGCCGGTTGGTCCGGCTGACCTTGTAACATCTGACGCAAATAGCCCAGCATACGTTGCTTGAGCGCTCGCAAGCCCGGCATAGGCGTTTGTTCCCCTAATGATGGCTATGGCCGTCGCCTAGCCCGTGGATGATCCCGTCGAATCTTCCGCTACAATCCGTATATTCGGCACTTTAACGGTTTAATCGTAGGCCGTCCGACTCAAAAGTCGATTAGACGGTCGGTTTATGCTGTTGGTAGGGATAAGAACGATCATCTGACCAACAATTGCCAGCCTTATTGCAGGCGGCCTGGCCGACCTGACAGTGCTAGCTAACACAGCATATTGTGATCGCTTCTCGGTTTTCTCGCCAATGGATTGGCAAGAGAATACATGCGAGGGAACGCTCATGAAGTCGAGTAGATGGCCGAAAAACGTCGCTCTTATTGCGGTTGGAACGGGATGCTTGGTGCTGGCTGGCGAAAATTTGCCTTGTCAGGCCCAAGTGCTTCATTCATCCTTACCCATTCATCTCGATGACCGCGATGACGCGGGTAGAATTCCTCAGCCTCCATTGAACGAAGCCGAAGTGGCTCAGGCCAGTGCCTTTGAGACCAACCAAGCTGCTCCTCCACCCTTGCCAAAGCCCAGCGATACGGCTGCGCAGGCACCGCAACTCTTAAAGCCTGACGCAAACTCCAAAGACACTGCCAATAAGCAAGACGCTGCATCAGAGCGAAAGCCTGTGGCGCGCAAGAGCTATGTACCGGAACAGAAACCGATCTCGCAGATCAGTATCAATGTCAATTCCAAAGCCAAGGCCGGTAGCAGCCTCAGACCAGAGCAAGTAGCAGGCACCGCCACTGAGGAGCTGCCTGCGATAATGGGGGCCACCGCCAACGAAATGCACTTGGGATGGATGGCTTCAGCACAGCGGACCGGTGAACATTTTCCATACAAGCCGTTGTACTTTGAAGAAGTCAACTTGGAACGCTACGGCCGCTCTGCCGGCATTTGGCAGCCAGCCATTTCAACTACTCGATTCTTTGCCACCGTTCCATTGTTGCCGTACAAGATGGCAGCGCATTCACCTCATCGCGCTTACTATTGGAATTGGCCCTACGAAGCTGGTGCGAGTGCACCGCCAGTCAAGGAGACCTTTCCGATTCAACCCAAAGCCGCCATCGTCGAAGCATCGGTTCTCACCGGCGCTGCCTTTCTTATTCCGTAACGATCTATTCCGTTGTAATCTCCAGGGTAAAGGTGGCGTCAATCAATCGCCAAAGTCGATACGCCAACGACTGAGGCGCTACTTGCAGCCTGGCTACTCCGCGCGAATTGTGAAGCGGTGGAACAATCGCCCAGTCACCCAAGCGCGGATCATCGCAGGTGACATCGAGCGTCGCGATATACATTGGCTCAATAGAGGCATCTGCGGAACTCTTACCAGCCAACGGTATTAACCCAGATTTGACTATCTCTTGGGGCAACTGCGTTAGTGACTGCGAACTGACGTTGTTCACTACTCCATTCCATCGAGCATCGACGGCGACCGCGGACTTTACGGTTGCTTGCGAGTGGTCTTGCAAGAGCTCGGCCTGGTCTTGAGTGACGAAGACCATGGCCTGCCATGCGTTGGGCGAGGCGATCGCGCACAATGTCTCGCCTGTTTCAAGCATGCAACCTGCGTTCGTTGGGTCTAATGGAGTTCCCGACCAGTGGGATGAATCGGGGGCATCCCAATCGCGATCATCGAGTGGCCGCTGCAGGGGTGCTACAATGATGCCATCCAGCGGCGCGCGAATCGTTAACTTTTCCTTTGCAGCCCGCAAGCGTTCGACTTCCGCATCCAGTCCGCGAACAGCTTCCTGAGCGGCCGTGATTTGACTGGCTACCAACGGATCATCGGCTCGTTTGGATTGCAGTGCGGATAACTTGGCTTGCTGTCGGTTCAATTCCCCAGAGCGAGACAGCAGTTCTAACTCGAGCGATGGCGATGCGATGCGCGCAATCACTTGATCCTTCGTCACGCGCGTACCTTCAGGCAACGCGTCGATCAAAGTGCCTGGCTCGACAATCGTAATCGGTGTATAGGCGGACATTTGAAACAACGCAGGGGCACGAAACGAATAGGGCAGGGGCCAAAACAACAAGACCAGGCATAGTCCGCACACACTGCCTAGCGCGATAACGGAGCTCCATCGCATATGCCGTCGTTTCTCCGGCGTGTCGAACAGTTTGATACCCGCCCGCACAGGCTTGCCGGTTATGCCAGCGCCGACGACCATCACCAAGATAATGCCCATCAGTTCTGCGTGCGCGTTTCGCAGAGTGACGTAGATCACCACCATCAATGCACAAAGTATCAGCGACTGATACGCTATCGATAAGACTGCGTACACACCCAAGGAACCCGGTACCGGCTGCGGTTGGTCCGCGTTGACGAGTGTCGGTCGGCTGTAAAAGAATCGATCGAACTGCTGCATCAACTTCAGGCGCGAGAGGTTCCACATATTGGGCAAGTCAAGCAGATCGGCCAGCAGGAAGTAACCGTCGTAACGCAATAACGGGTTACCATTGATGAGCAGAGTACTGACCGTACCTATCAACATGGCGTTGAAGCAAATTGCTTGCAGCAAACCTGGCTCGCTGGCCCACCACAGCCATGCACACAATGTCGCCGCCAACATCTCAATCCACATGCCCGCCGCAGCGATCATTGCCCGCTGCCATCGCGACTGGATCATCCATGCATCGGACACGTCGCAATACAAGGCGGGCACGAAGGCTAGGAACATGATCCCCATCTCATGGCATTGGCCACCATAATGTGTACAAGCCAGTCCATGACCAAGCTCATGCAGGATCTTCAAGCCGCAAGCAATGACGATCATCCAGATTAAATTGGCCGGCGTCAGATACGCCTCCAAACTCGGCAGTTGCTGAGCAGCTTCTTGTATATGCAAGAACATGAAGAGCCAACTTACGGCCATGAACAATGCGCTGACCCGCAGTGCAGACGGCGAGAAGATCCATCCGCACCATCGATCCAGTATCTGCAGTACTCTATCTGGGTTCACCCCCGGCAGTCGCAAAGCCAACAGATGGCTGAATCCCTGTCGCTGCTGCGCTTTCCACTGGAGACCGCGCTGCCACAGCGTACCAGCCTGGCCTGGACGATCAGACAGCACTAGTCCATTGCGATAGAACAAACCCAACAGCACCTGCAGGCGAGGCACATCCAGTCGCGCCGCAGGGAAGAGCGCTTCGAACTTTCGCTTCAAGTCCGCCAGGCTCGCCTGGCCATCGAGCATTTGCAGCAGTGAGAACTCTTCTTCCCACAAGCGATGGTGCGCTGATGTCACTGGGTCTTTTATGATATAAGCCAATTGGCCTTTACCATACCGCGGCGCGATCTCCAAATCCGCTCGCATGCGCAGTGGCACCGGCCGATCGATCGCGCGTTGTGAGTGTAGTGGCCTTAACTGCAGCACGGCTACTCTTTTCCATTGCAGACCAGACACAAAATTGTGTGACCGAAAATTTCTGTCATATCATTTTCGGTCAGAGACTAACGCACGCTTAATTGCCCGCGGAGCCCTGGGTTCAGGCGGCCTTTGGTGTTCTCGATCTCGGCGACGATTCTTTGGCTGCGATCATTAGGATCGACTTCGGGACTAACAAAAACTATCTTGCCGCGTTGTACTTCGGGTGTACTTTCACTTCGAAACACGACTTCCTGGCCGAGCACTGAGGGTTGGTCCGCACGAAATGGCAAGCGTCCTTCGGCCTTCAAACGATCGGTACGTACGACTCGAGCCAACACTTGCCCCGGCCGCACCCAATCTCCCTGCCGCGCGATTAATTCGACAACAGTCCCATCGATTGGTGACTTGATCAGATGCCTTTCCAGATCGACCTGGGCACTCACCGCATTTTGTGCAGCCAGGTCGTGCGACAGTAGAGCCAATTGCAACTCATGATCGGCCTTCTCGCGATGCTGGCGAGCCTGAGCCACGCGCAGTTCCAATTCATCCACTTCGGCTTGTGAAGGTGTATCAGGAAACTTCTGTCGCGACACAACCGCGCGTTGTAGATTGGCTTGAGCCACCTTGATCTCGGCGTCGGCCAGAATCAGTTCAGCTTTGTTGCTCGCTTGTTTGGCAGCGATCTTCTGTTCGATATCGGCTTTGTTCTTGCGAAACAAAGCCAGTTGATCATCTAGTTGCACAAGGCTCTGATCACCCTTGACGACATCGCCTTCGCGCACAAGCAACTGCCGCACGGCTCCTTCCTGCAGCGCGGGTATCTCCGATTCGGCAATCGCCTTCAGAATAACCGGCTTGATGATGAACTCTTCGGCTTGAGTAAACGCAGCGGCCGCGGTCATGAGTGCCCAAGCGAATTGGCAGATCAATACTATGTGCAATCTCATTGCGTAAGATGCTCTGACTAAAAATAAATGACGAAAGAATCATGGCAACCAGTGCATGGTCACGTAGTCGATCAATCGACGGCACCATGCATAGGCCACCGAGGTGCGACCGCAATGAATGCGAGCGACTACGGTAGCCCCATGCCGAGCCGGTACTGACTCTGGCGAGTTAACCAGAGCCGTGACCCTCACGCAAGGTCCTTCGCTACCAACGGATTCCGTAATGGTACCGATCGCGTGCAGCTCCGCGGTGAATCGTGCGCCTGGATTACTGGCAATTGCAAACGTCGCGCGCACGTTTTCCGATTGCTGGCGAGCTGCCCAGACGTGGCGGATATCGCTGTCTCGCACCTGCAATTGCAGTTGCGCCGCCTGCCCGTCTTTAGCAATGGTCAGCAGCTTTTGACCTTGCTCTACAGGCCGCAGTTGCCAGCTCTCTAGCGGATTCCAACTGAGCATCGTACCGTTGACTGGACTTTGAATGATCAGCCCGCTCAGCATCTGATCGAGTACCGATAGCTGTTCTTCTTGACTCGCCAACAATTCTCGCAATTCGCCTTCGCTGGCCGACAAATCGGTCGCGCTGGCGGCATCCGCTGAAGATGGCCGACGATTATTCAGTCTCGCTGACTCGACCCCACGCAGCTTTTCGAGCGTCACACCGCGCTGTGTGAGCAGCTCTTGTTTCTTGAGTTCCCATTGACGACTGCGCATCACAATCAACGTCTCGCCAGCTTTCACCGCACGCGGCGTTTCGGGGAACTGAACCACCTCGCCATTGAGTGGCGCATAGATGGTTTGAATATCGCTGGGCTGGTAACGTCCTTTGGCTTGGACTGTTAAATCGGTAGGTATCCAAAACAGTGCGGCCACGCCCAGCATGATGATCAGACCAACGGCCGCTTTGCGCACCACGGCTGACTTGTCCCAGCGCTGAACATGTCGCCCAAGTGTAATCAGCGGTGTGGATTCCAGAGCAAGTGCATGGACAAGCGCTCGCCCAGCGTGTGGTACAAACGCCTCGATGCGTTGCCTCGCCAAACCATCGTTCGATGCGTCCACGCCTTCGATTGCCAAAGCACCAACACAATGGGTCTGGCTTGTTTGGCCAATGGATGTATCAGCACCAAGCGCATCCGCATCGTTCATCGCGCTGCGAGCGCTACTTTCTGCCATCAAGGGCATCAACACCAGGCTGCTCACTGGCGCCAAATCCAAATAGCGTTGCATCAACTCCTGCTGTTGCGGCAACAATTGATCCAGCGCTGAGCCAGCATGGGTGTAGCTGAGCGGTCGGCTGGTGGCTGTGACCGATGCAGCCAAATCTCGCAGCGCGCGCATCTGCCTCGAGCCGCTGTGAACACGATCCGCTCCGCTCACTCCACCGATTTCGCAGCGTCCATGCCGAACTTGAAAAACGCTCACTCGATCGCAGGTCAAGAATTGTCGGCCTTCATTGGCGATCTCATAGACCGTCTGCGCGAGAGTTGGCTGTGCATAAATTCGAGCCAGGATCGGTATCAAGTCAGCATGTACCGCATGCTGCTCTTCCAACCAGGCCAAACGCTGCTGTGTGTAATAGTCGTTGACAATCTCCGCCACGGCGGCTAGCAGTCTACCGTGGAAATCCCATTGAAGATTCGATTGCCTGCCGGTCACTACTTCCAAGACGAGAAAAGCGCGGCCCTGATTTTGACAGGGAAAGAAACGATACTCCTGTTCCCCAAACGTTCGCTGATGTAGCAATGGCTCTAGACCATCGCCGCCCACATGTGACGACGAGCTCGCCAGGCTGCTCACATTATCTAATGCATCCTCGTGGAGCCCCTGCAACTCGGCTCGCGCGTCCAAGCCTATTGCTAGCAAACCAGACTCCGACTCCAAGCGGTACTTTTCACCGATGACGCTCCAGAGACCGGCCGCCTCAGCGTGGCAGGCTTCAATAACAGCCCGCAGTACGGATGCGTAAAACTCCACCTGCGGAAGTGAGCGACGCGCCAGATCAGCTAAATCATCCAACAATGTGTCAAGCTTGGGCGAGTCCATTGTCAAATGATCTTTCCGGGAGCATTGCACTAAGCCACTGGGGGCTAGCCCCGGTCCTCGAAGCGCTTTAGGCAAATCAGACAAAAAATTTGGCGGCAGAGAATATCTTGACGATTTCCGAATGTCAAAAAACAGTGACTTTTCCGGTCAGTTGAATTGTATCGCTGGATGAACGGGAACTGCTAGACCGATAAGTGCGATATTGCAAAATCCAGCATCGTTTCGATAGCACGACAACGTTGATCTTGGGCAGATCGGATGCGTAAACTTTCGTCATTAGGCATGCTCCTCGCTAGCATAGCGCTCACGAGCGCTGGCTCCGGGTGCGTGCGTACTTGGTCATGGCGCAAGAACCTGTCTGCAGATTTAGCTAGCTATGCCAAGCAAGCATCAGAAACGCGTGTGGATATACAGTACACCGTTAAGGGTTTGGTGAGCGCAGACCCTGCCAATGAGATCATCAGCCAGGAGATCAGCGAGCCGTTGTCGCTGAAGACACCTGAGAGAGCGGCTTGGTTGATTTCCCCAGCCGAAGCAGTGCAGATTGCGGTCGAGCGTTCCAAGGTGTTGCAGGAGTTGGGTGGTTCGGTGCTCAAGAGCACCAACGGCATTGGTACGATCCATGAGCCGGCCATTCAAGCCACCGATCCGAGGTTGGGTGTGGAAGCGGCCTTGTCGGCTTTTGATGCCCAATTCAATTCGCGAACGTTTCTGTCCAAGAACGATTTTCCGGTCAACAACCGTTTGCTGGGTGGTGGTACCAACCTGGTCAATCAAGATCTGATTACGTTCCAGAACGAATTGACCAAGGCGAGCGCCACTGGTACTGAGCTCTACTTGCGCAAGAACACGACATACGATCGCAATAATGCTCCGAGCAACCTGTTTGCGTCGTCGTGGCAAACGAACATCGAAGCGGGCTTTCGACATCACTTAGCCCGCGGTGGTGGACTGGACTACAACCGCATCGCTGGTCCAGGCGCAGTGCCGGGAGTTTACAGTGGCGTAATGATTGCCCGAGTCAACGCCGACTCGAGCATCCTCGATTTCGAAATGGGCTTGCGAGACCTGGTGAGCGATGTTGAAAACGCTTACTGGGATCTGTATTTTGCGTATCGCAATCTCGAAGCCAAGATTGCGGCTCGCGATGCAGCACTAAATACATGGCGCGCGGAACAAGTTTATCGCGAGCAACAGTCTGGGTCTGGCGAGAAAGAGTCGCGCGCAAGAGAGCAATACTTCCGAGCGCAAGCTCAAGTTCTCGAAGCGCTCACCGGTCAAGAAGTCGATGGTACGCGCACCAACAATGGGAGCGCGGGCGGCACGTTCCGGGCAGGCGAAGGTGTTCACGTAGCCGAACGACGCCTCCGCATGCTGATGAACTTGCCGATCAACGACGATCGCATGCTGCGTCCTTCCCACGACCCCATGTTGGTACAAGTTGTCTTTGAATGGACGCAGATTGCCAACGAAGCTTTGCAGTTGCGGCCCGAGCTGCGCAAACAAGACCTGCAGATTCATCGCGATAACCTGGAACTGCTGGCCAGCAAGAACGCTTTACTACCCCAGGTCGATTTACTGTCCCAATACCGCGTGCGTGGCTTTGGCAAGGACCTTTGGGGGCAGAGCCAGGCCGAATTTGATAATGCTGTGGCGAATTTGTTCAATGGCCAGTTTCAAGAATGGCAATTTGGGGTCGAGATGAATTTGCCGATCGGTTTTCGTCGCGCCTACAGCAACGTGCGCAACGCACAGTTGAAGTTGGCTCGCGATCACGATTTGCTGCGCAGCAAAGAACGTCGCGTCTTGCACGATCTCAGCAACGCTTATGCGTCGACGATCCGAGCATTCGAGTTGGCTAACGTAACGCTCAATCAACGGCAGGCAGCGCACGAGCAGTTGGCCATTCTGCGCAACCTGGAAGAAACCGGCAGCCGCGTCAATACAAACGAGATGCTGGACGCGCAGAGCCGTGCTACGCAGGCTGATACGGCCTACTACGAAGCCGTGGTGCGTTACATGTTATCGCTGAAAAACCTGCACTTTGAAAAGGGTACTCTGCTGGAGTACGACAACATCGCCTTCGTCGATCGCATCCGACCCACGCGCGCCGTCGCCACGATTGGCGTGGATAAAGAACTGACAAAAATTGATTGATTGAAAATCATTGTCGCGCGATTTTTCGCTATATTCTGTCTTCTAATTCTTTCGTCAGAATATCTTCGCGCGAAATCGTACCATGGAATATCAAGTTCGTTTTGGGACAATGTCGGCGACGCGCCGACCTACCGCTGGCAAAAAGTTTCGCATCGCCGTTCTGGGCGATTTCTCCGCCAAAGGCAATGCTGGTCGAGTTGAAATCGGCGACAGCCTGGCGTCGCGCAAGCCGCTACAAGTCACCCACGAAAACATTGATGAGCTACTGGAAAGATTGGATGTTCATTTACTTCTGCCCGCCGGCGCGAGCGGAAATGTAATTGATGTTCCCATTCGCAGCTTGGAGGATTTTCATCCTGACAAGCTGTACGAGAATGTGCCGCTGTTTGAAAAGTTAGTCAGCTTGCGTCAGAAGTTGATGGATCCGAGCAGCTTCGACAAAGCGGCTGCAGCCGTGCGCAGCCTGGCAACATCACCCATCCAGACCGTTGCGCCGCGTCGATCGGAATCGACGCGCGTACCGCGCGTGCGCATCGAGAACTTTGCCGATTTGCTCGAGCGTCCCGCACCAAGTGCGGAGCCAGCGGAGTTGAAAAGCCTGCTGCGCGATGTAGTCGGGCCCCACGTTGTGCCAGAATTGCAAGACCAGGCCGCGCTGGTGGCAGCCGTCGACGAATCGCTTTCAGATCTCATGCGCAGACTGCTTCATCATCCAGACTTTCAAGCGCTCGAGTCGCTTTGGCGCTCGCTGGATTTTCTTGTGCATCGCGTGGAGCTGGATCATACGACCGAAGTCGTCTTGTACGATGTCAGCGCGGCTGAATTGGCTGCGGACCTGGCTGCGGTCGAGAATCTCGAAGATTCGGGCCTGTATCGTTGGCTGGTCGAGAATCCAACCATGGATGCCAATCAAGGTCCACTCTCTATTTTGTGCAGCAACTTTGTGTTCGAGCAGATTCCGCCCCATGTGGAGTTGCTGGCGCGCATCGGCAAAATTGCGGCGGTAGCCGGAGCGCCGTTCCTGGCAGCAGTTGATGCCGGTTGCATCCATCACAAGTTTGATGAATTGCATCCACTGGTCAAACAAGCCTGGCAGTCATTGCAAGAGTTGCCCGAAAGTGTCTATGTCGCGCTGACCAGCCCACGGTTCATGCTGCGTTGGCCTTACGGCAAGAAGACCGAGCCCATCGAAGCCTTTCAATTCGAAGAGTTCAACATCAAGAGTGGTTTGTCGGGCATGTTATGGGGCAACTCTTCAGTGCTGGCCGCAGTTTGCTTGACGCTGAATTATCAGAACTCAGGATTGAAGAGCATGGACCTGGGTGCCTTGTTATCGATGAATGAAATGCCCTTCTATTACTACACGGATGCCGATGGTGATCAAATCGCGCTGCCTTGCACTGAACGATTGATCAATGCTCGCCTGGCCGAACGAGTTCAGGCGCAAGGCATTGTTCCGGTGCTGGCCATTCAAGGCAGAGACGAAGTGCGGCTGGGTGGATTGAAGTCCGTAAAAGGGGCTCTGCTGGCCGGCCCTTGGGCCCCCGTCGCCATCGCGCCGGGGCAACCGCCGGCACCGGTCATCGGTACTCCCCAGCCAACGGCACCTGCCGCTGATCCGGCCGTCGCAGAAGCCGCACCCGCCGAGCCAGCAGCGTCCGACGCCAGCAGCGAAGTGGATAACGAACTGGATGATTTGCTAGCCAGCTTAGATGCACCAGCAGAGTCGGCACCTGCTCCTGCTGAACCGGTTGCTGAAGCTCCTGCGGCTGAACCAGCTGCTGCCGAACCATCTGTCGACGATGAGCTCGATAGTTTGCTTGCATCGCTCGACAGCGCCGATTCGGAAAGCTCAGCCGCAGCCAGCGAAGGCGATATGGATGCAGAGCTCGCTTCGTTGTTAGCTGATCTCTAAAACCGAAGAGGTCTGACAGAAGAATTGATTGACAAAGTATTTGTCAATCAATTGTTGTCAGAGTTTCTTGTGGGTAAGGGCAACAGATCGAGACTGCGAACGAATTCGACGCGGATGGGTTGGCCGCCTTGTAGTTGGTAGGCTTGATCGAGTGCGTTCTCGCGCGTGGTGATCGTGAGCCTGGCATCCCCGCTATTGAGCAATCGTTGGCCAGCTTCCATATCGAACTCGAAGGAGTGAATCGCCAAGCGACTCTCTACATCAAAGCGGCGCGTAACCCGCTGAGGCAAACCAACTGAGCCACCGTCCAACCCGATGCGCAGCGAACCGATACCGCGCGACTTCGGACTATGAATTTCGGTAACATGCAGCATCCAAGCTTTGCTGGTGCCCGTAGCAGCCTGGCCCACCATGCGCAGCGAAACTTCGGGTATGCCACTAACCGTGGTGCCTGCAGCCCAGCGTTCCGCATTGGCAGTAAGTTCGGACAGTTTGACTGCCGCGCTAATAGGTGCATGATCATATCGCGCCCAGATGCGAACCTCGGCAGCAGTCGAGTTTTGAGGCCAATCGGATGCAAGCCAAGTTTGACGCGGCACAGGCGTGCGCGCGTCATAGTTGCTATCGTAGAACAAGTAGGTCTTGCGCATGGCCTGGCCATCCGCAGCCACCGGCGAAACCTCAATCCAAGTTTCCGTCGGTCGTGGTGTGAAGTGTTGCTGTGGGTATTGGAACGAGATAGGGAACAACACGCCGCGATCTTGTGGCTGCGGCCTGTGCACACGCGCGAGCAAATTGGATTCGCCGGTTCGCGAGAGCATCGCAGATTTCGGCGACTGAATATCGTAGGGGCGCGACAGGATCGATTGACCATCATCGCCAACTACCATCTCCAAGGCCTCGCCGCCTTGCAGCGAAAAGTCCTTCGCAATGGATTGAAAGATGATCTCATACTTCGCATCCGATTGGCCCAGCTTCAAATCGGCGGTCTCGTTCAGCTGATACTCTTGTTCTTCAGCATCGGCTGACCCGATACGACTGCCGCGCGCGTCCAATGAGCGCAGCTTGTAAGTGGCACTAGAGGTTTGCTCGGCCAGAGCGCGCAACAGGTCGCCACCGCTATCGATGTCGTAGTATTTGCCGCCGGTGCGTTCGGCTAATGACTTCAAGTTGGCACGCGATTGGGTACCGGCCGCATCTTTTTGATTGGCCACACCGACCCCCAGAATGTACAGCGGAATCTTGGCTGTTTGCCATGCCGCCAATACATCTTCCATGCTCGTCTGCGCACCGCCATCGCCGCCGGGCCGACGCGTCGCATTAAATTGAAAGTTATCGCCGTCGGTGATGACCACGATACTCTTGGTGGTGGTTTGATTATCTGCGCTAAAGTCTTTGAACGATTCGATGATCGACAAATAAAGCGGCGATTGCCCCCAAGGAACAATCGTGGACAAATCCTTTGACAGCGAACCCAACATCTCTGGAGTGAAACGGCCCAGCGGTACAATCGCTTCGACATCGCGACTGGGCACAACATCTTCAGGAATCGATCGCGGATAGTTGGGCTGAGGGATTACTTGCGACGAGCCTTTCGCCAAGCCTGTTTTGGGATCCACGGGTCGAGACCATCCCAGCCTATGGCCAAATAAGCGCACACCCAAACGTGCTTCTTGGCCCAGAGATAATTCTTCAATCAACTTCAGAACATGTGATTTGGCAAGATCCAATCGCGATTGGGTATCGGTTCCCAAGGATTCAACGGCCAAGGGTTCGCCCATACTCCAAGAGCAATCGAGTATGAAAACAATGGAGGGCTGTTGCACACGATCACCGAACAAAACCACTTGCGCCCAATCGTACCGCGATGGTTGATAGTCGACGATGATGCCTTGCCCAACGAACAGCGGTGCGCGATAAGTATGACCGCGAAACCAAACCAACGCTTCGTTGGATACTTCCCGATTCGTCGCATCCATCGCCAGCGCAGCCGTTGAACCGCTCTCGCCGGTTGGTAATGCCATGGCTTGGCGATCGTTGGAGATCATCCCGCTGTCGTTTTGTAGCCAGGCCGCTGCGACCCCACGCGGCCAGGATGGCTCAGGGCTGGACTCGGGCGGCAAAGTCAACGTTGGTTCTAGACTGATTTCGTAGGTTACTTGCTTGCTGACAGGATTGGGAATGCCTGCCTTGACAGTGGCCCGCAAGCCGCTGCGCGCGAACGTTCGCAAGATTTCTTGTCGTCGAACAATTTCTTGTTGACCATCGCTCTTTGCCTCGGGGCCGGCCAGCAACTGTGCGATCTGGATTAGTCGCTGTACAGCCTGGTCGAAGTAAGCCTGAGAGGCTGGAGCACCAGGCAGTCCGCGACCATCGGCATAGAAGTCCTTTAATGTGCGGCCCGCATACCACAAGACCTGGTCCTCGAGCGCGAGACTGAGGAACTCTGCCACAGTATCATGCTCGGGATGGACGGGGCACACTGCGACATGCATGCGTTCGATATTGGCAGCCAATGCCGTACGGCTCCATTCGTCTTCCAGAAGTCGCGAGTCGACGTCGAGACCTGTATCTCTGGCCCATGTAGTCAACTGTCGCGCATTGAAAGCAGCCAAACCCAGAAAATGATTTCGCAAGCGATCGTTCAACGCATCGACTGGCAGCGATTCGGTTGGCGTTTCCACTTTCGAGTCGGCATTGCTGGCGGGCATGCCCAATGAAAATGTATCGCTCTTTAAACTTAGCAACCTGGCCAGCGGATGAACGGGCCACTGTTGCATGCGAAAGCTGTAACGCCCCATGTTGGTTTGTAGCGCAGGTGTCGCTGCATCCGCTTCTTCGGTTCCAGGCTGACTGGTAATCTCTTTTTGAACTCGAGCTATCAATGCGTCGGTAACTGAAGTGGTTGGGTCGGTACCCTGTGCTGGTTGATAGAGCAAGTGCTTTTCAAGCTGTTTATAAAGCTCCAGCCGGTCATTGGCAGCAATAAATGGCAATTGCAAGAGCTCGCGTATCTGCCCTACGTTGGTTGTTTGCGCAGGAACAGTATGCAATGAACGCTGCACATGGTCACGAACTAAATACTGCATCGCATCCAAGTCGCGAGCTGTTTCATCACCAAGGGTGATGAGTGCTTTCACATCCGCATCGCCGCTAACCTGAGCCGACTGAATCATGACGCTGAGCGTTTTAAGATTCTCGATCAATCGCTCCAGTCGCTGCCGCGCGATGCGTTCGCGCAGTTGAGGGTCGATCTTGTCTTGAACAATGCTCTGCGGTACACCGGGCGCCATCAGCGGATTGGCACCGTCCTTGGCTAACCAATCGCCTAAATTGCTCATGTCATTGCCAGGCGCGCAGATCCATGCGGTCAAGTAAGGCACTTCAGCCAGCCCGCGGTCCCGAATGGCCAGCGACCGCTCGATCGATCGTTTAGTTTCGGTCGCGCTATCGACCAGCGAGCCTGCTTGCCGCAATTGTTCGGGCAATCGATCGTCACCGATTTTGGCACCGATGAAGAGTTGGTCTTCCAACTGGCGACGCACGGCATCCACCTGTGCCAGCGATTGCCTGCGCAAGCGATGACCTCGCACGTCACCCAGCACGGCCAGTCGTTCGCACTGGTCGCGCAGTTCCAATACTTGCCTGAGTACCGATTGATCGGGCCACAGTTGGGCACAGCCCGATTTGTGTAGGAGTGCTACGAAGTTCAATTCGTTGGGCACCGGTTGATTGCTTGGCAGGCCGTTATCGGACATTAAAGCTTCGACGTTTTTGTTTGCGCTCGCATCCAACGTTGCCAGCAATCCTGCGCGCATAACGCTCGTATCGCATGGGGGTTTATCCGTGACCAGGTCCATCCATGCCAGAGAGGGCAGGGCGGCCTCGTCCAATCGCCAGACTGGCACATTGGTCAAGATCTTTGAACGCGCTACCAGGCTCTCTTTGGTGTCGACCTGCGCGGCTAATTCGAGGCTCTGCTGTAATCGTTTCTTCAAATCGGGATACAGGGTCAAGCTGGCCTGGTCAGCATATGCTCGTCCAGCCGTTGACAATTTCTCGAGCCACAGGAGTTGGTGTTCCAAGTTCGCCCAAGCACGTGGCTCATAGCGGTAACTCTCGCGCTGCCTGAGAGTATCGAGCATGCGCCACAGCGGTGCCATTTCGTCCAATGACGGTTTCGCCACGGCCAATTGATTGGTGTTGGACGCTGCTTCCAAGCGGCTTAGTTCGCCCCCGCTCAAAGTGCGCACCAGCGACTGGTCGCGATCGTGTTTCGATAGAAGTAGTGGTGTTTGTTCTTGCTGGCGATGCGTTCGCGCCCACTTGCGCAGTCGATGCTGTAAATAATTGGTCAGCTCGTACAGACTGACGATGCCATCGCCGTTGCCGGCCAGGCTGACGCCTCGCACATTGGGATACGGGCTCTTGATCATCGCTTCATCTTGAACATTCCGACTCGGCGAATCGGCTGCTCCACACAATCCCAGTTGCAACTCGCGGCCGAAGATCGAGCTTTGCAATTCAGGTCCAGAGAGCGATGACTGCTGCGGCGCGGCCGATAGCAAGATCGAACAGTTGCCCAGTTCGTGTTCCTTGACCCAATCGATAACCCGTTCTGCGAAGGTCGACTGCACAACACCAGCCTGCCAGTTGACTTGTTCATCAACACAATCCAAGACCAACAGCGTATGGAACTCAGCATCGGACTTGGGCACCATGGCCACGATGTCCCCCAGCTTGATCCATTGCTCTGGTAATAAAGGCGAACTACCTGAAGGCAACAAGCATGGCTGTTGATTGTTGTCGACCGCGCCGTGCATGCTGAGATAGATCACCAAGGCACCGGAACGGCGCGCCAAAGGCAGGGCAGCGTCTAACTGCAAACGCAAATCGCTGCGCGCCTGACGATTCGATTGCCAGGCACTGCTGGCGTCGCGCCAATCGATGTTTTTGTCGTGTAATGCCGACAAGCCATGCACATCTTCATATGCCCAGGCATTGGGCGGCAACGGCCATGCATAGTTTGTAGCCGCCACGCTAATCAATGGCGTCTTGGTCGGTCCCCATAACAGTATGGCTATAAAGGCCGCCAACATGCCAACGGCTATACCAGCCAGAATGGCCAAGCGCAGACGTACGGAACGTTCTTGTGCTTTGATGACACTGCGTTCCAGCGAAGCATCGCCAGCCTGCCAACGATGGCGCGCTGGTTCGAAGACAGCTTCCGCTTCGTTGCCTTTCCAGCTCTTTGGTGTACCAGGAGTATTGGTCATCGGGCTAAGGCATCCGTTTCAAACGCGTTCCAGATCTTGGCGTTGGCTCTGGCCTGCGCTAAAAAGTGATTCAGTGCTGCCTCGCGTCGTTCTTTGAGCACTTCCTGAGTTATCCTACCAGCTACAGCACTCAGCGGCATCGGTTGGCTGGGCTCACGAGCTAACAGACGCAACAAGCACAAATCGTTCTCATGTTGAAACACCTGGCTGACCTGCCCCGGTTGCAGCGAAGCCAGCAATTCCTGGTGGCGCGCGGAAATCTGCGGAAGCTCCTGCCAACCGACGACTTGAACTGCAATCATCGAGGTCTGAAAACCCTCAGGCGCTTGAACGTTCTGTCCTTCAGCTCGACTGCGCACGAATGCAGCAACTTGCGACGCCTGTTGGGCGGACTGACATTGACTGGACAAAATCGTTAGCGATTCCCAACGCATGCGAGCTGGAACCATAAATTCCTTTTGGTGAATCTGATAGTAAGCCATTACTTCCGCTGGCGAAACACTGGATGTTACTGCCAGTTTCCGCTCCAGCCAGGCTTGGGCTTCTAGTGCAGAGACACTTGGCGCAGCGATCGGCGATGCGGCTGATGCTGGTGTAACCGTTGAACCAGTCGATGCCGGACTAACCGCGGGAGTGATCGTCGATAGCTCGGCCGTGGCCATTTGCTGGACCAACGTCCAATCGATTAATTGCTTGAGCTCAACCGACATCAACGCCTGCGCGCTGGGTAGCGGCTTGCCCTGTGCGGCTAACAGTTTCTTCTTGGCTTCTACTAAAGCGAGCACCTGGCTTTCGAAAATCTGCTGGCCATTGACCATCGCCAGCACGCGTCCCGAGGCTGGAGTACCAAATGCATGAGGACTGTTTGTGTTTGTAGTAGTGGACTGAGCGCTGGTGGCGTTAGCGGGCATTACGACCGATGGTGCACTGGCTGGTTGATAGCTAGCCATGTGTACTTCTGAAAAGAGAGCAGCCACTGGATCGTTGGTTGCGTCAGTGCCCAAAATCGAAGCAGCCTGCCCCTCGTCCTGAGCGGGAGCCGGCGTTGGGCCTTCGCGCGGAATGTCGTCGGCTTGCAATGGTTTGCTCATGCAACACGCCAAGGCCAAGCGCGCCACGCGATTGATGCGCGTCGAAGGCTCTTTCTCGCAGGTTGTCAACTCTTGCAAGCGCTTGCGCACCGGCTCGCTGCAGCACGAGGGCGAAGAGCAAAAGCGACATCCGCAATCGGGTCGGCACTGCAATGCCTTGACCGCTTCGAAACGAACCTCTTCGGTGCAGTCACTCATCGCCAGCAGCAATGACTGCTCTACGTCTTCATAACATCCACCGCATCCCAAAGTGGCCAGGTAGCGAATCGCCATTATCTTTTGTGGTGCAGCATCTTCTTCGGCTTTGATCTTGGCCGCCGCTTGCACCGCTGGTGGTGCGCTTTCATCGAGATTAGCCGGATCGGTCAAGGGCAACAAAGGCGGTTGAGGTTGCAGACCTGGGAAACGCCCCGTGAGATCCAAGCCAACTGCTAGTCGACTACCCACGCGGCGGATCAATTCGCCGATGCCTCCCGCTAGTTGAGGCAATCCCAACATTTTGGGAATCGATACATCACAGCTTGCAGGTGCTGATGGTGCGATGGCGACAATCGTCGTAGTACCTGCAGTAGCACTAGTCGGCGGCGGCGCAGGCGCAACCGGGCTCTTCCGCGCTGATGCACAAGCCGATAGACATATCGGCAGCATTGCCATAACGACAATGAGCATCCTGCTGCGCAATAACTCTAGCTTGTTTCGGCCCCGACACATTGCCACAGAGTTTATCCCGCTGAACGTTGTTGATCGCAATGTTCTCTTGATCGTTAAAGTCCAACAGTGTCTATCGTCGTTCTATGAATTCGACTTGAGAGGAGAATATGCGTTAAGTCAATGCTGCGATTAGATCGATGATTTGGACAATATATAGAGTTTGCACAACAACCACTATTGCATTGTGCTAGCAGCCTCGCTATACCACTACAGATTGCGGAATGGCGGAGCGTACAGAACGGTGAACTAGTCTTTTTTTTGGTTCTACGCTAGAGAATTCATGGCAATCCCTATAGAGTCCCTGTTAGTCGACATTGGGTCGGATGCTCCATCGGGCATCGATTTGGAGTATGACCCAGAATTCGCGCGGATGGAGAAGGCGGCGCAGGAAACACCTGACCAGGAATTTGGTGCAACTCGTATTGAGGGAACACCCGCTGATTGGGATACGGTCCGCTCAACTGCACTTGGTATTCTGGAACGCTCGCACGACTTGCGCGCAGCTACCTATCTGACCGAAGCTGAATTGACTTCGCGAGGTTTGCTCGGTCTGCGCGATGGTCTGCAGTTGATCACTGGTTATCTTGAGAAGTATTGGGACACCGTCTTTCCTCGCTTGGATGAAGACGATGATAACGACCCAACTAGCCGCATCAACGCGATAGCTGCGCTCAACAACCCAGGTGGAGTGCTCAGACGCCTGCGTTCTTCGCCCATAGTACGTTCTCGTAATGTAGGCGCGATCAGCTGGGTAGATGCCTCAATAGCTCGTGGTGATCTTCCCATTCCGGAAGGCATGGAAGATCCGCCGACCAGCAAGAAGATCGAAGCAGTAATACGCAGCAGTACATTTGAAGATCTTAACGCTTTGTGTGAGGCGGTCGATCAGAGCATCGATTTCGTTGCACGCATTGAGCGCAGCTTTTCAGAGCGACTCGGATACGGCGCGAGTCCGAACTTGGAACAACTGGGCAAAGATCTTAAGAGCATTGCCAGGTTTCAAAAGCCCTGGCTGGATTCGATTCGCCCGGAAGCAGCATCGCCTGAGGGCACGCCGGCTGCGGCGGAAGACCGTGGCTTGATTCAGGTCGAATCACAAGACGCTACTGTGGCGGCAGCAGCAGTACCACAGATGCAAATGTTGTATGGCGCTAAATCATTCAACATACGCCAACGTGAAGATGCGATCGAAGGGCTCGACAAGATAATATCGTGGTTTGAACGCTTCGAGCCCTCCAGTCCGCTACCCATGTTGCTGCGCCGGGCGAAGCGATTATCTACTATGAGTTTCATGGAGATACTGCGAGACATCTCACCCGGCGGTATCGAACAGGCTCTGTTAATCGGGGGGACAGATTCCGCTGATTCGGCATTGAACTCATCAGATTCTGACGACGAAGACGGCAATCGTCCGCGAGATGACGACTATTAATTCTATTGTTTTATGACCGGAGAACCGTTCCTACTCAAACTCTGTGTGGAAGAGCTTCGGTAGGTATTCGATTCACTCACATCGCGTAACCTAAATTTTGAGGATCGTTGGATGGCGAAGCAAAGCGCTCAGAAGTTCATTGCCCGAAACAGGGCTCCTCGCGTGCAAATTGAGTATGACGTAGAGGTTTACGGTGCACAGAAAACAATTCAGCTACCCTTCGTGATGGGTGTGCTGAGCGACCTGTCGGGGAACCCTGCAGAAAAACTGCCGGGCGTCGGCGATCGCAAGTTTATGGAAATCGACGTCGACAATTTCGACGATCGCTTGAAGTCGATGAAGCCACGCGTGGCTTTTGCCGTGCCTAACACGCTGACCGGCGAAGGCAACTTGATGTGCGACATTACCTTCGAGAGCATGGATGACTTTTCGCCAACTGCGATCGCTCGCAAAGTCGAGCCGCTGCGTAAACTGTTGGAAACACGTACACAGCTGTCCAACCTGTTGACGTACATGGATGGCAAAGCCGGGGCTGAGGAACTGATCGGCAACATTCTCAAAGACCCTGAACTGCTGCGTGGCTTGGCTGCCGCACCCAAGCCGGCAGAACCAGCCAAACCCGCTGCACCTGCTGCACCTGCTGCCGTCGCTGCGGCTGCCGCTGCCCCAGTCGTCGCAGCACCACCAGCGCCAGCACCTGTCGCGGAAGCACCAGCGGCGCCTGAAGCACCGGCCAGTGATTCCGGCTCCAGCACAGGCGATGATGACCTCGATTCGCTTTTGAATGATCTCTAATCAAGCGGTCGCGTTTTGGAAATCGGAAACGTTTACGCAACTTTTCCGAACACCCATCGATAAACAAACTGAACAATCGTCTTTCATAAATGAGTCATTTACACAATGGATAAACAACTTCAATCTTCAGCCGGTGCGGTGAAGTATGCGGATGGCGACTTCGCAGCCTTGCTTCAAAAAGAGTTTCGGCCTCAATCGGACGACGCCAAGTCGGCCATTGAGTCGGCCGTCAAGACACTGGCTGAACAGGTATTGCAAGATTCGAACGTCGTCAGCAATGACGCGCTGGCTTCGATTGCGGGCATCATTGCTTCGATCGATAAGAAGTTGACGGAGCAGGTCAACCAGATCATCCATCACAGCGACTTTCAGCAGTTGGAAGGTGCGTGGCGAGGTTTGCACTACCTGGTCAACAATACCGAAACTGATGAGATGTTGAAGATTCGAGTCTTCAATGTTTCGAAGAACGAATTGGGCAAGACGCTCAAGAAGTACAAAGGTACTGCCTGGGATCAAAGCCCGATCTTCAAGAAGGTCTACGAAGAAGAGTACGGTCAGTTTGGGGGCGAGCCCTATGGTTGCCTGGTGGCCGATTATCACTTCGACCACAGCCCGCCGGATGTCGCACTGCTTACGGAGATGGCACAGATCTGTTCCGCTTCGCACACGCCGCTGATCACCGGTGCATCACCCACTTTGATGCAGATGGAGAGCTGGCAAGAACTGAATGACCGTCGTGACTTGACGAAGATCTTTGGTACGCCAGAGTATGCCGCTTGGCGTTCACTGCGCGAATCGGAAGACTCGCGTTATCTCGGTCTATGCATGCCTCGCTTCCTGGCGCGCTTGCCATACGGTGCCAAGACAGATCCAGTTGAAGAGTTTGACTTCGAAGAAGATTTTGAAGGTGGTTCGCACAGCAAATATTGCTGGGCCAATGCAGCCTATGCGATGGCGACCAACATCACACGATCGTTCAAGACCTTCGGTTGGTGCACATCGATTCGTGGTATTGAATCGGGCGGAGCCGTCGAAGGCTTGCCGACACACACCTTCCCAACGGAAGATGGCGGTGTGGACATGAAGTGTCCGACGGAGATTGCCATCGGCGACCGACGCGAAGCCGAGTTGGCCAAGAACGGTTTTATGCCGCTCATCCATAAGAAGAATAGTGACTTCGCCGCCTTCATTGGCGCCCAGTCGCTGCAAAAGCCGGTTGAGTACGATGACCCAGACGCCAGCGCCAATGCTCAGTTGTCGGCTCGCTTGCCTTACCTTTTTGCAACTTGTCGTTTTGCACATTATCTGAAATGCATGGTACGTGATAAGATAGGCAGTTATCGCGATAAGTCCAATTTGCAATCGTGGCTAAATGACTGGATCCAACACTACGTCGAACCCAATCCAGCAGGCGCTACGCAAGAGGATATGGCCCGTCGACCGCTGGCCGAAGCCGGCGTAGTTATCGAAGATGATCCAGCCAACCCTGGTTTTTATAAGTCCAAGTTCTTTCTCAAACCGCACTATCAATTAGAAGGTTTGACGGTTTCCTTGCGACTTACCTCTCGTCTACCAACAGCATAACCCGACCATCGTTTTCACTTTGTTCGCGCGTGCGTTGGCCTTTCAAGTTCAGTAGTTTTCAGTTGGAGCAATCACATGATTTTGATTCGAATCGATGGTGTGCCTGGGGATTCTCAAATTAAGGGATTCAAGGACTATTTTACGGCCGATAGCTTCAGCTTCGGTGTCGAGCGCGAGCTTGCCGAGTCCAGCAAGGGTGGTACGCAAGACATCAACATCGGTGTCGGTGAACTGCAAGAGTGCTCGATTTCCAAGAGCATGGATACGGCCTCGGCTCAACTGGCGCGTCGCGCCATCAGCGGTTCTTCCTGCAAGACCGCTGACATTAAGTTCGTCGAAGCCATCATCGACAAGGACAACAAACCTCAGAATGTCGTCTACTTGCAGTTCCGCTTGGATAATGTGTTTATCAAGTCGTGGAGCATGAGCGGTGACGCTGACGACCGTCCGACGGAAGAAGTGGCCATTTGGTACAACAAGATTGCTTTCATGTACTTCCCAACCGCCGACGGCAAGTCATTCCCACAAGGATACGACTGTGGCTGGGACCAAGTGACCGCCAAGACCTGGTCGGTGGAAGATGCTAACTTGAACAAGAAGTGCGAAATCATTGCACCGTGAGCCTGATATCCAACTGCTTCATTAAGTCCACTTCGATGGCGGCGCGAGCCGCCAGCTTTGTCATCGCCTCTACTCTTGGAGTGGGCTAAATGATTTTCGTACGCATCGATCGCATAACCGGGGATATCGAAGTCCCCGGTTACGAGAAATGGTTCGTAGCGACCAGTTTCGACTTCGGTGTTGGTCGTAAAGTTGAAACGGCTGATGGCGATAGCCAAGACATCGAAATCGGATCTCACGAATCGCAAGAACTCTCGATCGAAAAAACGATCGATGCGGCCACTGTCTATTTGATGCAGTTGGCCATGAAGAGCCGTTCACAGAGCGCGGGCGTGCAGCCAGTGAATATCGATATTCACGTGGTGCAAAACCGCGCTGATCTGGAAGGAAATTTAGATACGAAGAAACCCGTTCGGGCTTTTCTCAAGATTCGCATCGAAAATGCCATAGTCCAAGAATGGAAGCTGAGTGCCAGCGAAAAGGATCGGCCAGAAGAATCGTTGTCGATCTGGTTCAACAAAGCGGCCATAAAGTATTACGGCAGCAAGGATGGCAAAACGTTTAAGACTTACGGTCCCGTCGGCTGGGATCAATATGGAAATACCGACTTCAAGTCGAACGAACTGTCGAAAGCAGACAACTAACTATGACGGCTCATCAGCATCTGAGAACGTCCGATCTGGATGCCACCCTCAAACGTCTCATGCAGGAAGTACGGGACAATCCTGCTGATCCCAAACATCGCATCTTCTTGTTCCAGCTCTTTGCGGTGCTGGGGCAATGGGATCGGGCGCTCACTCAATTGAATGTGTTGCGCGACATGAGCCAAGAGACGCTCTCGATGGCGCAGACCTATCAGGAGACACTCAACTGCGAAGCGCTCCGAGCTCAAGTGTTCGCAGGCAAACGCACGCCGCTGATCTTTGGTGAACCCGAGCAGTGGATGGCTCTGATGCTGCAAGCCCTGCAGCTTAATGCAACTGGTTCGGCAGCAGAAGCCGCACAAGTTCGTGAACAAGCGCTAGAACAAGCTCCCGCCTCCAGTGGCAAACTGGTGCTGTTTCCTGTTCCTACCGAGGGTGACGATACACCGGTGGCGGAGGAAATCGAGTTTGCCTGGATCGCTGATGCCGATTCCTGTATCGGACCGTTCCTGGAAGCCATCATCAACGGTAAATATTACTGGATACCATTCCAGCACCTGGCCTCCGTTGGCCTTGAAAAGGTCAGCGACCTACGTGACTTGGTATGGTTGCCCGCGCGCTTCCTGTTTAACAACGGAGGCGAGACTGTTGGCTTTGTGCCCACACGTTATGCCGGCAGTGAGAATAGCCCAGACAACATGCTTCGCATGGCCAAGACGACCCAGTGGAATCAAATCGACGAGAACACCTATCAAGGCTTGGGGCTGCGACTGCTGACTACCGACGTCGATGAATACTCACTAACGCAGATCGCCCGTATCGAGTTCGCTGAAGTACAGTCGCCGACCGGCGAGGCTGACGAGGTCCAAGGTGGCTGAACTAACCCAGAAGGAACGACTGCAGCCATCGCTTTTGGATCGATTAACGGACGATTCGCCTCAGGAGCAAATGGAATCCAGAGAGCAACGCGTACTTGGATTGAATAAACTTCGTGAATGCGTGGTTCGAGACTTAGAGTGGCTGCTCAACACCGAGAACAGCGAGGTCCTGTTCGATGTTGAACGGTATCCCGAAGTCCAAAGATCAGTAGTCAATTTTGGTATTCCCACCACGGCAGGATTATCGGTTACCGGTATAGAAGGACAACGACTGGAAGACCGCGTACGGGCCGCTGTCGAGACCTTCGAACCACGTTTGATCGCCAGCACGCTGAGTGTCCAAGGCGTATATACGTCGGACTTGATGAGCCGCAAAACAATTGTGTTTGAAATAGCCGGGGAGATGTGGGCTCAACCGGTACCTCTTAAAATGTACTTGAGAACGGAGTTGGATCTGGAGACAGGGAAGGTAGTGGTCGCGGAAGCCAAACGTTAAACTGCTCTTCCCACCACTGGATCGATGCGTTCCATCACGTGCACGAATTCATCTGCACCAATGGTGTGCTGCCACACATCGAAAATACTTCTGTGTCTCAGGACAGTAGCCACCTATGGATTCACGTTTGCTGGAGTATTACAACCAAGAGTTGCTCTATATTCGCGAGATGGGTAGCGAGTTCGCTCGCGAGTTTCCCAAGATCGCAGGTCGCATCGGCCTGGATGGCTTCGAGTGCGCCGATCCCTACGTCGAACGCTTGCTGGAAGGCTTTGCCTTCATGGCCGCTCGCGTGCATCTGAAGCTGGATGCCGAGTTTCCGCGATTGACCGATTACCTGCTGGAAATGGTCTACCCGCATTACCTCGGTTCGACACCGTCGATGGCTGTCGTGCAGTTCCAGCCCGACATGGGTCAAGGTAACTTGAACAATGGGTACTTGATACCCAGACAGTCATCGCTGAGCAGCTTGTTGGCGCCAGGTGAACAGACCTCTTGCCAGTACATGACCGCGCATGATGTCACGCTGTGGCCGCTCGAAATCACGCAGGCAGCTTATAGCAGCCGCGATGCCGTGGCCGCGCGCTTGCCACTGCGTTTTCAATCAGCCAAGGCGATTCTGCGCATCGGATTGAAATGTACGACCGGTGCCATGCAGAAAGTGAAACTTGATCGTTTGCCTCTGTATCTCAGTCGCAGTGACGCCCGCGCCTTTGCCCTTTATGAGCAATTGGTCGCAGATGCAGATGGCATGGTTGTTACTTGGGATGCACCGGAAGGTCCGCGCAGCGTCGTGGTCGAAGGACGCATCCAACCGATGGGCTTCGAAGATAATCAAGCGTTACTGCCAGTTGGTCCACAATCTTTTAAGGGTTACCGACTGCTCAGTGAATACTTTGCTTTCCAGGAGCGATTCCTGTTCGTAGAGTTGCCCGGTCTGGCCAAGGCGATAGCGCAATGCAACAGCCATCGGCTCGAGATTCAAATTCCGCTCAAACGCGTGAGCTCACGCTTGGAAAACGTTGTTGATGCGGAGAACTTTGCACTGTTTTGCAGCCCGGTAATCAATCTGTTTCCGCACAATGCGGACCGTATTCACCTCGATCATCGGCAACCCGAATTTCATATCGTCCCTGACCGCACGCGCCCGATGGACTTCGAAGTACATTCGGTCACGGCTGTAACAGGTTACGATGCGGATGGATCGACCAGCCAATCCTTCTTTCCGTTTTATGCAGTGAAGGATGATGATTTCACCAGCAATACACTGAAACCAGCCTACTATATCTTACGTCGCGAACAGCGTCGGTTGTCTTCGCGTCAACGCCGACGCGGCCCCAGGTCCAGCTACATCGGCTCGGAAGCTTTCCTGTCGATCGTCGATGCCAACCAGGCACCGTTCTCATCAGATCTCTCGCAATTGCACATACAAACACTCTGCTCCAATCGAGATCTGCCATTGTCGATGAGCGTAGGCAAACTCAACACCGATTTTAATTTGGATACCGGAGCTCCTGTCTTGGCTGTACGATGCGTGGCAGGTCCAACGGAACCTCAGCCATCATTTGCTGCCGTACTGGGCAATCGCAGCTGGCGTTTGATTAGCCACTTGAGCCTGAACTATCTGTCGATAGTCGACAGCGATGGCAACGGCGCGGCGCCGCTGCGCGAATTGCTCTCGCTTTATGAAACCGTCGCCTCGGAAGCGGACATGCGTCAAAGCGACGGAGTAGCAGCGGTGGCGTCACAACCAATAGTGCGGCGTTTGTCACAGCGAGGCCCGCTGACATTTGGCCGCGGCTTGGAAATCACACTCACCTGTGACGAAGGACGCTTGCAAGGTTCAAGCGCCTTTTTGCTCAGCGCGGTGCTTTCGGAGTTTTTTGCTAAGCACGTCTCGATCAATTCATTCACACAAACCGTCTTGCGAACATTAGAACGTGGCGAGGTAATGCGATGGCCGATTCAGGTCGGACGCCGGCAGATTCTTTGAAGAACATCGAAGCGCTGCAAGCCGAACCGTATCGCTATAGTTTCTTTAGCGCGATCCGCATGTTGGACTGCGCCTTCGCAGATCGTCCGCGCACCGGCACGGCCAGCCGGCCTTCACAAGAAGCGATTCGCATTGGCCAATTGCCGACCCTCAAATTCGCTCCGGCATCGCTAGCCGCCTTTCGCCAACAGCAGGGACATTGGTATCTACAAACCTATTTCTTTGGCCTGTTCGGTCCCAACGCGCCATTGCCGCTGCATTTGACAGACTATGCTCACCAGCGTTTGCAGCATCATCGCGATCTGACGCTCATGAGCTTTGCCGATGTCTTCCATCATCGCATGGCCACTTTCTTTTATCGCGCCTGGGCCGACAGTCAGCCAACGGTTCAACTGGATCGACCTGAATCCGACTGCTTCAAAACTTATGTGGGTGCGTTGTGCGGCTATGGCATGAGCAGTCTGTACGATCGCGATGAAATGCCCGACAACGCCAAGCTGTTTTACTGCGGCCATCTGTCGAAGCAAACTCGCTACAGTTCGGGCTTGCAGTCGATTCTGCAATCGTTCTTTCAAGCAGCAGTGGAAATCATTCCGTTCGTGCAGCACTGGGTTCATCTGCCAGAGGACTGTCTCTGGAAACTAGGTCGAAGTTCCGAATCCGGAACGCTAGGGGAGAGCATTACGCTCGGGTCGCGAGTCAGTGACTGCCAGCAGAGATTTTGTATCGCTATCGGGCCACTGGATCTGGATGCATATCGTCGCTTGCTGCCCAAAGGCGACAGCATGCGACGGTTATCGTCGATCGTTGCCAATTACGTCGGTATGGAATTGTCTTGGGTTGTGAAGCTGATTCTACAAAAAGAAGAAGTACCGTCGATGCAACTGGGACGCCAAGGCCAGTTGGGTTGGACGACCTGGCTAGCCAGCCGTCAACCGCGGCGCGATGCCGATCATTTAGTCGTCAATCCCCAGCCCCGCGGGCTGCTACGTTAAGCCAGGAATTGATCATCGAGTCTTTTCTATCAGGAGGTCGAAGTGTCTGAGATTAGTCGTGGCAAGTTATTCGGCAAATTAAACACAGTTGGTTTCAAAGCCATCGAGAGCGCAACTACTTTCTGCAAGCTGCGCGGCAATCCGTATGTCGAGCTGGTGCACTGGTTGCACCAAATCTTGCAACTGCAAGACTCCGACATTCATCGCATTCTCAAACACTTTCAGCTCGAGCCAGCTCGACTGGCCAAAGACTTTACCGAGTCGCTGGATCGCTTGCCACGCGGCGCGACCAGCATCTCCGATCTCTCCAGCCACGTCGACGAAGCGGTCAAGCAGGCCTGGCTGTATGCCACGCTGATGTATAACCATCATCAAGTGCGCACTGGCCTGCTCATCATCGGTTGCTTGAAGACCCCGTCGCTGCGCAATGTGCTGCTGAATATCACTCGCGAGTTCGAGAAGATTCAAGTCGATCAACTGGCAGCCGACTTTGCGAAAATTGTTTCCGGTTCGCCGGAAGATGTGGCCACGCCACCAGCCGGTGGTGGCGCGGTGCCAGGCGAAGCCAGTGGCGCGATGCCAAGCGCGGCCGGTGCCAATGAAGCCTTGGAAAAATATACAGTCGACCTCACGCAACAAGCCCGCGATGGCAAGATCGATCCTATCGTCGGCCGCGATGACGAGATTCGACAGGTAGTCGATATCTTGATGCGACGCCGTCAAAACAATCCGATCCTCACGGGTGAAGCCGGGGTGGGTAAGACGGCAGTCGTCGAAGGCTTTGCACTGCGCATCGCCAAAGGCGATGTACCTCCGACCTTAAAGGATGTAGCGCTGCGAACGCTGGATGTCGGTCTGCTGCAAGCAGGCGCCAGCATGAAGGGCGAGTTCGAACAGCGACTGCAACAGGTCATCGAAGCCGTACAATCATCCGAAAAGCCGATCATTCTCTTCATTGACGAAGCGCACACGTTGGTCGGTGCCGGTGGTGCCGCTGGCACTGGCGACGCAGCCAACTTACTCAAACCCGCGCTGGCGCGCGGTACGCTGCGCACAGTGGCCGCCACCACGTGGGCAGAGTACAAGAAACACATTGAAAAAGATCCGGCGTTAACACGCCGCTTCCAAGTGGTCCAAGTCGACGAGCCATCGGAGGATAAAGCTATTCTCATGATGCGCGGCCTGGCCACGACACTCGAGAAACATCATCGCGTGCAGATCCTGGACGAGGCCATTGAAGCGGCCGTCAAACTTTCGCATCGATACATTCCAGCGCGGCAACTGCCCGACAAGTCGGTGAGCTTGTTGGATACCTCGGCTGCACGCGTCGCCATCAGCCAGCATGCCGTGCCGGCCGAAGTCGATGACTGCCGCCGTCGCATCGAAGCTTTAAACACCGAACTGGAAATCATCGATCGCGAAAAAGCAGTCGGTATCGATACGGCAGAGCGCGAGAAAAACGTGCGCGAGAAGCTGCTCAGCGAACAAGTGCGATTGGAAGGTCTGGAAGCTCGCTGGCAATCCGAGAAGAAGCTCGTCGATGACATTTTGAAGATCCGTGCCAAGCTGCGCGAAAGCAGTGGCAAGGTCGAAGGCACTCACAGTTCGCTGGAGGCCAAAGCCGATCAAGCCGCAGCCAAGTCCCCTGCGCCCGTCGCCGGCGCTCTTACCAGTGAACAGCGTGAGAAGCTGCTGCAGCTATTGCGCAATCATCAAAAGCAGCTCGACGAACTGCAGGGCGATAATCCGCTGATCTTGCCGACGGTGGATGAGCAAGCTGTGGCCGCCGTCGTGGCCGATTGGACCGGCATCCCAGTTGGCCGTATGGTCAAGAACGAAGTCGAGGCCGTGCTGTCGCTTGGTGAAACGCTGAACATGCGCGTGATCGGCCAACGCCATGCGCTCGACATGATCGCCAAACGCATCGAAACATCGCGAGCCAAGTTGGATAACCCCAACAAACCCATCGGTGTGTTCATGTTGGCTGGTCCGTCGGGTGTCGGCAAAACGGAGACAGCCTTGGCGTTAGCCGAGGCGCTCTACGGTGGCGAACAAAACGTCGTCACGATCAACATGAGCGAGTTTCAGGAAGCCCACACTGTCTCGACACTCAAAGGCGCACCTCCGGGATACGTGGGTTACGGCGAAGGCGGCATCTTGACCGAAGCCGTGCGACGAAAGCCGTATAGCGTTGTTCTCTTGGACGAAGTCGAGAAAGCGCACAGCGACGTGCACGAAATCTTCTTCCAAGTGTTCGACAAAGGCATCATGGAGGATGGTGAGGGGCGCTTGATCGATTTCAAGAACACGCTCATCCTACTGACGACCAACGTCGGGAGCGACTTGATCATGAACATGTGCAAAGACCCCGAGCTATTGCCAAGTCCCGAAGGAATTGCCAAAGCGTTGCGTGATCCGTTGCTGAAGGTCTTCCCAGCGGCGCTGCTCGGACGTATCGTTACCATTCCGTATTATCCGCTGAGCGACGAAATGGTTGCCAACATCTGCCGTCTGCAACTCAGTCGCATCGAAAAACGCATCGCTGCCAATCATCGTGTGCCATTTGACTTTACCGATGATGTAGTCAAGCTGATTGTGGAACGTTGTACCGAACTTGAAAGCGGTGGTCGCATGATCGATGCCATCCTGACCAACAGCATGCTACCGGCGATCAGCCGCGAGATGCTCAAACGGCTCATCGATGGCACTAAGATCAGTCGCGTCCACGTGACCGTCGACGATGGTGAATTCGGTTACTCGTTTGATTAAGCCGAATACAGACAAAAATTGAGTGACTGAATATTTTCGGTCACTCAATTTTTGGTCAGTTGCAACAAATGAACCTCATTAGGCGTGCATGTTAACATGGCTGGTAAAGACCACAGTTATGAACTGATTGAGCAATGGTTCGACCTAAGCAATACGCCGAAGGTTAAAAGCGTCACTGTTGGCGAAGTTTCATCGGTCGTTTTTGTGCGCCCAGTGAAGATCAATGTGACGGTCATCGTGCCCGCAAAGTTCATCTCCGGCAAGCCTCCCAAGTTCGATCTGGGCACCTGTGCACCAGTCAGACGGTTATGGGAAACGATGAGCCAGATGCATATAGAAACGCTAGAGGCGGTAACACTGGCCAGACGCGAAGCAGCCAAAGACCCCAAGGCCGCCAAACAGGCCAAAGAAAAACTAGACAAGCTGAACGGCTTCTTCAAGAAGTCGCTTAAGCAGTTTCGACCATTGCTGCGCGATGCAGTGGCCAGAGCCGTGGGAAACGGAGCCAAAGCTCAAGACCTGCAATCCCTGGGCAGTGTGGATTTCAAAGAGTATGAGTTCAAGCCGGGTGTGTTCGGCGCACAGTCTAGCGAAGATGCCAAGGGAGATTTACCCGACTTGTCGCCAGCATTCAAGATTCGCAAGTGGCAGCAATGTGGCCTCATTTGGAAAGGCAAAGACGCCGTGCTGGTGGTTCGACGTCGCAAGGAATTCAAAGCCACTGAGCTGAAGGAACTGCGCAAACATCTTCCCAAAAACCAATCCGGTGCCTCTACGTTGGCTTGCCAGTTCCTGGCCGAATCGGGTAGCACCGTGAAACTCGGCCTTGACCCCGAGGAAGCGCCAAAGGAACAAACCGTCGCTCACGCCATCAAGCACCAATGCGGTCGTACCGTAAAAGTCTCCTTCGGCCCTCCCCCTGATGACATGGAGGAAGAAGACGGAGAAGAGGAAGAAGAAAAGTCCAAGGGCAAATCCAAAGCCAAAGGTAAAACCCAAGCCAAGGAAAAAACCGAGAAGAAATCCGACAAAAAATCAAAGAAATAAAATTTTATGTCTCTCAATTTTTTGTCAGGGTGCCGCCGCTTTCGCCGACCTTCTGTTGCAACTTGGCCACCAGCCCATTGATTTCGTGCAATTGAGTACCAAGCATCGCGAGCTCTTCATGCAGCGTCATGAAGCCCTTGCTGGGCTCGGGTTCGGTAGAAGCACCCTTGTCACCAGTCTCAACCTGCGCCTCTTCCATGCTGCTGATGATCACGCCGGTAAACAAGTTCAGCATGATCATCGTTCCGAGCAAGATAAACGTAATGAAGAAAGCGTGAGCAATGACGGGCATGGCATACGACTCGCGTGCGTCGCCGGCCAACTTCTTCCACTCGTCGTCGTAGGTCGCATCTGATCCTAGCACTTGAGTGTCGCGCACATCGTTCCAGCCTTCCAAGGTCAAGACTTGAAACAAGGTCGTAGCCGATACATGCAAAGAACCAAAACGAATCGGATCGTTCTTGCTGAAGGCCAATGTTCCCATGACTGCGTAAATATAAAAGTGCAGGCCCAATAAAACGCCGATGTATCCAAGCGACGGTATCGACTTGAGCAACGCCGTTACCAACAATCGCAAACGTGGTAACACGGTAATCATACGCATGGCTCGGAGGATTCTCGCCATGCGCACGACAGTGGCCGATTGCAGGTTCAGCGGCATCAAGCAAACCGCTACGATGATAAAGTCGAACAGGTTCCACGGCTCGCTGAAGAATTCCCATGGCTTGCTGCCACAGGCGATAACCTTCATGGCGATTTCAATAACAAACACGAACAAAATCAGATTTTGAGCCCACTGAACAACCTGCCCCACCGCGCCGTCATCACCGTATTCAGGATAGGTTTCGATGCCGGCCAGTAAGCCGGACAGAACGATAAGCGTCAGGATGATGCGATTGAACCGATCCGACTGTATAACGCGTTTGCAGAAATCGACCACTTTAAACTCCTCGTCATTCTTACCTGACCCAAAATAGAGGGACCGAAAATTTTGGTCGCTCCGTTTTTGTCTGATCTGTTGATTACTTCGAAGACCTCGGCTTGCGACCTACGGCTTAAGGTACAATCCGCGCGCGTTCAAGCTTAACCACTCCACGGTCTTTTGTGGCGCGCTAGGATTATCGATTTCGAGGATTTTAGCCAGGCCATTCAGGCAAGTGGAATCGGCCACGACACCTTGTCCACCAATCCCCAACAGCAGTCTCGCCAAATCGACTATCGAGTCGATCGGCTGCTGGCACCCCGCTGCCACAAACTGCTGGCGCACCCCCATCAAGAATCTCGCACTGGCCCTGTTGAGTACGCCTACATCAATCTGCTTCAGATCGGCTCCGACCAAGAATGTAAACTCGGACACCAGGTCTGTCATCCACGCCAAAGGTTTGTCTGCTGCCGCGTCAATCGCGGTGCCTCTTGGGTCGCCCAGCAGCCCGGCAATCGCTGTTTGCAGATAGTTGATCAATCCTTCGGGTACGCTCCAACCTCTTTTGGACCACTGCCGCATTTCGGTTGGGTAGCCCAGCGCCATCTCGGGCGTTCTCGAACCATCAAAGTCCATCTCGCAATCATGCATCAAGACGATTCGACAACCCATGGCAGGTTTGCACGTCAGAAGCAACGACTCTCCAGCAGGCAACTGGATCGATTGTTGATTCGATCGGCTGCGCAGCTGCAATGCCTTGACCTGCTGGCCATTGATCAATTCTATTTGAACAGGCCGAGCATCGGCTGCTTGAACCTGTGCCGCTTCACCAGCCGAGAGCGAGCTGCTGGAGTTCGCAATAGCTGGCACAGCGGATACTTGCTGGTCAGCGATTTCGTTCGCGATGTCGATAGCCTCCCGGCTATAAGTCACTGCCAAACTGAACACAACGTTCGGTAGCAGCTTAGGCAATCGCGGATGTTTCGCGTCAGAAGGCAGCGTCAACGTGCGCGGTTCGCCATCGGGACCTGAGTTCAGCGTGAATGACAGTTGCTCGGGCCCGCGCACACATTGCCAGCCCTTGCTGGCCAGATACTGTTCGACCTGCTCAGGTCGAATGTTTGAGAAGAGTTTTTGAATATTGTGACTTGCCAAATTTTTACCTCAAAGACTCATGAAAAGATCGATTAGTTCGCGACCGAACTTGAGCAATAAAATTTCGCACCCACAAGGCAGCATCGCATAGACTGGAAGTCACTATTCGGCTTCGCAATTCGGTCGGCGCGATGCGATCCTGTGAAAGGCGTAGCGCCAACTGCCAGTACGCGTCGGGGGACTCGACAATCCATTCGCTGAAGCCCGCGGCCTTAAGTACGCTCGCTGAAGTGCGACTGCTCAGACGATCGCCCAGCCATGACACTACCGGTGTCCCCAAACAGAGCGACCGACAGGTAACCTCGGCTCGGTTCCAAGGAAATGGATCCAACAACACATCGATGGATTGCAAGAATGCATCTATGTCGTCCGCTGCCGCAAACTCAATGCGGTCCATGGCGACCTCACGCGCACGAAGCTTCTCGGCCAATTCAACTGCCAAAGAACCATCACGATACGCTGGATCGGCTACAACGATTCGAGCATCAGGCAGTTGTCGCAATAGTTTGCACCATGTACCAATCAGCTTGTCGGTCAACTGAGTCGGTGAACATACCGAACCAAACATGGCTTTGTCGCGTTCGTATGCGCGTGCAGATTGTGCGGGAAGAACATCGACTTCCTTCGGCGGTAGAACGCAGAACATACAACCGGGAAGCCGGAGCACATCTTCGGTAAAGCCCGCTTGTTCGCTATCGAGAATCGTCGTTTCATCGCCCAGTACGCCGTCCATCGATTGCACGCCTGTCGTAGCGAGCCAGCCAGCCCACGAGAGCTGCAACGGTGCCGAGCGCCGGGCAAACACACCCAATCGTCCATCGTCGGCGTGTCCAGTCAAATCGATCAGCACATCAACTCCATCGGACTGAATACGTCGACTCAGGCGGTTATCACCCAGCCAGCGAGTGTCGATCCAGCGCACGTTGGGCGATGCGTGTGTTGTAGCCCTAGCAGAGCCTGACAATGACATGTGATCATTTGGGTCGTCCTTCCATGGATCGCCATCCACATAAAGACTGAGCCGATAGTTTTCAGCGCCTGCCCGTGCGATCAATGGCTGCAAGAAAACAGACAGTTTGTGGTAGGCAACCGATCCCCCAACGATTCCTAAATGCAGCATCGCATCCTCATCGGGATCGCGCCGCGGGGCTACTGCGGCGGCCCCCGTTTCAGGTCCTGCAGTACTCTCGCGCTCTATTTCAGACCAACGCTCGGCTTCATGCTTGAAGCGTAGCCAGTCAATCGGTTCCTGATAGAGTTGGCTTGTTAGCCAGGCACTATGAATGCGTTGAGTTAACGCACCGCCGGACAGCGCGCGATGCAAACAGACTAGCGCTTCAAAATGCCGACCACGGCGTAAGTAATGTCGCCCAAAGCCAGCTATGACGGTAGCCTGTTCGGGTGCTAACGCACTGGCTTGCGACAAGCACTTCAGAGCCTCTGCCAGTTCATTTTGACTGGTTAAACAATCCGCATGGACGGTCAAAAGTTCGGGCGATTGCTGCACCAAGTCTGGGTGACTTGCCAATGCCAGCATTGCCTGTTCAAAATCGGTCTGAGCCAAGAGTCTAGCCAGTTGCAGGAAGACGGCTGAGGTATCAGCGGGTTCTTCGATTGCTTGTTGGTAAGCCGAGGTCGCGCCAAGCCAATCACCATCTGCCTGGCGTGCCATGCCGAGATTCTTGAGGACTCGAAAGCGACCGGTTCCGTCGTCGGGGAACGTTAGAGCTAGTTCATACTGTGCGATGGCCTGCCCGAAATCCCCCATAGCTGCCCAAGCATTCCCCAAGTTGTTCAAGGTGCTTCGATCTGGGCTCAATTGGAAAGCGCGTTGGAATGCCGCCACGGCTGGTTGCCAACGCTTGAGAGTAAAGTAGACATTACCCAGATTGAAGTGCCCCACAGCCACCGTTTCCGCTAGTTCGGTGACTTTAACAAAACACTTAAGGGCCAATTCAAGATCACCGTGCGTTTGCGCCGCGCAACCTAACTCGAAGTGAGCGCGAGGATCTTGGGGATGACTTGAGACATTTTGTCGAAGATCGTCCAAACGCGAGTTCATCGAACAATCCTGTTGGGGCATCCGGTAGCTGGGCGATGATCTTTCCAAGGCTCTTGTGTGTCATTATAGTAAGGCCTGCACGAGCGATAACCCAGATCGGCTCACCGAACCATTAACGAATAGAAGATTAACCGGGTGACCTATGTTTGACTTCCTCGAGGAAATCTTGCATCAGTTCAAGGATGTACCCGGTCTATCATTTTTGCGAGGGCTGCACAACCGGTTGCTGCTAACTCGTACGCGACTCCATCGTCGGACCGAGAGATTCCGCGTCATGAAAAATACGGTTAAGGGCACGGCCAGGTCAATCAACGAACTGCGCTCTAAGTCTCGTTCGGCCAAGCGCCGCAACGAACAGTAAGATCGAATCTTTGCCACGCTGTTCTTTTTGATGGAGACTCGGTGGGCTGCCCGTTGTGGGGGCCGCTGAGGACAGCCGCTCACCACCTAAGGCTTATCGATGGCAGAAAACAGGATTCACCGAATCGCTGGCGAGCAGCAACAGAACTTCGTCTTCAAACAACTGACCGGTAGCGAACGTCTCGGCCAGCCTTACCTGTATAACATGGAAGTGCTGAGCACTGTCAAGGACATTTCGCCCTACAGTGTTATTGGCAAGACGATGGCGCTGGTGATAGCGCCTGGCGAGGCCCCCAAACGTTACTTTCATGGTTATGTCACCGCATTCCTCAACGCTGGCAGTACGGGCGGTTATCAACGCTATGAGATCCAGCTACGTCCCTGGTTTTGGATGCTGACCCATACGCGCGAATGCTTTATCTATCAAGAGAAGACTGTCATTGAAATCATCAAGGACGTCTTTGGCCGCCACAAGATTGCGTCCTTTCGCAACAATTGCAAGCAGACGTTTGAAAAGCGTGAGTATTGCGTGCAGTATCGCGAGTCGGACTTTGCCTTCGTCAGCCGACTGATGGAACAGGAAGGCATTTATTACTACTTCGATCATGAAGAGAGCAAACACACGATGGTGCTAGTCGATGCCAACGACTCGCACGTCGACATCGAAGGCCAGACCAAGATACCGTTTCGTCCGCCCACTGGCGCCACGTCAGGCGACGATTTTGTCTATTACTGGCAGCACCACGTCGAGGTCCAACCAGGCAAGTATGCGTTGCGAGACTTCGACTACAACAAACCCAACACGTTGCTCGAAGGCAAATCCAATAGTGAGTTTTCGCATCTCAGTTCGATGGGCGAATATTACGACTATCCTGGCTCATTCGAAGAAAGCAAATCCGGTCGCACGGCCGCTGATCATCTGAAAGAATCTTTCGATGCTCAAGTGGCGTACATGCGAGGCCAGTCACGCAGCTATCACATGGCCACTGGCAGGCAATTCTCGTTGGTCGAACACCCGCGCAAAGCTGAGAACGACAAGTACCTGATATTTGAAACAGTCACAACCATCAAGTCGGGTGAGATCGAACAATTCACTGTTGAGTCGAAGAACGTTGCCGACATCAAGTTCTCGGCTTTGCCTAAGGACAAGATATTCCGCTCGCCGCGCACAACACCTGGGCCGATCATCGCCGGACCACAAACGGCTATTGTTGTCGGCAAAGCCGACGAAGAGATATGGACGGACGAGTTGGGGCGCGTGAAAGTCCAATTTCACTGGGATCGAGTTGGCAAGAAAAATGAAAACAGTTCCTGCTGGGTACGGGTATCGCAAGCCTGGGCCGGCCAGCACTGGGGCAGCATTCACTTGCCACGCGTAGGACAAGAAGTCATCGTCGAATTCTTGGAAGGCGACCCGGACCGTCCGATCATTACAGGTCGTGTCTATAACACGGCGCAGACGGTGCCTTATGATATGACCAAGAACGCAACTCAGAGCGGTATCAAGTCTCGATCCTCGCCTGACGGGACCGAACAGAACTTTAACGAGTTGCGATTCGAAGATAAAAAAGACGCCGAGTCGATTTACTTCCACGCCGAACGCGACTTTGAACGCATCGTCGAAAACAATGACGTCTTAAAAGTCGGCTTTGAAAAGAAATCTGATGGCACTCAAAACATTGAGGTCTACGGAAATCAAACGTGTAAGATCGGCACATCGGAAAGCAATGGTTCGCAAACACTCGAGATCTACAAGGATCGCACCACAACTCTCACCACCGGCAATGATACCTTAACGATCAAGAGCGGCAACCAATCCATTGCGATTCCGTCTGGCGAATGCGAGATCAAGGCCGGCAAAAAGATCACGCTGGTCGTCGGCAGCAGCAAGATCGTCATCGAACCGGCTAGCATCTCCATCGAGTCGTCGGACATCAAGGTCAAAGGTCAGATGAGCGTAGAGGTTTCCGCACCCAGCACAACGGTGCAGGGTACCGGTGCACTGACACTCAAGGGCGGAATCATCAAGATTAATTGAGAAAGCAGGTATAGGCTATGCGGGTTGCCATCGTTGTTTGCTCTGGACCTGCCACTGGTCGCCGCATTCAACTGAAAGCGAGCCAGCTGGCGAGGTTCGGTCGTTCGAACTGGGCAGACTTTGCCTTCCCCGAGGACTCGGCACTAGCCGATATCCATTTCGAGATCCAATGCGATTCAACATCCTGTACCATCGCCAGCCTGGCCAAAGAGTATCCCACCTGGTTAAACAAAGAACCTGTCACTAAGTCTCGGCTCAACAGCGGCGATGTTATCCAGGCAGGCCAAACCCAGTTGACCGTGGAAATCCATGGCGGTAGCGAATCCGCAGTCGAAAACGCCGCTGCTGTTGCTGCGGTGGTCGCTACGGTGGACCCTGATCTCACTGCGCAAACAAGCGCGTACATTGAACTGTCCGAACCCGCGCTTAGCCTGGCGAAAGATCATCGCGATCCCGATTCGTTTGAACAACGCTTGATCGCTGAAAAGCATTGGGAGGATGCCGTGCGTTGGCGCGCGCACCACTTGCCCAAGCCCCAAGCGGTTGCTTGGATGCTGGCTTGCCTCAAAGACGCGCAGGTACCTGTCAATCAGGCGGATTGCGATGCCGCAGCCTCGTGGGCAAGCGATCCCTCCGAAGAGAATCGATGCCGAAACATGGAGCGATTGGAGATCAATGGTGGAAAGGGACTGCCTGGAGCAGTGGTCGCCGCGGCAGCTTGGAGTGGCGGTAGCTTGGCGCCCGAAGGCATCGATGCCGTCCCACCTGATGACCGGCTAACAGGACATTGCGTGGCTACCGCACTAAAGATCATGAGCCATCTCAGTCACTCTCCTGGATCGCCAGGTGATCGTCTAAAGAAATACCTGCAGACCACTGTCTAACCACGGAGCAAGGCATGATGCCCAAGCCACTGACCAAACCCGGCGTGCTCCGCGAATCCTGGCGGCCAAACAACATTGCTCAGTTGCGAGCCAAGAAACAACAGTTGGCGGTGCGTCTGACTTTCGCAGGGATACTCTGTGGTCTCGTCGCCACTGCCCTGTACTTGATCTTCGCACCTCTCTTTCATCCAACCACTCGACTCTTCTTCGTAACGGCTGGTGCCAGTCACCCATCCACCTCGACACCCATACCCTTCTTTCAAGAAGATGCGCTCAGGTTTCTAACATCCACCGGCGGTCTCTCGCCAGCTCAAGCCGCATCTCACTTGCTCTTCATGGAATCACCCGAGGCTTTCCATAAAGCGCTCGAAAGCGTTGCTTCCTCGGTCACCAGTCCGTCCGATGTGGCCATCGTCTACCTGGCCGCACATCCGCTGCTGGTCAATCAGCAACCGTACTTGCGCTGCGACAACTTCGACCCAGACCGGCCGCTGGAAGGCGCTGTCGCTTGCGAAGAGCTATTCAAACAACTCAGCCAGGTAACGACGGGGCATGTTATTTTGCTGCTCGATACAGGCAACCCCAACGATGAACAATCGCTTTTTCTGGACGACTCACTGCTCTTCGATCGCTTGGAACATTTCGTTACCGATCATGCCAGCCCCAATTACACGATTATTCTTAGTCACTCACCTGCCGAGCAATCCTATCGATCGACCAGCTTGCAATGCTCAGTCTTTGCTTTCGCGGCCTCATTAGGCTTGGCTGGCCTGGCTGATCTTGATAATGATCGGCGCATAACGATGAGCGAGTTCATTCGCTTTGTATCCGGCGCGACTCATGCCATCGTCCAAAAGGAATCCGGGGAGCTGCAACACAACATCCTCGAATGCTCTTAGGCCAAGACGAATCGGCGGATCGATTCTCTGGGCTGGTGATCGGATCAGCCCCGCGCAAAAGCGCCATTAAGTTAGCACAACAATACGACATCGCCTTCGATGGCGCTGCGCCAGCAGTTGCACCGCCGACTGCAGCGCCGACTGTTGCCACAACGATGCATCGCAACCTAAAGAAGAAGAGCAGACGTTTCAGATCTTCACTCAACGATTATGTGGCGCGACAGGTCGAAGATGTCACTGACGATCTCCACAATGAGTTGATCCTACTTACGATTACTTTGCCCCGACCACTAGCTAAAGGACTTAGCCTCTCTGTCGATCAAGCGCAAAAGATTGCTGATAAATCAAGCGCCCAATCAACTTCCAGTACGGACAATCCTGAACAACCCAGCCAAAGCGACCAGGCTTCTGCGCAAACTGAGGATGCGAGCAGCCAAACGCGAACTGACGAGCCAGCTAGCGATGAAATCACTGCGCCTGGATTCCCCGACTTGAGCGCATTGCCCACCTTGGATGCACTGGGCCTGGTACGACTGGCTTGGGGGATCACAGCTTACTTCGAAAACACAGACACAGGCAGGCCTCGGCCCGTGGACCTGGCACCGGTACCTTGGATGCATTGGCGATCACGCTTGCATGCTATCGAAGAACGTATTCGCACGGGCGCCATGATTGACGAAAGACAAACGCGTCTCGAATTGACCAGCGAAATCTTAGGTGGGTATCAGCTCGCCCATGGCACCCAAGCCACGATTGGTAGTTGCATGATCAAGGTCTCGCAGGAGATCGTACCACTGCCCATTCCGCTGTCGGCAATAGGCAGCTTCGGCGCAGCCCAAAAATCTACACCAGTTTGGCCTGATAACACTGCCATCCGAGATGACGAAGGCCTTTGATGATTTCAATCGATGCCTGGCTTCTGATACGAGCGAAGCGCTCGATAAATGGTTAACAGAATCCTCAACCAAGGAAACAAATCACTTTGTTGAAGTGCATTATGCCCGCATGTTGCTGAGCGATCCGGTAATTTCATGGCCCGTCGCTCAGTCACTGCTCAAGGCGCGCCGGGACCTGGACCGCTGCAGTAGTCATCCTTTGCTTAATCAGGCTGCGCTGGGCCACATGTTGTCGCTTGCGCATCGGAACTGGTTCCACGCAGCCAGGCTCGCCTTGGATCACATCGGTGACTGGAGTGCGCGTAGCACTCTAGCGCTGGCCGAGGCGCAGTCGGCCTTAGCCGACGTCGAACGGCAATTGCGTATTTACTCCGAGGCATGGCAATGGCGCAACCAGGTAATGATGGATATACCTGCCCTGATGGCCTGGCTGGAAATCGATACGCAGCAATTAAGCAGTGCTAACATGGCCGCCTCCGACTCTGGCCAGAGCATGCTGAAGGAATTGCCACTCTTGATCGACGAACTAGCCACACTCTCAGCCGCATTCGCGTCGCGCGAAACTGCCACGACCGATGCGATGGAAACCTTGTTGCGACGCGCACAAAATCGCTACGCAAACATTCGTCGCTCATGGATGCTGGAGTTTGAAGCCTTGAAAGCCAGAAACAGCGAATCAAAAACCATGATGGCCTCCGACGCTTGGATCGTCGACGCGCTGTTATCGTCGACGCTGGTGAACGGGCCGGAGCGAGATCAGTTGCTGCAGTGGCGATTGAAGACAGCAGTCTTACCCGAGTTATCGCCAACATCGGCTGCGGGCGCTCCGCTTACTTTTGCCCAGTCGACAGCCACATCGCTTGCGCGTGGTGCATTGTTGTCCAAGCTCGCGCGCATGGGAGATTTAAAATTGCCCGAGATCGAAGAGCCTTGGGCGCTCAGCGATTCATTCTCGCAAACGCGTGTCCTCATACCTAGCTTGATTGCAGGCTCCGCAGGCCAAGAAACTGAAGCTCGCAGTCAGGCGCTGCGCCGTGCGGACCTGCTCCAACGTTTAATGTGGCAGTCCACCAAACTGGCTGAAGACAGCCGTATGCTCAATCGCGAATTGTGGAGAACAGAATTCGCCAAATCCTTCCGGCTTGAACGGCAATCATCCTCGTGGATACTCGAGGATGCGCTACAGGAAGAAGTACAATTCTGGCCCGACCTGCAACTGCGTTTGGCTCAACTCGAATCGATCCTGTCGGGGCAAAACGTTTCAGCGCGCGGCACTCGTAATCAGGTTGCTGGTTACGGTCCAAGTAGTCTTTCGCTGGTAACAACACCGGAAGCATCAGGTCGCATTGTCTGGAAAAACTCCGGCCCCGATGTAGGCAACGTATGGTTGGTAGTCGACTACGATCACGACAACCTTGAACTCATCGCTGACACAACGCTGCCCTATTACACCGCCCGCCAACTGCCCGCCGTTGCTGCAAGATGCGCTGGCCACAAGCGAACAACAACTGGTCAGTCAATTCACGAGCAGCGATCGCGAATTGCTCGCCAACAACCCAGCAGCTGAACAGGCTCGTTCGCAGATCGAAACCATACGCCGCAGTGCTCTGTATCCCGTGCGACCTCTGGTCGGTTGGATCGAACCATCTGCCGGATTGGCCGCGGGACAATCGTTGTCGATCCCGTTTAAGATCCGACGTATAGGTAACGGTGTCGGCGCTTCGAAAATTGTTTGGAAGCTGATTAGCGAAAAAGAATATGTGCGCTGCGAAGTGCCCATCGATCGCGCCGACTCTAAACAACTCAAGTTGGTCACTGAGGGCCCGACTGAGAATTGGTCGGAGAATGCCGACGGATTAGTTTTGCATCCATGGCCCAATCGCACCACCGAGTTTCGTATCGGCTTGGTAAACGAAGGTAGTGCGCGCACAGTGAATGTCGAGCTATACCGCTTGCTCAGTCGCGGTGAAATCGCGCTGCCCAATGGTTTTGTAGATGCAGCCGTGTCGCGAGAGATCCTCAACCGGTTGGGTAACGTAGAACCGCTCAGCTCAATTCCCGAAGTCGCACTACCCGAGTCCAAGATACCTTACTGGCTGACACTACAAGCTGATAAAGCAGCTGCCCCACCCACCAAGCCCGATGAGCCTCCCGTCTTGCCTTCGATACGCTACGGCGTAGTTGCTGTCATGACCGACAAAGACTCCGGTGAGAAACTCTGGCGCAAGATCGACTTCCGCGTCCGACATCCACGCAGTTACGTCGAGCCGCGCATTACCTATGACGCCATCAGCGAGCGCGTCGTCATTCGACTGCAACCTGCGCCCGGTCAGATGGTGCCCGTGAATGGCATAACGGTACATGGCCAATGTCTGAGCAGTCTACCCAGCGGTATGGAAAAGCGATTGGATGGCATATTGACCAGCACCGGATCGCTCGAATTGGTGTGCCAGGTACCACCGCGTCCTGGGCGTAAGGTCACTAGGCTTTGGATATCGACAGTTTTCCCAGAGCATTTGTATTCGACGTGCCATGCTGGGATACGCAGAGCGATATTCCACTGGTTATGGACTCGCAGCGCATCTCGATTGTCCAGCCCGAGAATGGACTGCTGATTCCTGGCACCAAGGAACAACAGAAGGTGTCCCTGCAAGTCGATGCTTTCCCAGGTGCCTTTCGAACGAACGAGATGTTGTCGAAGTGGGCTGGGACTTGGATCGCGATCGCGAGTTTGCTGGCGAATCAACGCTGAAAATCTATAGCGATCGCCAGGTCAATGTTGATTTACTTCAAATGAAGGGGGACCGACTGGTTGTCAAAGCCCGCGTGGACGACCTGGAAGTAACCATTCCCGCACCGCCGCTTCGCGCAGCCCACATTAACTTGCTGGCGCGCCTGTCATCGGCTGGTGAGACGCATTGGAGCCAGGCTATCGACGTAACTGCCGATGATCAGGCACCTAAGATAACTGGATCTGAACTGACGCCAGACGTAGTTATCAAGCAGGGAGAAGAACTGAATGTGACGGTCGGCGCAGAGGACAAGGGCCTATCGGGAGTTGCTCTAGTCCAACTGCAGGTCGATCGCAAGCTGAATGGGTTATGGGATCCGGCGGGAGCAGCGATCGAGTGTACGCGCACAGCCGAAGGCAGTTGGAATGGCGTGTTGCCAACCGCGGATTTGATACCTGGCCGCATCAACGTGATGATCAGGGCCACGGACCGCGCCGGTAATGTAAGCCCAATAGGCAAAACACATTTTGAATTGTTGAGCGTCGAACAGTGGCAAGCGCGACAAGCCACTTCGGGACTCGAAGTTACTGGCTCGATTAGCTATTCAGGTGGACCATTAGGAGGTGCGCGATTAACGCTCGAGAACGCGAAAGGTGAAATCGTATATCAAACCAAAGCAAACAATCAGGGCATATTCCATTTCACTAAAGTGACTGTGGGTAAATACAAACTAGTTGGTAGTGGAGTGGCGAAGAATCGCCCACGCCGCTCCGAGAGCGAAGTCGAAGTGAAACAACAATCAACGGCGCCATTGCGTCTGCAACTGCAAGCCAAATAAGTCAACGGAGCAGTATCTCAACATTTGGGTCGTTGAAATTTTCGATCAGGCGATAGCGGTCGTTTCGAAACTGTCATAATTGCAAAAGCGGAAGTCCGAATTGAACTCGTAGGGGAACATGAAAAAATTTGAACACGGATTGGAAGCGATCATTTTCGCGAGCCGCTGGGCGCAAGCCCCATGTTTGTCGGGCTGATAATTGCGTCAATCCTCTACGCTACCGCTTTATGTTGGAGCTAGTCGCACTACTGCCGACGATTCACGCTCACAACGAAGATTTGTTGCTGGGAGTGTTGGGGTTGGTGGACATGATGATGGTCGCCAACCTGGTCGCCATGATCATCATCGGCGGTTACACGCTGTTTGTTAGCAAGCTGAACATCGGTGCATCGGAAGATCGTCCCGAATGGTTGGACCAAACCACGGCCGCGACGTTGAAGATCAAGTTGGCTGCTGCTTTAGTGGCGTTTCTGGTATCCATCTGCTGAAGACTTTTATTGAGCTGGGTGGTGAGCATGGCGAACATGACGCCATCTATCACGGCGACTTTGCCGACAACATGCGCATCATGTGGCAAGTTGTCATCCACGTAGTCTTTCTCTTGTCGTCTTTGATTTTAAGCATTAGCGAACGCATCCTGCATCCACCGGGTGCGCACGGACATAGCGATAAAGCTCATCCTCCGCAACACAGCTCCGATAACGACAGCCACAGCCAAGACCACGACGCCTAAGGTTTGGCTTGTCGGCGTTGTCAACCCAATCGCAATCGCATTCAACCGTAACGATCAAACTTCAACACCGTAGGCATTACCACCAGGATAGGAATGCATCATGGGCAAGCTGGCCGATTCTTGGAAAAAAATCAAAAGACTCCGCTGAGAACTCTGCAAGCAAAAGCAGAAGGAAGGGCGTAAAGCCGAATTTCCCAAGTTCAAGAGCGACTTCCAGAAGAACCTGGATAACTTCGAGTCTGCTCACGAGGCGATGCTGAAGCTACAACAGAAGCTCGCAGAGCAAACGAAGCTCGTCAAGAAACTTGGAGCTGATTGCCAAGGCATCATCAAGGAATATGAGAAGGCGATCAACAACGCCGAGGTCGAAGGCTTCAAATCCAAAGAAGACATCAAAGGCTCGATGCTCGACACGCTGTCGAGGATCGGGGAACGCCATTGGAGAAATGCTCGAAGGCTGATGATGCGGCGGTTTTTCATGAGCATAAGTTTGAATCAGTTCGTTTTGTAAAGAAAGGTCGCCTTCAATGGCCAAAGACTCCGATTCGATCCAAATGAGCGAAGAGTCGATCACGTTGCTCCAGGAGGTCAAAAAAGGCAAACCTCGCAAGTTTGCCATGATCTGCAAAGGTACCAACGTTGTCAGCTTGATTGTCTACAAGAAAGGCAACGTCGAGAGCAAGAAGAAGGAAGCCAAGGAAGCTGGTAAGGGACAGTTCTATTTCGGAGTTGTAGATGGGCAGGGGGTGGACATCCGATTCGTGCTCGCGCGCTCCGATGGCTTCGAGGATGCTCCGGTCAAGACTTCGGTTTTAAAGGAGTACCTCGACACAGCGGCCGGACATGAAATGCAAGCCGAGATTTGAAATCGTCCGACGTCTCTCCGGAAGTCGCTGACGAAGATGAAAACGCTGAAGTACCACCGCCGCCACCGCCACCGCCACCTCAGCCATCAGAGACAACTGCCAGCAATGATGACACGCGGCGGCAAAAGCTGGAGGAGGCGCTCAGCAAATTGACGCCCAAGATCAAAGATGCGGTGGCTGCTTTCCCAGATCGCAAAGCTGAACTGCTTACCCCGGTGGCGACTTTCAAAACCACTTCCAAGCTGGTGAGCTTCAAGAAGCGCAAAACGTGTTGTTGACCTTGAGCCAATTGCTCAAGTCACTGGTCATCCCTGACGGCAATACGCAGACTCAGCAGCCCCAACCAACTTCCAATGAAGAAGTCTCGCCATTGCAGGCCGAGTTCAATCAGAAGATGAGTGAGCTGCAGCCGCTGTACGAACAAGTGATGGCCAGCAAGGCCGGTGACACGAGCAAGATGCAAGCCTTCATGAGCGCCATTTGGGATAAGGCGGAAGTGGGAGATTATGCCACAGCCATCAAAGTCCTCGATCGACTAAGCGAGATGGTCCAAGCAGCCTCTGGTGAGACTGCGTCACCGGAGAATCTCGGTATTGAGAGCGGCATCGTCGCGAAACGTAAGTTTTTATTAACACGCTTCCAGGAGTTGCCTTTCCTGATTCGACCGAAGCTCGAAGAACTTGAAATGGAGATTTTGGCGAATGATGCGGACGAAAATCCCGGCGAGATCATCCGAGGGTTTGAAGCGGCGCTGCAAACACTATTTGACGAACTACGCAAAGAAATAGACGAGAGCATCAGTGCCGGCAATTCGGCAATGCTGGAAGGCCTCAAGTCTCGCGTACTCTCCAACGAACTGGTGCGGCATCTAGTCAACAACCCGCTTATGGATGGCTCCGAATTTCAAACGGCGATCTTTGAAGCCTTGGAAGAGATTGAACAGCAGATGACTGCTTAGTCTCCTGCCCTGCTGCCTGGCTGACCGCGTTCGGCCAAGCGCCAAACCCACCAACCTCGAATACTGCTTTGACTGCTCAAAGGATACGATTGTGGACAGACTTTCTGATGCTAAAGCCTGGTGCGAAGAAGCCCGCAAGTTGCTCAAAATAAAGGCACCATTCGTGACACTGACTCTGTTGACTCCGAAGAGCTCTACAAGGCGCGTAAAAGTGTCGAGACCGCATTGGAAGATCTAAAGAAAAAGAAGTCTCCCAATCTGGTGTCGTTTGAGAATGAGTACATCAAGTTGGCCAAACAAGCCCAAGAAGCTGCGGTTGGCCAAAATATGGAACTTGCGCGCACAGTTACTGCGCAGTTACAGTTCCTGCATGCCAAGATGACGGGCGGTTCACAGACTGAGGCCCAAGCGAACCAGCTTGAAAAGATTAAAGCCCAATACAATCAGTCGCTCGGTCTTGCCATAGGTCGCCGGGAACTGCTGGATGAAAAGGCCTCGGGAGAGCACAAGTTTATAGGCACAGTCAATACGATCATCACTGACGTTCAATCACAGGTGCTCAGCAATGCAGGCCCTAACGCACCTGTCGATCAACAGGTGACGACCTATGTCAATGCCATCAAAGAACTGGGACGAGTGGAAAAGGAGTACAGAGAGCAGATTAGCCGACATTCGCAGTTCGGCATTTACAAGCAGAAGCTGGCTGACACGCTACTTCTAGTCAAGATGACTACGCTCGCGTCGCCCCCTAGCCAAAAAGAGAAGTTGGAAAAGGCCAACGGGCGCGCTCTTGGTTGCCAACAAGCGAGCCTCAGCGCCAACGTTTGACTATGGTAAGGCGACCGAGGCTCTTGAGGTAGTCAACAACGTGTGCAAAGAGGTCTCTAAAGGCAAAGACTTTGACAGCAAGAAGTTCGAAGGCATGAAGGAGACTCAGAAAAAGCTAATCAAGGCGAAAGCTGAGTTTGAAAGTGCGTATACAACTGCGAATGAAAAGTACGTCCAGTCTGGTAGTCTGTTTGGTGTTGTAACCGACGTCGAAGCAGTTGTTAAGCTGCGCAATGAGGCCGGGGAAATCTTGAAAACGGCTCGATCGAAAGTGGATCTCGCGTTGAGCAACTTCAGGACTAATCCACAACTCTATGAAAAGAGCTATAGGGACATTTCGGCGGCGAAAGATGAGGTTACTAAGGTTTCAGACAGCAAAATCCCAAACGCAATCAAGGAATCTAATAACGCCAAAGAAATTGCGAAAAAGCTAGGTAGCCTTCAGGTTTTTGAATGGCAGGAGTTGCTTCGTCGTGCACAGAACGCCCTGCTTGAAATGTCTTACATGAAAACCGATGTAAAGGAGCTGTTGAGCCAGCTAGAAAAGCTGATCGAGGAATCCAGCGCTTTGGTCCAGGACGACGATAAGCGACGCGACTATCCAGCAGCAACCCAAAAGATTAGCGGTTATGCCCAAATCCTGCTCGATGCCCGGAACAAACAGGGATTAAAGTCGACTTCTCTACAATCGTATCCCGACTTTCAAAAGGTTGCAGGAGAGGTCAGAAAACTGCTCGACATCGAGGCCCGGTTGATCCCGAGCTATGTTCGTATCGACTACTACAATGAGATAACCAGTTATGAAGAGAACTTGTCGATCGATCCAGCCATGGCCTTGGAGCAAGTGGGCAAATTGAAAGCCCGATTGGGAAATGAAATCGAAACTCTTAGACAAGAATATGTGGCCGCTGACAACGCCCGAAAGAATTTCAACAACCTGGTCACCGCGTACCAAAATGTGGCACCTCAAACCAAATCTACGGCGCTGCAATATGGTGTGATTGCTCAGACCAAATTCCGACGAGTGCTCATGGCCGGATGCCAAACGCATGTTTGAAACCGCCATATCCAGCTTCAATGAACTCAGCTCAAAGAAAAACGAGCTCGAAAAGCAACATTTGGAGTGGAAGGCCAGGGAAGAAAAGCTGACTCGGATGATGAAGGAAGCTATTTGTACTACACATGGGTTCCGCTGTTGAGCAGCGCTGCAGCAATAGTCGATTCCATTCAAGAGACCAGACAAGATTTTTGGAAGCACGTCTGACTATGCGGCTCACTTGACGGCGTTCAATCGTATCGAGGCCGAACACAAAAAGTTCCAGCAGCTTGTGGCGGCGCAAAACCTTCCTAAAAACGCCAAGATGCTCGTTGAGTTCTTTAAACTCTACAGGCAAACCCGCGATCAATTGGATAAAGCTGTCGACGCGGCTCGTCAAACTAGTTACCTCGCTCTCTCTCTCTTCGAAGACCAATTGACTGAACTGTCCGATCCGAAAAACAATCCATTCCGACAAATCTACAGCAAGCTTTTAGAAGTTTGGGAAAAGCAGGGTGTCTTAAAAGGCTTGCCTCCAGAGATGCAAGGCGAATCGGCAACGTTCGACCCAAACAAGCTTAAACAGGCAGCAGAAAAATCCTTTTCAACTCTTCGAATGTTACACGACCAGATCATATCGAAGTTCCAAGAGCTTAACGACAAGCTCAAGCTTGTGAATGTCGAGGACTTCAAACGCAGGGAACTTGAACGACAAAAGAAGGAGATTGAGAACAGCCCTGAACTACAAGTCCGGGCGAGTATCGCAGTACTGCTCAGGTTGGGTATCGACGTCACTACCTACGAGGACCGGCTCAACAAGGCCAAAACGGCTGACGACAACAATGCGATCATTAAACTTGCTCAGGAACTGAAGCTCGCGCAGCAGAAAGCGATTGAACAAGCGACTGAGCGCAAATTGCTGTGCATCTCGAAACGCGAAAAGAGCAAAAAGGATCTTGAAGAGGCTAGGCAGAAACTGGAAGGCAAGCTTAAAACTACATCAAAGGGTAACCTTTGGGCCACTGAGTACAAAGAGTTTAGGGAGAGCTTACTAACGCAGTTCAAAGATGTCGAATCGCTGCTTAAATCTGACGATCCCGACTGGTCGATCTGGCCACGCAACAGTTAAGCGAACTCTCCGACAACATCAGCAAGATAGAGAAAGGTGCCAAACCAAGCTTCACTGACGTGCACAACAAACATAAGAGTATCTCCAAAAAGCTTGGTCTCGGTGATCAGCTCATCATGAAGTACATGAAAGATACGCACGCACGCTTGAACGACGAACTCAACGCGGCTTTCGTCATCGCGATGAAATCGAGTCCTGAACAAGGTCTGAAAGTTCTTGAACCAGTCGAAAAGGAAATCGACATCGCTTATCAGAAAGCGGTGGTGCGAGAAAAGGAACGCAAGCGATATGATGAACGTAAAAAGGAAGTCGAAGGTCAATGGGAGCGGATTCGAAAGCTGACCGGAACCTATTGGGTCGGTAGCAGAATGACTTCTTTCGCGAAATACTTCGAAGGTCGCATCGGGGCTGCAGAGGTCCAGCGCAAAGAAGAAAACAATGGGATTGAAAACGCTGTCAAGATACTCAACGCACTGAAGTCCGAGCTTGACACGATTGAAAAGCAGGACGGCAAATCACCTCGTGATAAACTGATTGCCAAGGATTCCGAACTCGCTGAAGACGAGCGCAGAGTTTAAAGAGATGGTCCGACAGTTCAAGCAAGAAGTGGAAGTCTTCAAGAACACACGCATCCCCATGGTTACAACAGCCTTCGCAGAAAAGGCTAAGTCCAAGACCACCGAAAACGAGAAGAAGTTCGAGATCAAAGAAGGTGAAAAGATCACCAAGGGCATGAAGAAACGAATCTCTGAAGCCAAGAAATTGGTGGACAAACTGTCCGAAGATACCGAGACCGCCAAGCAACAGTTGACAGCCGGTCGCGGAATTCTCACCGAGCAAGAGAACATGGTGCAGCGATTGGTGGCTCAACCTCAGTCAACCAACGTCACCATCAGTAAGAACCTGCCAGCCGTTCAGCAAAACTGGAAGGACAAGGTTTCTCTATACGTCAAAGCGGTCGAGAACCTTGCCAACAAAATTCAGTCGCTGGATGAGAACATAGTGAGCAAAGACAGCTCCAAGAAAGCCGCGGACTATATTCGCACGCTCAAAAACCAGTTCCCGCTCCAAGCATTCGACACTCCCTTTGCCAAATTGAAAACGAGTACCAAGCCAGAGGAGCGTCGTGCGGCTCGAGAAGAAGCTTTAAGCGTTATGCGTATTCAGCGTGAACGCCTGCTGAACAGTGAGGTACTGAAAAAACTAATCTACAACCCAGTCGATCGCGACTCAATGATGGAGGCATTCGGGTACTTGAGGCAATCGATCAAAAGCATCGAAATTGAAGTACTTGTCGGTGTTTAGATGACGCCCAACCAGTGGGTTTCGTTTTGTCCATATGAGCATTGGGCAAACGATCCTGTGACGTTTTTGTTTTCCATTGTAGTTCTCTGATTGATAGACAGGTGGGTACGGCCGATGAGCGAAATTGCTAAAGACATAAAGAACTTTGTGGAATATTTTGGTGGCGTTGCCCAAACGCTTATGGATTCGAGCGAATCCAAGCTAACTGCCAAGCAAATAGCTGTCGAAGGTTTGATGGGCAAGCTTCGAAAATCAGAAATGCGAGCCGGCTTTGTCAATTTGAAGATCATCGACTCCACTGGCAAAGAAGCGCCGGCATTCAGCGACGATGGCCAGGAACATGAAATCGATACACACGACGTCGTCAAAGGCGGGCATGGTGTAAGTTCTAAAGACCAGTCGTTGACGCAAAAAGCAATGGACCTCTATGTGACATACAAGAGAGAAGCCCTCGCGCTCAAGTATCCCGATGGACAACTGATCTTCGACTTAAAAAAGCGTCCTCAGGAGTTCATTGATGATTGCATCACGCCGCTGGTGCGGGAGCGCGTTATCCCCGAAAACTTTATTGAAGATGCCCTCAGCGACACCCAGCAATTGATCAACAATGCATTGAAGAGCAACAGCGCTGAACTAAAGAAACTCAAGGACCGAGAAACAAGAAAAGTTAGCCAAGTTGCAGACAGACTTCATGGGTGGCCGCGGCAAGCTCGAGAGGGCATCAGCACTCGGTGGCAAAGTCGATCAACTTAAGAAACGCATGATCAACAAGATCGGCAAGGAAAATGTGCTCTCGCTAGGCAATAAAGCTCAATTCCTCGGCGTGGCCAAGGATGTCGGTGGAGCTTTTCTCGATGCGAAAAAATGGATCCCTAAAAACGGGAAGATACCCAGTATTGAAAATGCCAAGTTCTTCTTGGATCCGGCCAGCGTCTTAAAAATGGAGCCCGAAGATGGTGAGAAGAAATTTGGCAAGGAGGGTTGGCAACATTTGCAGCAGAACCTGACCAAGGTCTATGGAGATGGCCCCACCACACAATTTGTGGATACAACCGACGGTGATGCACAAAGAGTGATCATCGAGGAAGCCAAACAAATGAAATTGGCTCGCAAAATCCAAGGTTATATTGCGGGCGTTACTGGCAATGACCAATTGGCTAAATCCATCGGTGATTTCCTCGCGAAACCAACCAACCCCGCTCTCCGCGATGCAAAGTTTTACACGACAGAGGGCGTTAGCTTTCTCATCGACAACATAACCAACGGCATCGGGATCGGCAAAGATTCCAAGGAAATGCATTCGCTGCGCAAAGCCTTGGAAAAGAGGAACGATGATGAAGCCACGCGGCGAATCGCGACTGCGACCATTGAGGCCATCGACACGCAATTCGAACAACTTGTAAAGAATGCCTCTAAGGACCAAAACGCAGCTGATGCCATTAGCGGCTTGTATTCTCGATATGTCGACGCCGACTCTGTTGGCGATGCAACGGCACCAGATGTCGATGCTAAGGAACTCGTCAAATTGTACTCTCGCGGCTTTAGCAAGTCGCTGTCCGACGCATCAACTGAACTGGCTTCTATCGGTGCCAACATTGCCAGTAAATTCCAAGGCGCTTTGAATCCCGAGAGCCTTGATGAAGCAATCGAAGCAAATCCAAAGCAGGCTTTCGATTCCATCGAAAAGGCAGCCATAGCAGCCATTAACAGCCAGCTAGATGCGCTCTGTGAGAAACTCAGAAACAAGAAGATCATTTCTGAAATTGCCCTAAGGGATATCTACCCTGGTCAAGACGCCGAGGCTCAGGCCGTCGAACAGATGAAGAAGTCCGACGAAGAGATGAAACAATTTGAAAAGGATCTCGTGCTGATCGATAAAGCCGGACTAGATGTCGCCCAGCAGCGCAGCATTGAAGTACTCATCGCCAAACTAGAAAAAGATCGGCAAGTACTCCAATTGGTAAACACCATCGGCAGTTCATTGCAGAGTCTTGGATCAGGTCCGACTGCCATCGTTGGCTATGCAGTCGACGGCGTCTCCGACATCGTCGTTGGCGAAGTCTTGGGAGCATTGAAGGCTGCCAAGCTTATCATGAAATTGGCCACGAATATCAAAGAAGCGCTCGAACGACATGCTCTGCTCAAAAAGTTCCGTGCCGATCTGGACAACTCCAAAATTGCTGTCAGTTCACTGACCAGCACCATTCAGGGCTTCGTCAACAATAAAGAAGAACAAGTTAAGTTCCGCGACCTGGAACTTGCGTTGACCTTTTTGCAGATGGCTGGCGAAGTTGTTGGGGCGGTACCGACTCCCATTACGATCGCCATTGGTAAGACCGCATCAAAGGTTGCCTCGGCTGCACAGTCAGTAGCGAAATATAGGGAGTCTAAGTACGATCAAAAAATGCTGGCGGCGGCCTGGAACAAAACGCTTGAGGCCATTCAAAATCCAGGCAACCGCAAAGTAGGTCTTGAAGCACTGCGGCTCAACCCGACTCTTGGCATGCATGCGATCGCTTGGGCTGGTATTACTAAACAACCACCCGATCCGATCGCCCGCATGTTTATGCGATCGACCGGATTGGACGAAAACACTCTGGCAGTCAGCGGCACCGAAGACAAGGTGCGTCAGTACCTGGTGACCCGCTTGAACGAAGATCGAAAGCTGAATGATCTGGACGCTCTCGAGTACGATGTCAGCAAGTTAAAGGTCGATTGGGCGCCACCACTCACGCTTGATTATAAATGCTGGGCCGTGTTGACCACCCGCGCATCCAGAGATGCCACTCCTCAACTGGTTGTCGGTGGCCAGGAGAAAAAGATTCTCGAGTGCTTTAAGGTAATTGGTGCGCATAAGCCACTTACAGAATATGCCAAGATCACCAAGCCAGAAGACCTGGCTGCGCCAATCGCCGATGCTACCAACTTGTGCAAAGCCCTCAGGGAATACAGACCAGTGCATGCTCAGGGACCACATGATGACATGCAGAACGAAGTTGTGGGGATGCTGGTCCTGGCCAATAAGTACGAAGCAGAACTGCTACGTTTACGAGGCATGCTACTCGGAATCAAGCAAGCCTATGACGATCTGAATCTAGTGCTGAACGAAAATGCCCTCCAAAAGGAAGTCGCTGAAAAGCTGAAACTCTCAGATAAAGAGCTCGCTGACTGGATGCTAACCGAAATCACGTTTAGTAACTCGATGATCGCCAAAGCGGAAGAATGTTTGGAACAACACAATTCTCTCAAGGATGATCCAGGCATTGCGCAGCAGTTTAAAGTGGTTCGCGAACAATTGGATAAGCTCGACAAACGTACTAAGAACGAGGAGTTTCAAAAGCTCCTCGTCAGCAACGTTGAAAAATTTGAGCAGTATCTTGATGGCGTTTCATCCGCCGAAGCTCTTCGGAAGGTTACTCTCGACAAGCAGGCGGTCAACGATCTACAGTTGGACCCCGGTAAGCTGGAAGAGTTTTGCCAGTTCTGGGTGAATGCCAAGCAGCAACTTGCAGAAAATTTCGAGGGAAACTCCGAGAAGATAACTAAAGCTCTGAAGGAGAAAAGTAACACGATTTCCCAACAAAGAGCGACTTGCGAATTGATCTCGATGAGGGCTTTCGCTGATCTCTTCTAGGCACGGGGCAGGTGCTTAGCACGCAATTGTTTTAAGGGTGCGCGCATGGTTTGTACTTGCAAGAAAAACCTGCAGTCGATCGTTCAGCAGCTGCAGCAACTGCCGATGAACGCTTTGATGCAAGCGATTGGCGCCGCTGGACCACTCAGCTCGGTGGCGGCTATGAGCTCGCAAGTATGCGCTACGCTGAGCGCGCAAGCGTCGGCCAGCGGCAGTGCTGCGGCCAGCGCTGCTGCTTCGATGACGGCTTCGGCCACTGCACAGGCCAATGTCATGGCTAGCGCTGTCGCAAGACTGGAAGCCTTGGCTGCTTTGCATCGTAGTCTGGGGCTCAGCCCTCTCAATGCTTCAGCCACCGCGCGCTTGAACGTGATGATCCAATCGAGCAACCAGGTATTGCCTCAAGTGATCAGCGCTATCAACCAGGCGCTGGCACCACTAAACAACCTGGCTAGCAAGCTTCAAGCCGCAGTGGCATCCGTGGCGGGTATTCAAGCGATGACTGGCCGCAATCTATTCCAACCTGGCACAGCCTTTCGTATGCCCTCAGCGACAGCCTCCGCCAGCGCAGCCGCGCTGGCCAGCGCTCGCGCCACTGCCACGGCCACGGCAGCAGCCACGGCTACCGCCAGTGCTAGTGCAAGCGCCAGTGCCATGTTGGCCTTGCGAGTTCAAGCCGCGGCCATGGCTCTGGGCTTTACCCTGCCGGCAGGAGCAGCCTCGCTCAACGCCGCGCTAAGCCTGACGGCCGGCTTGCCTGCGTTCAACGTGCCGCCAGCGCAAATGCAACAAGCTGCCAATATGCTGCACACATTGACTCAGACCATCGCCGCTACCGGCGCCAACCTCATGTCACCTGCCGGAGTGCCGAGCCTGGCCTCGGCTCTGGCAACAGCGCAAACTAACTTGAACGCCACTCTCGCTGGCACTGCTACCGCCAGTGCCTCGGTCAATGCCCAAGCTTCTGCGGCTGCCAGCGCTAGCGCCGTGGCCACAGCCTTAGCCAACATGAACGCAAGTGCCGTCATGAATGCAGCCGCCTCTCTCAACCTCTCCGCCATACCCAATCTGCAATCGGCAGCCACCAGTCTCCAACTAGCCGCCGACCTCCGGGCGCTCAGCGGTACCGCCCCTTATTCCAGCAGCCCGTGCAGCGTTTGCGCATTCAAGATAAACTAGGCTGCCTGAAGTCCGACAAAAAATAGTCATCCCACCGCTTTCATTCTCCATCAGACGTCGCTTGAATCGCGTGGAAACAAGCTCACCGTCGGCCCTGTGCCGGCGGGAGCATGACTGACAGCTACAAACAGACGCCTCATGCCCCTCTCCCTCTTCGGTTTTGGCGGCGAGTCAGCGATTCTCCAATGCGATGAGCTTAATCGAGCCGCTCTCTTCATTGGCGTTTGGTCGAAGGCCTTCGATTAAAGTTCTCCGATATGCGGCTCGAATGAATTGCTTTGCATTTGAAAACTTCACACTCGCCGCAAAGACTGAAGATGGAGAAGCGGGCCTAAGGCGATCGGTTTGTAGCTGTCAATCACGCTCCCGCCGGCACAGGGCCGACGGTGAGCTTCTAGCCTGCTCGTCATGAATCCATCGCCCGAGGTCAGTGGTGAGTTGATAGCGGTGAGAAGATACGAAAATTTTGTGTCATCCCATTTTTGTCAGGTTCATCCCAACTCTAATGACAGACCGCAAATTATCGAAAAATTAATGGCTTTCAACACAAATCCTTACACATCTAGCAGTAGGATACCAATCCTGATTTCAACCATGTTTGTTCCGAGTCATTAGTGCAATCGTAGAAGATAGAGTAATGGCTAGCTTGTATAGAAAGCAGCGTAGCGGTTTTACGCTTGTCGAGTTGTTAGTGGTTATCGCGATCATCGGTATCTTGGTGGGCTTGCTTCTGCCTGCAGTGCAAGCAGCCCGGGAAGCTGCCAGACGCATGCAATGTCAGAACAACCTCAAGCAGTTAGGGTTGGCCTTGCACAATCACGAAAGCGTGCGCAAGACAATACCGCCTCTTGGCGACTACTTAACAGCGGGCAACACGGTCTACTGGAGCGTACAGGCGCGGCTGTTGCCATTCATCGAGCAGGCCAACCTGCATTCTCTGATCGACTTTACCAAGCCTATCAGTGCGCAGCCGATTGTAGCGCGACAGCGCATGCCACACCTGCTTTGCCCCAGCGAGATAAATGACCGCGAACGCCCTGACTCGCCGACCTTTACACACTATCCGCTCAACTACGGCGCCAACGCTGGATTGTGGCATATTGCACAGCCACCATCGGATCGTGGTTCGGGCGTATTTCTAATCAACCGCAGCACGCGACTGGCGGAAATCACCGATGGCTTGAGCAATACACTCGGCATGGCTGAAGTCAAAGCCTTCACGCCTTATCTGCGCGATGGAGGTAACCCCAGCGCGGCCACTCCAGTTCCGACATCACCTACTGCGATTTCTGGTTTTGGTGGCGAGTTCAAGGCCGACTCCGGCCACACCGAATGGGTTGACGCCCGCATACATCAAACTGGGTTCACGACAACATTTACTCCCAACACGCGTGTCCCTCACGTCGATAACGGAAAGACATATGACATCGATTTCAACTCGATGCGGGAAGGCCGATCGAACTCTCTACCCACTTATGCAGTCTCGACCAGTCGCAGCTATCACACCGGCGGCGTGAATGTATTGCTGATGGATGGCTCTACGCGTGTCATCAGCAATTCGATCGATCTGCAGAGCTGGCAAGCTCTCGGCAGTCGGGCTGGCGGCGAGGTTGTATCGCTCGCCGATTAATCACAGAAGCCGTTGGCCCTGCTGCTGGTTAATTTTGTGTCGCCAAATTTTTGTCTGATCGCTGGCTGCACTATACTAGGCAGGGTAACGCCCTCCGCTGATCCCACCTGAACCGCCACCAACATGTCTACACGTTTCCTTCGCGCCCAGTCGTTGTGCCTGGTTGCGATTTGTATTGCCAGCCAGCTTGCTCGAGCTAATAACTTGCTGGCTGAAGACACGATCCAACAACGTTCGCGTGCGTTCTTCCAGCAACATTGCTTTGATTGCCATCAAGGCGAGGACAAGAAAGGTAACCTCGACCTTTCAAGCCTCGTATTTCGGCCTGACGAACCAGCCAACCAGGCGATATGGATTCGCATTCACGATCGAGTTGCTGCCAAGGAAATGCCGCCAGCGTCGACAGCCGTCGTTCCTCAAACGCAGTTGCAAGAGTTTCTACAGCCTTTATTTAATGACCTGGCTGCAGTCGATGATAGGCGCGACGCGGCCGAAGGTCGCGCGACGCGGCGCAGACTGAATCGTTACGAATATGAAAATTCGCTTCGCGATATCCTTTCGGCGCCCTGGCTACAGATCAAACCCATGCTGCCCGAAGATGGCGAGGCGTATCGATTCAACAAAGTCGCCGAAGCGCTGGACGTTTCCCACGTGCAGATAGCTCGTTACATGGCAGCCGCCGATAGCGCCTTGCATCAGGTCTTGTTGGCTTCGACCCAAGTGCGTCAAGCGCGTGGTAGTCAGTTGCCCAATAACGACAAGCAAAGCAACGACAAGCAAAGCAACGACAAACCAGAGTACCGTCGCTTCTATGCGCGCGACTCGCGTGGTTTTAATCGCAAGGTGCGTTACTCTGTTTTCAATCGTAGCCCCGAGCGCGCCACGTTTCCTATTGTTGGCTTCGAAGCTGACTTACCCGCGCTCGAAGAAGACGCGCCGTTTTCCGTTGGCGAAGCAGATCCGGCCAAACGTGAACTGGAGGCCATGGGTGTTGTTGCCAGCAGCTATGAGCCAATCGAGGTGCGCTTCGATCAATTCAAAGCTAAACAATCGGGCAAGTACCGCTTGAAGTTTCAAGCTTATTCATTTTGGGCAGGCCCCGAAAGCGCCGAGAAGTGGTGGCGACCAAGCCGCACCGATATCTCGAAAGGTCGCACGCGGGAACCAGTCAGCATCTATGCCGAACTGCCACCTCGACAACTGCGCAAGTTGGGTACGTTTGAAGTTACACCTGAACCTGGTTTTGTGGAACAAGAGGTGTATCTGCTGGAAGGCGAAACTGTGCGCGTCGATGCGGTACGGTTGTTTCGATCGCGGCCACCGGGACCATGGCGCAATCCATTGGCGGAAAAAGATGGCCAGCCTGGAGTCGCCTTTCGATCGTTGGATGTAGCCGGACCGATCGAGAACGATGACGGCGCCGCAGGCTATAACGTGTTATTCGATAACTTGCCGGTAAAAATCCACGGCGATGAGATAGTGATCCAGTGCGCTCAGCCTGAGGTCGAGTCCACGCGATTGCTCGCGCGCTTCATGCAACGCGTTTATCGCAAACCAGTTGAGCAGGACGACGTGGCGCGGTTCAACACTGTCATCACCAAAGCATTGTCATCAGGCTTTCCGTTTCATGAAGCCATGCTGGCCGGTTACTCTGCCGTGCTCTGTTCGCCAGAGTTCGTCACGTTGAGCGAGAAAGCAGGGCCGCTGGATGATTTCGCACTAGCTTCGCGCTTAGCCTACTTTCTTACCAACTCCGAACCAGATACGACATTGCGTCAACTAGCCACAGAAGGCCGCTTGCACAACCAACAGATCTTACAACAACAGGTCGAGCGTTTGCTGGACGATCCTCGCAGCGAACGATTCGTGAATGCCTTTCTCGATTACTGGATTGACCTACGCAAAGCCGATGCGACCAGTCCCGATGCCGATCTCTACCCAGATTATTACTTGGACGACTTCCTGGTCGAATCGGCGGTCGACGAGACACGAGCTTTCTTTCGCGAACTGCTAAAGAAGAACTTACCGGCTCGCAATCTCATCGACTCATCGTTCGTGATGATCAACGAACGCTTAGCCCAACATTATGGTATCGAGGGTGTTCAAGGTGTTGATCTGCGCAGAGTTGAATTGCCGAGCGAGCATATTCGTGGCGGTTTGATGACTCAAGCAAGTATTCTAAAAATCACTGCCAACGGGACGACGACCTCGCCGGTACTGCGTGGTGCTTGGATCACCGAACGATTGCTGGGTAAACCGGTGCCGCCACCGCCAGCGGCCGTGCCTGCCGTGGAGCCCGATACGCGCGGCGCCACCACCATCCGACAACAATTAGACAAACATCGTACGCAGGAAAGCTGCAATGCTTGCCATGCGCAGATCGATCCACCTGGATTTGCCCTTGAGAGTTTTGATATTCTGGGTGGGTTTCGTGCGCGTTATCGCGTCAACAATCCAGCACCAATACCAGACAAGCAACGCATGTCGGCCTCAGGCTACGGCAAAAATGGACAACCATTCAACTTTTCCGATGGCCCAACAGTCGATGCGTCAGGTCAGCTTAGCGAAGACCAAACGTTTAGCGATGTGAGGGCGCTCAAGCGATTGATATCCCAAGACGAACGACAAGTAGCCCGCAACCTCGTCAGGCAGTTGATAGTGTATGCCACCGGTGCACCAGTAGGCTTTGGCGATCGACCCGAAGTAGAATCCATATTGGATCATGCACGCAGTAACCAGTTTGGTGTGCGAGATTTGATCGAGCAGATTGTGCTTAGCGAGCTTTTCACTTGCAAGTAACAACAGTCTGACGAAAAAACTTTAGACAGAAGATTACAGATAAAGGACTTAAGGATGCACGACTTTCGCGCTCGCAAGCTCTCGCGTCGACTGCTCTTGCGTACAGCCAGCGTTGCGCTTGGACTGCCGATGTTAGAGGCTATGACTCCGGCGCTGGCGCGTGCAGCCGAAACGGAACCGCCGCGTCGCATGCTGGCCGTGTGCAACAATTTGGGAGTCTTGCCCGAGCTCTTCTTTCCCGAGCAGCAAGACGCAGGCGCTGATTACAAGCTAAGCCCTTACTTGACGCACCTGGAAGCTCATCGCCAAGACTTTACGGTTTTCAGTGGCGTGTGGCATCCCGATGTCGATGGTGGCCATCCTGCTGATAACTGTTTCTTGACGGCTGCGCCGCATCCAGGTAACGGTGGATTTCGCAACACGATCTCGCTCGATCAATACATAGCCGAACAGATTGGCCACCTCACGCGTTTTCCATCACTGACTTTGGGTGTGAATGTACAAGCAGGCCTGCGTAGTTTGTCGTGGACGGGTGCGGGTGTATTAATCCCGTGCGAAGAAAAGCCTTCGGAGGTTTTTCGCAAGCTGTTTCTCCAAGGTTCACCGGCCGAGGTTGAAGCACAGATTCGCAAGCTCGACTTGGGCGAGAGCATACTCGATGCAGTGGCTGACCAGACATCGCGTCTCGAGCACAAGCTTGGCCCGCGCGATCGCGAGCGATTAGATCAATACTTGACCGGTGTGCGCGATCTGGAAAAGCGACTGGAGTCAGCTCGACAATGGGAGCGCAAACCCAAGCCAACCACCAGCGCAGCGGCTCCGAAGGATCCGACCGACCCACGCGAGTATTTGGAAAAGACTCGACTAATGTACGACATGGCTCGGCTGGCCTTTGAAACCGACTCGACCCGACTAGTCGCGCTCATGCTCGACAGCGTCAACTCGCCGGCCATCGATGTGAAAGATACGCAGATCACCGATGGTTATCACAACCTCTCGCATCATGGCAAGAACCCGCAGAAGCTTGCTCAGCTTGAGCGCATTGATCGCGAGCACATGAAGCTGCTCGAAGGACTCTTCAGCGACTTGAAGAAACGCAATGAACAAGACGGAACGCTGTTCGATCGCACGATGATTCTCTACGGTAGCAACTTGGGTAATGCCAATACACACGTCACCACCAACTTGCCGATCTTGTTTGCCGGTGGCGGTTTCAAGCACGGTCAACACCTGGCCTTTGACCGCCATCGCAACTATCCGCTACCGAATCTGTTCGTATCGATGCTGCAGCGCATGGGCTTGGAAACCGATCGTTTTGCATCGAGCACTGGTACCATGCGCGGACTTGAACTGTCGTAGAGCGGTGTCTGCAGAATTAAGACGGAGTCCTGAGCCACCGTGAATGGTTAAACTCCAGGTTACTAGAAAACTCTCTGCACCGAGAAGGTTCCATTGACGGTTGAACTCCACCGCTCGGACTGCTTGCCGATACATTTGAAACGCGGAGAGCGCGGAGGAGCTGAGGAAATCGCAGAGAGTGAATTCCAATCGTTGGCGGCTTTAGTTCGGCGAAGCGAAACAATGTCCCCGTGTGCCCGAGACTTCGTGGCTAAACTACTCTGCGTTTTCTCTGCCCCTCTTCTAGTCTCTGCGTTTTAAATGGGGTGACCAACCAATTCAAATGGTGGTTTTCAGTGAGAAGGCTCACCAGGGGTGCGAATGCTCGCGTGAGAAAGCATTGCGTATGTCTGCAGAATCAAGACGGAGTCTTGAGCCACCGTGAATGGACAACATCCAGGTTACTTGAAGACTCTCTGCACCGAGAAGCGTTCCATTGGCGGTGGCCCAACATTCTGTTTTGGCTTCTCAGTGAAACTCGTCAAACGGGAAGAGATCCGTGTTGATCATTGGTACGGATAGTTGCTCGGCGCTGGTGGTGGCCGAATCAATGCTTCTCAGGCACTGCTCGACAATCTCGGCGCCGAGATACTCTGCGACGCTTGCATTCTGGACACGAGCTTTCCATTGGTTAACATCCAACGCAATCGGATCCATCGAACCGATTAGCAAATAGCCCTGGTCCAAGCTCAACACATGCGGGAACGCCTGCAGAAACGTGGAGTAGGTCCCAGGTGTGGGCGACCAGCAACACATTAATCCACCCGGCTTCAATCGGCTTCGACATAGTTCGAAAAACTCTTGCGAGTAGAGATAGCCTGCGTAAGCACTATGAGGTCGAATGGCATCTGTTTCGATGATGTCATAAGTTTCGGAAGTTGTCATCAGTACATACCGCGCGTCGCTGCCGACGATACTCAAGCGTGGATCGCCCAGAAACCGAGATAGCTGAGGATGATTGCCTGACGCGGAAAGCGATTCGAGCAGCGGCAATTCGGCTGTACAAACTTCGAATACTTTGATCCGTTTCGTATCGGTTCGGCAAGCCGCGGCCCAGGCCGTGTTGCCCGATCCTAAACCGATTATGGCAATCGAATCGGGTTGAGCATGCAATGTCGTTGGCAGCGAACCGAGCTTGGCATGAAAGCCACCGAAGGGTAAGTGACTCTGCGATTTCCCGTTTGCCGATACGCGCCACTGGCCCGCTTCGGACTCCGGTGCAGCCACGGCCACGCCACTTACATCCTCATGCATCACCATGGCAGATCCATGACCTTCGCCATGCAACCTCAACCATAGTCCGCGGCCATCGGGCATGAGGCACAGCAGACTGACAATCATCGCCAACATCAATCCAAACCCGGTTCGATGCGGCGTAAGCACAATACCGACTAATGCAAACAGCGATCCTAGACCGGATAACAACTGCCAACTGATCGCCGTGCCATAGCTATCTAACCACCATAGACCGACGACCAGGCTTCCCAACACGCAGCCCAAGATGTTCATCGCTTGCAACAGTCCTATCCGATATCCCGACTCACTGTTGTCGATTTGTACGCCGCGCTGCAAGGCTGCAAAGCTATAGCCCATGCAAAACGTAGCAGCCCCCATCACGAAAACCGGCATGGCAACATACAGCGTAAGAACTGCGCCCCATCGCGATAAGGTTGGGTACAGCGGATCGCTACCCGACCAGTATTGAAATAGCCAGGTACTTCGCATCCACTGCTCGGGCAGGTAAACCAGCAATAGAATTGGGACCAAGGCCAATAGGACCACTGCACATTGCGATGCGAGATAACGAGCCACTGGCTCGCTCATCTTCTTCGTGCGCCACGCGCCGGCCAGCGTACCAGCGGCTAGGCAACTCAGATACACAGCCAACAAAGTGCCAAACGTGTAAGCCGAAGATTTAACCATGACATCCAATATACGGAACCACAGTATCTCCAATCCAATAGCCAAGAAGCCGCTGAGGAAATACAACATGGCCCAGACGTTAAAAGACAGAGCTACTGCGCTGGTTGCGGTTGCGGTTTCCTTGTTTGTGTTGGCACTAGCGTCCGCGCGCGACAACTGCCCGCTCGAGCCATGCAGTTGATGTCCCATGCGCATAGCACCGATCGCCACCAAGAAATTGGTAGCGGCACCCAACGAACAAACTCCCTGCACGCCCACGAAAGGCATCAGGACCCAGGGAGCCACCAGCGCACCTGTGGCCGCGCCCAGAGCGTTGCAACCATAGATGACGCTAATGCCGCGAGGTGCAATCGAGGTTAGCGACGTTAGTGCACTGGTCAGCAGCGGAAGGGTCATACCCATAAACGTTGTGGGCAGAACCAACGTTACCACATGCAAGAGTGCGGCCGTAAACATATCGTCATACAACCAGCCGCATCGTCGGTACAAAATATCGACCATCAAGAATGGACTGAAGTAGGCATAAACAGCAACTGCCATTTCTAAGCCAGCAAACATCCACAACAGTTGGCGGGGTGAGCGTCGGCGACTGAGCTGGCCGCCTAAGAGACTGCCCACACCCAGGCCTAACATATAGGCAGCCACGATGATGGAAACCGAAACACTGCCAACGCCGCTGTGCAGCACCAACAATCGCTGCCAGACCGTTTGATAAAGCAGCGCCGGAATACCACTGAAAAAGTAAAGTAGCGCCAGGCTATTCAGCGTGGGCCAGGACTGGGCGACAGCAAGGTCATGTGCTGCTCGCTCCTTGCCGCTGGCCTGGCGTCGAGATAATCTCCGGCGCTTAGCCGGTGGAACAGTGCTCATCAACAAATTCTCCCAAAGATCGCTGGAATTGTATGCTATCGCACAGGCCACTGGACTACGGTTTGAAAAAATCGTTCCAATTGTTTAGTTTACACGGAGCAAGCGATACCTAGGCTGTTTTGTTTAGCCCGTGGCCGCAGGCTAGGCAGCCGGAGGAGCATGTTTCAAATTACCGACGGACTTCAATACACCCGTTTTCCTAAAGCATGTTGACGTAGGCTGAAGGCATAACTGGTTAGCGGGTTCACCTAGCCTTCGGCCACGGGCTAAACAAAACAGCCCTACGTAAATCAGGAAATACGACCGCATCGCGTCCACCGCTTGGCAGCGGTGGAAGCGTGACATTGCTTAGGCAAGAGCGGCGTATTGGAATCCGTCGGTACTTTGAAATATGCTCCTCCGGCTGCCTAGCCTTCGGCCACGGGCTAAACAAAACAGCCTGGAGCTGGCCCACCAACCAACCATTCAATCTCATTTGGAGCATCTTCTGATCATGTTCAACAGTAAACGAAACGGAAGTGTCTCACTGTTGTTAGTGCTGATTGGCGGTTGCATGGTTAGTTCGGCTTCGGCTCAGAATGCGCCAGCTCGACGTACGGCCCCCGAACTTGAGGCTGTGGTTGATCATCCAGAGCTGCCACGCGTGTTGCTGATTGGCGATTCGATCTCGATGGGTTACACGCTGCCGGTGCGCGAGATCTTGCAAGGTCGAGCCAACGTGCATCGACCGCCGACGAATTGTTCGTCCACAGGCTTCGGCCTGGCCAACATCGATAAGTGGCTAGGCGACAAGCGTTGGCATGTTATCCATTTCAATTTTGGATTACACGATGCCAAACAACTGCCCGAAGGCACGCGTCATACGGATCTGCCCGAGTACCAGGCGAACTTGCGCAAACTGGTTGCGCGGATGCAATCGCAAGCCGACAAAGTGATCTTTGCTACAACCACACCCGTGCCGATGAACGGAATTCTGTCACCCATTCGACGCTTTGACAGTATTACTGATCGCAACTCGGCCGCCCGCGAAGTAATGCGCGAAGCGGGTGTCGCGATCAACGACCTCTATGCATTGGTCCTGCCTGTTCAATCCAAAGTAGGTCGTCCGAACGACGTGCATTTTCAAGTAGAGGGTTCTGAACTGTTGGCGAGCGCCGTTGCGCGAGCTATTGCCGGTGCACTACCTAAAGCAGAGCGCGCGCTTGAATCGGACATCGTGGTATATGGCGGTACCAGTGGCGGCGTCATGGCCGCGCTCGCTGCAGCCCAACAAGGTAAACGAGTCACCTTGATCGAACCGGGTCGTCACCTAGGCGGCATGACCACAGGCGGACTGGGCGCGACCGACTTTGGCAAGGGCGATGCCGTCGGAGGATTAGCTCGCGAATTTTACCGACGCGTCAAAGCCTACTATCAAGAGCCCGCTGTTTGGAAACACGAAAAGGCCAGCCAATACACCAGTCATCGCCATGATCCCAGCGCCGATGTCATGTGGCACTTTGAACCACACGTGGCGGAGAAGCTGCTGGGAACAATGTTGTCCGTTGATGGACTAACCATTGTTCGCGGCGAACGACTGGACCTGCAATCCGGTGTAAAGAAGAGTCATCAGCGCATTGATAGCCTGGTGATGGAGTCGGGGCGCGAGTTTCGCGCTCGCGTGTTTATCGATGCAACCTATGAAGGTGACCTGATGGCCAAGGCTGGTGTCAGTTATCACGTTGGGCGCGAGAGCAATAGCGTGTATGGCGAGACGATGAACGGCGTGCAAACGCGACGCGTTCCTTACAACGGCCATAACTTCTCCCGACCGGTCAATCCCTTCATGAATCCTGACGATCGCAATAGCGGGCTATTGTTTGGCATCTCTCATCAAGGACCTGGTCAAGAAGGTTCTGGTGATCGCCGCGTGCAGGCCTATTGCTTTCGCTTGTGCATGACGGAAGTGGCGTCCAATCGTGTACCGTTTGTGAAACCCGACGACTACGATGCCAGCCGTTATGAATTGATGTTGCGCTATATGTCCAGCACAGGTCTCTTCCCCGACCACCAGGAACCGCGTCCGGTAGAGCATCCCGCTCTGGGCTATCGGCCCTACATTGTGATCATGCCGAATCGCAAAACCGACTCGAATACCAAAGGCGCTGTATCCTCGAACCTGGTAGGCTCCAATTACGACTACCCAGACGCAGATTATGCCACGCGCGAAGAGATCACTCGCCGGCACAAGAACTGGCAGATGGGCATGCTCTGGTTTCTGCAGAATGATCCGCGAGTCCCGGCCGAGTATCGCGAACCCATGCAAAGCTGGGGGTTGGCAAAAGACGAGTTTGTGGACACAGACCATTGGCCCCATCAGCTGTATGTGCGCGAAGCTCGACGCATGATTGGCCAGTATGTGATGACCGAGATGAACTGCGATAGCACGCGCACAGTAGACGATTCCGTCGGACTGGGATCGTACAACATGGATTCGCATGTGACGCAGCGTTATGTCGACGAACATGGCTGGGTACGCAATGAAGGCAATATCGGTGGACGGGTCCGCAAACCCTATGCGATAAGCTATCGTTCGTTAACGCCCAAACTCGACGAGTGCGAGAACCTGTTGGTGCCTGTCTGCTGTTCCGCATCCCACGTGGCCTACGGCAGTATCCGAATGGAACCCGTGTACATGATCCTGGGCCAGTCAGCCGGCATCGCTGCCGTTCGATCGATCGAAGAGAACGTTCCCGTCCAGCGAATCAATTACGCTCACTATCGATCCATCTTGGAGTCAGCTGGTCAGCGCCTAAGCCCTGCTGGCGAATAGCTCTCCACGAGGCTTGTCTAAAATGCCGCAAGGTTAAACGTGTCACCTCCCCCAAGCTTTGCTTGGGGGAGGTCGCAGGCGAGGCGTTCAGCCGAGACTGCGGGAGGGGGCTCGTTACCGAAGCACACAGGTATGCAACGCGAAAAGCCCCCTCCCGAAGCCTCGCTAAACGCGGGCTTCGACCTCCCCCAAGCAAAGCTTGGGGGAGGTGACATACCGCCGAAGAAGATTCCTATGACAGTATCTCTTTTACAACATGGCCGTGGACATCGGTTAGGCGACGATCGATGCCGTTCTGACGTACTGACAGTCGGGTATGGTCGATGCCGAGCAGATGCAAGATGGTGGCATGCAGGTCATAACACCAGGTTGGATTTTCGACAGCCTGGTATCCCCAATCATCGCTGCGGCCGTGAGTTGCCCCTGGTTTAATGCCGGCTCCCCACAGCCAGGTTACGAACGAGCCACCGTTATGATCTCTTCCAAGCGATCCTTGAGCAAACGGTGTGCGTCCGAACTCGGTGGTCCATATGACTAACGTATCGTCATCCAGGCCACGAGCCTTGAGATCGCGCAGCAGCGCAGCAATCGGGCGATCGACGCTCAACGCCATCGGCGGCAATTCCGTTTGAATGTTGCCGTGATTGTCCCAATTGTTTACTGCCCCTTGAGGACCGCTCCACACCTGAACGAAACGGACTCCACGCTCGATCAATCGGCGTGCAAGCAGGCAACGTTTGCCGAAATCGGTCGTCTCTGCCCGGTCGAGTCCGTAGTGGTTTTGCGTATACGCTGACTCCTGGGCGAGATCAAAAGCCTCTGGGGCGGAGAGTTGCATCTTGGCAGCTAGTTCATAACTGGCAATGCGAGCCTCGATACGCGGATCATCGTCCTGCGCGGCTGCAAAGCGTTGATCAATTTGCTTGAGTAGTTGCAGTCCCTCGCGGTCCGCATTGGCATTGGCAAATGCATAACGATCGGCGGGAAACAGATCGGGTACGGCGGGTCGCGCCGCGGGATCGATGACGATACCCTCATGCACCGGAGGCAAGAAGCCGGGACTAAAGCATCCCTTCTGATTGTAAGGTAGTCCTCGCGCATCCGGCAGCACAACAAACGTCGGTAGTTCATCGGTCAAGTTGCCGAGGGCATACGATATCCATGCACCCATGCAAGGAAAACCTGGCAATAGAAAGCCACTGTTCATCATATAAGTGCCCGGGCCGTGCACATTGGTTTTGGTGGTCATGGCCATTAAGAATGCCATCTCATCGACCAGCCGGGCTTGCTCCGGGAACAAACTGCTGACCCAACGTCCCGACTGTCCATGTTGCGCAAAGGCAAAAGGACTCTTCATGATCGCGCCGGCCGGCGCAGTAAAGCCTTCGGGCTTTTCCTTTGGGCCAAGTGCCTGACCATGCAAGCGCGCCAGTTCAGGCTTGTAATCGAACGTGTCCATCGGGCTGGCGCCACCAGTCATGAACAGTTGAATGACTCGTCGAGCCTTGGGCGTATGATGCTGAACAGGAAAACCCACCGCTACCTGCGAGCCCTCAGCACCAGACGCTTCGCGCCCAAGCAACTGACTGAGTGCCAGGCAGGCAAAGCCGTTGCCGGCCTGCAGCAGCAGTTGTCGTCGGTTGGAAATGGCAGGTTGCATTCGTCGTGCTCTGACTAAAGATTAAAGGACCCGAAAAAGTTTTCACGGAACAAGCAGGAACTCACTTGAGTTCAACAACAGCCGGCACAACGCAGCCAGGCTATGCCGCTGGACATAGGTTTGATACAGCATCCGTTCATCGTTGGTGACAGAACGTTGGTAGCATCGCTGAACAGCCAACTCGATCTGCGCATCGCTATGGCTGGCTTGCGCCATGAGTTGCTCCGCCATCTTTTCGCTATAAAAGAGCACAAAGTTATTGTTCAGAAGCGCGAGTGATTGCAGAGGCGATATCGATTGGCTGCGGGCTGGTGTCAGTAACCCCAGATCTGGAAAATCGAGAGCAGACATGAGTGGATCGGGGATGCCGCGCCATACATAACGATAGATGCTGCGACGATTGGCTCCCGGTGATGACCAATCATAGGCTGCATAGTCTAACTTTGGAGTAAGTTGAGCGCCGGGCGATTGATGGAAGTGCTGAATTGCCGGCCCGCCCATCCGGGCATCGAGGCTGCCCGATACAGCAAGTACATAATCCCGATAGGCATCCGCATCCAATCGCAGTCGATTCTGCCGCCACAAAAATCGGTTGCTGCTGTCGATTGCATGGGCATCCGGACGCATCGTCGATGACTGCCGATAAGTTTGACTGGTCACAATCAATCGGTGCAGCTTCTTCAATGAACCGGCAGCTTCATCGCGAAACCAAATCGCTAACCAATCCAACAATTCAGGATGTGACGGCACACCACCCATTCTTCCCAAGTCGCTGGGTGTATCGCAGAGGCCACGACCAAAATGAAAGTGCCAAACTCGATTGACGATACTGCGCCATGTCAGCACATTGTCTGGATGAGCAATCCAATTCGCCAGTGCAGCTCGTCGCGCCGGCTCGCTCTGTTGGGCTGCTTCAGTGAAGCGCGAGGGCAAATGTCCCAACATAGATAACGCGCCGGCCAACACTTCTTTTTGTGGTTGATTAATATCACCACGTTTGAGCAGATGCACCTTTTTGGGCGCCAAAAGGTTGACAGCTTGAGACTTGCCACTGCCCAAAGGAATGTCGACGCGCGCCCCGGCCGCATAGACCGTTTCCTGAGGTGGCAAGAGTCGCAGCTGTTGCTGGGCCTCAAGCCGGGCCACGTACCGAGCGATGCTCACCTTTTGTTCCACACTTCGTTTGGCGGACACAGTTTCTAGTGCTGTGGCCACATCTGCGGGCACTGCCTGCGTTTGTTCCGCCGGTGCATCGGTTACTGAGATGCGAAATGAGCCGATTAGATGCGAGCCGCCATGCAATTGCTTGAGCGCTAACGTCCATGTTGCCGCAGACATCTCCAGCGGCTCTGCTAATTCAAATACCGCGTAATGCGACTGGCCAACTGCAGGATAAATGCCCCATGCAGTTTTCAAGTCTTTATCGATAGCGCGCTGCACACCCCAACCTTCTTGATTGAAATCAGCGGTCGCTCGAACCAGTGCGATGGTCCTGGCCGTCGGCTCGCCGGGCACGAAGACCTTCATCTCGAAGTCCGACAAGTGCAGGTTACCATTCTGACAACGTCCTGGTCCCTTCATAGGCAAGGCGTCATCGCTCAACACGTCGAGACGCACGGCAGTGATACGCGGTAGCGGCGCCGTCGCCGTCACGACATAAGTATCAATCTCAGGCGCTGGTCCGCTGGCCACAATCGTGTTGTTAGCATCTTGGGTGAGCGTGCTTCCGTGTGTTGAAACGAAAGTAGTTGCCTTGATCGATTGCCACTGCACTGGATGACGTCGCCCGCGCTCCCACTCCTCCACTAGTTCGCTGACTCCTTGCGATAGCAGTACCTTAGCATCGCCGCGCTCGGCCGCGTCGAGCATAGCAGTCCATTGACGGCGCTGGGCAGCCACGCCTGGTTCGGCGTCGTAGTGGATATCGCCTTTCACAATACCAGAGAACACTGCTTGCAATGCGTAGTAATCTTCTTGTTGCACGGGATCGAACTTGTGGGCATGGCAACGAGCGCAATTGGCCGTGGTGCTGACAAAGGCCGCCATGGTTTGCGTGAGCAGATCGTCGCGATCGAGGTAATCAAAGGTAACTGGACCAGTCTGATAGGTGCTATAGTCAAAGGTACCTGCCCCTAAGAACCCGAGCGCAGGCGTTAAATGGCTGGCCTCAGGCTGGAAATAATCGACTGCCAGTTGTTGTCGAATGAAGGAAGACCAATCCAGGTCCGCATTGAGTGCCTTGATAACATAATCGCGGTAGGGCCAGGCATGGTCACGTCCCACGTCATGTTCGTAACCATGTGAGTCGGCAAAGTGGATCGTGTCGAACCAGTGCCGCGCCCAACGCTCGCCGTAACGCGGCGACTCGAGCAGTTGGTCTACGATGCGAGCGTAGTTAGCGTCGCTAGGTTCTGCTTCGAAGCTTGCAACAGACTCCGGCGACGGAGGCAAACCGACTAGATCAAAGAACAGTCGTCGCATCAACTCTCGCGGAGCCGCTGCTGCAGAAGCAGTCAGTCCTTCAGCCGCTAATCGCGATCCGATGAACTCATCGATTGGATTGTTGTAAACCGATGCAGCGCCAGCATCGGTGGCCTTGCGATCAAGCTCTGAGTATTTCGGCAACGGTTTGAGCGACCACCAGACTTCGTCAGCTTTACCTTGAGGAACGATCACGCGATCATCGAACGCACCTTGCCCAATCCACTGCACGATCGTCTCGATGGCAGCTGCGTCGATTTTCTTCTCGGGCATCTTTAAATCATCATCGACATGCCGAATCGCGCGCACAAGCAAACTCTCCTCAGGCTTACCTGGCACGATTGCCGGTCCGCGCACTCCGCCCGTGCTCCACCCACTGCGCCAATCGAGCGCCAGGTCACCTTCCATTTTTTGTGCAGCATGTGAATGACAACTAAAGCAATGCTGTTGCAGTATGGGCACGACTCGCTGATGAAAGAAATCTGCCGCATCGTCGGCCTGCACTGCTGGATTAAAGCCAACAAAGAGGACCAGCCAAGCCAATAAGCTGTAACTGCCATTGCGCGCGAACCCGTCAGGCTTTCCGCGAGGCTTGCCCCCGTGGTAGCCGCGACTGACAGCTACTTTGGATCTGTCAAACATAGTTCCACCTTTCCCGTCCATTGTAGCTACGAGATTCTGCCAATGGGCAGCGAATTGGCCCGCCATAACCTGACAGAAAATTTGAAGACAGAATAAGAGATCGTTGCATGAAAACAGTAGACTAGATCATGCAACATCCCAAACGACTATCTATCGCGACACAGGGTTTACAGATGATCAAGCAATTTCTCATTGTGATGTGGGGACTAGGTGGGTTATCTGTCACTGCCATGGCTGACGAGTTGCCCACGTCACCTGTTCAGCCATACCTGAAGGCGGCTGAATACGCTCGCGGTGAGATAGCGCTAAACCTGCAATTGGATGCCAACCCTGCCGATGCCGAAGCGAGATTCGGGTTAGGAGTGATTCAGTTTCTGAGAGCAATTGAGAAGGTCGGGCAATGTTTCTACGAGTACGGTGCCAAAACTACACGCTTACCTCTGTCCTTTTCCGAACTGCCGATTCCTCATAACGATCAACCGGCTACGGTTAGCTATAAGGAACTACAACGAGTATCGGAGATCTTTATTGCGGACCTAAAGATTGCCGATGAGACGTTAGCACAGATCACGAACCCGGAAGTCAAACTGAAATTGTTGCTATCGGAGATTTCGTTTGATTTCACACGCAGCGGCAAGCAGCAAGTTGCTATGTCCGAAATTCTGAAGCGTCTGAACGGCGCGAGGCCGCTTTTCCCCGAAAACAATGCCGCCATACGGATACACTTCGACCGAGGCGACGTTGCCTGGCTGCGAGCCTATTGCCATCTGCTCTCATCAATGGCTGAACTAACGCTGACTGTCGTGCCAAGCCCAGGCGCTGAGGACCGGTTTTTAGAAGCGTTTCCCAAATGCGATCCGGTCGTTCAACGAAATCCTGTGCCTCCGCATACGGATTGGCTGGCGTTTGCCGATATCTCTCGATTGCGTCGAATCCGCTTGCACCTGGTAGCCGTCTGCGAGCTCAATCGCGAGACATGGAAGCACATTCGCCAAGAAACCGACGATGACTTCGAGTGGCTTTCCAATCCAAAGCAAAAAGACCAGCTTGGCTTACCGATTAGCGATGCGCAAATCACAGGCTGGCTCAATGCGATGGCGGAGTTCGAAAAGCTACTCAAAGGCGAAACGCTCTTGGGAAGCGAACTGTTCGTTGGTTGGGCGAAAGACTTTCCCGAAGACAAGGGACTCAACTTAAGAAAGGTGCTCGACGATCCACCTGCTGACTTGCTAGATGCCAATCGTCTGCAAACGAAAGGGATCGACTCTAAGTATCTCGAACCACTGGCCCAGAAGCAGCGATCCGACCCAAGTGTGTTTTTTAGTATTCTGAACCTGTTTGGTGGCCCCTTCGGATTCGCACGCGCAGCCAGAATGAATTAAAAGTAGATCAGTAACCACTTTGATTTCATCCGAATGGCCACCTGACAAAAAATGGTGGGACAAAAAGTGAACCGCCAAAAACCGTTGTAGAACTCTCGATGTCAAAGTCGGCTTGAAGCGGTCGTAATCGATAAACAAGAATAGAGTTCTAATCCCGAATTGGTGACCGCGTACTTAGCTGGATGGCTATTGATCGAATCAGCGTCCCGTCGGGATGAAGCACATCGAGACTCGATTGTTCGTCGTTCAGTGCAAAGCCAAGTGGAAATTCGTTGCTCTGCAAGGATGTGCGTTGCTCTAGTCGACTAATGGCTACCGGGGCAAGCTTTCCTTCCGTGTTGATTCGATACAAAGTCAACTGCCAAGGTGCGCGATCAATAACCAACAGTTCGCGCGTACCGACTTTGGCGTAGAAGTCTAACTTCTCCAGCGCACGATCACCCGGGCTGACGATTTCGATCGCCAATTCCGGCCCGCCCAACCAATGCGTTCCGCAATCCTCCGCCGCAGTATTGTTCTTGAAGACCAGCACATCTGGGATCCGGTAGTTCTTAACCCAATCCTCTCGTCGGTCGCTGATATTCGCGCCGGTGAATGTACGCCCAAGCCTGTGCCAATCAATGGCAGTGCCGATCGCAATGGTAAGCTGAGAGGCCAACGACTGATGATCATTGCTCGCGATCGGCGACATAACGTAGACTCCATCCCAAACTTCATCATACCGATCAAAACCTTGAGCCTTCCGTTCGGCTATCAGCCGGTCAGCAATCAGCGGATCATGAATCAGCAAGGTGGTCATCTCACTCCTTCCAACAACGTCTCCTAGGAATCTATGTCCTTTCAATCATACCCGTCACTGGTTCGCGCATCTATTTTTGTCCCCCAATTTTCTGTCAGATCTTCGGGCCGAATCGCGAGGATTGTGAACGAACTAGAGCCCCGTACCACGACAGATCTGACGAAAATTCAATGACAAAAAGGGCCCTCACCAATGATCAGTGGTGAGCCGATACATGTTCGCATAGCTCGTTCAAGCTCATGAAGAAGGCTTCGATGTTCCACTTGGTGTGGGTGGATAGCGAACGGCAGCCGGAGTAGATGATTAACTTTGTCTCGCTGCCCAGCTGGCTGCGCAGAGCCTGGCTGAGCGTTACCAGGTTGCTGAAGGCCTGGTCGTGCAGTATGCATAGCCAAATGATCGGTGGTCGAGGTTCTGGTAAAAGAGCCAGCAGTTGGTCAGCCGTTGTCGCGCAGCCTAAGCTGGATGCAGAGATACCAGAGGATCGTAACGAAACTTCGACCAGCTTGGATGCCAGATCATCGTGTTCGCTGTCTGCCGATACCCCTACCGCCTGCAATGCAGACACAGTCGTTATCGGCTCGGCCCATTGATCAAGAACATTGCGGATCGTCTGCTGAGCCCATAGCACCTGCTCGTCTGAGGTCACAAGCGATGCCATCGTGAGCAGAGCGGGCACGACTGTGTCGTCCAGCCTACTGGCGAGATCTGAGGGCGTTGCACAAAGAGCCCTCAATAGTTCTCCAGTACCATGCTCGTACCCCGCCAGCGACATAAATATCAGTCGACCTTGAGCACCGGAACGCGCAACAGTGAGATACTTGCCCGCATCGCACAGCATTCGCCGGCCCACTCGCTCTATTTCAGCTCGATCAAATCTCCTGTGTTTTCCCTCAGTTCGAACATTTGGAAGCAATCCTTCGTCGCACAGTCGCTTGAGTGTCGAGACGCTCACTCCTACGATTCTCGCCGCCTCTGCGACGCCTACTTCATCACGCATCTCTGTTTCCTGGCGTTAGGTTACCTATTTTGAACCATCACGACCATCCGCATGTGATATATATGCGGCTAAATGCGTTGTCGGGGCCTATTTCCCCTCAACGTCAGAACGATTTTTCTCCATTAATTTTTGTACGAACGGCAATCTCCCAAAATTGAGTGACAAAAGCTCTCCACCACGCCCGCTTCGGTCACTTGCCCAAATGGCGTGGAATTGAAGTTTGTTGGTGGGCCAGCGCAGGGCGGCGCAGGGCTGTTTTGTTTAGCCCGTGGCCAGAGGCTAGGCAGCCGGAGGAGGATGTTTCAAAGTACCGACGGACTTTAATACACCGGTATGTCTAAAGCATACGCTGGCTAACGGCATAACTGGTTAGCGGCTTCACCTAGCCTTCGGCCACGGGCTAAACAAAACAGCCCGAGTATCGCTTGCGGCATAACACAGTAAATTTTTTGTCATCCAATTTTCGTCAGATCGATCGCCCGAAACAGAGGAAATGTAAGCGACAAACGTTCATGATATAATCGGTCAACCCGCTCGCCTCATCTACCACTTCTCATCTTGCCTGATATGAGACTTTTACGCCTGCTCTTGTTGCCCAAGCTCTGGACCCGACCGCTTGTTAGAAGAAAGCGACCGCAGCCGGCATTAAGTATTCAATCGCTTGAATCACGTCGCGTGTTAGCGGCTGAGTTCAACCTCTTGGGCGACTATAACTCATTGGAAGCCCAAACCAATCCCGCCAACCTGACAGTAGTTGGCTCGAACATTTTCTTTACAGCGCAAACATCCGATGTGGGCACGGAGCTGTGGAAGACAAATGGCAACGTCGGCAATAATACGCTGGTGAAAGACATCCGGCGCCTATCACAAAGTTCCGATCCTACTCAGCTCATCAACGTTGGCGGTACGCTCTTCTTTGTGGCCAACGATGGTACGAATGGTCCCGAGCTTTGGAAAAGCGACGGCACCGCCGATGGCACGAGCATGGTCGCCGACTTAACACCAGGCAGCGCTGGTACGACGATCGCCAAGATGACCAACTTCGGTGGTACCTTGTTCTTTACCGCCAACACAAGCTCAGGTGTCGAGCTCTGGAAAAGCGATGGCACAACGGCGGGCACTTCGCTGGTCAAAGATATTAACGCGGGTGCCGTTAGTTCCAATCCGGACAACCTCCTGGTCATTGGTTCAACGATGTACTTCATCGCCACCGAATTCACCACGGGGACTAAAGTCTGGAAGACCGACGGCACGTCTGCTGGCACGGTGCTCGCAATCAGTCTTGGCTTTAGTCCCAAGTCGCTGACAAACGTCAATGGACAACTTGTGTACTCGCATTCCAATAACTGGCTGGCCGTATCCGATGGTACTCAGGCAGGTACGTCCACTTTCTCACTGACCGGCACACCTGCATCGCTGACCAACGTCAACGGTGTTTTGTTCTTCAGCATATCGAGTTCGCTTTGGAAGTCGAACCTGACTGAAGTTGGTACGACGTTCATTCGTACGCTCAATGCAGCGCCTAAAAACCTGACCGCTGTGGGCAATACACTGTACTTCGTCGGCAAATTCACCGACTCCTCGTTTGACGATCTGGGCAAAAGCGATGGAACCGCAGCGGGCACAGTAGCTGTCGCCGTCAGTAGCCGTCTCACAAATTTGACAAACGTTAATGGCACCCTGTACTACCATGCGCAGTGGTCCCAATTATGGCGAACCGATGGCACCACCGCTGGAACCGTCGAGCTCATTCGCTTTCCCAAAGGTGGTAACGCCCCTTCGATAACTGAATTGATCAGTTCCGGCACGACCGTTTTCCTGGCTACGCCATTCAACGAAATTTACCGCAGCGATGGTACCAATGCGGGTACGGTCAAGATCAGTGATGGTATCGCGATCTCCGACTCAAGCAACTTCACGATGGCTGCGGAAAGGAACGGTGAACTTTATATCGCGCATACAAGCGGCCTGGCTCTGATAAATTCGCAAGGAATACAGAATCTCCTTCAGCGCACGGATACAGGCGTACCCATTAATGTCAATAACGAGATCTACCACGTTGCCGGGAATCTTTTCAAAGCCAGTGGCGCCGCTGGTCCGCAATTCCTTAAATCCTTCGAGAGAACCGCAACTTCGGTAGCCAATGTCAACGGCACCCTTTATTTCGTGGCCGACGATGGTACCAGCGGCGCGGAATTGTGGAAGAGCGATGGTACAACTGCTGGCACTGTGTTGGTCAAAGACATATGGCCCGGCACATTTGGTTCTTACCCCCAGTATCTCACCAACGTCAACGGCACGCTCTTCTTCTCTGCGAGAGATAACTCTAACGGCACAGAGTTATGGAAGAGCAATGGAACCGCAGCGGGCACCGTTATTGTTCGCGACATCGCCAGCGGCAGCGTTGGCTCTTATCCACGTGAGTTAACAGCGGCCGGAAACGTGCTGTATTTCTCAGCCGACAATCGCGTCAACAGTTTTGAATTATGGCGCAGCGATGGCACCGCTTCCGGCACGGTCATGGTGCAAGATATTAACCCAGGCATCCCCTCTTCGTTTCCAAGTTACTTGACGTATGTCAACAGTTTGCCGAATCCCACGCTCTTCTTCTCGGCTGCAACGGCAACTGGTCGCGAACTCTGGTCAACGGTGGTTGGCACCAACTTCACCTCTCCTGTTCTCGACATCCAACCCGGCAGTGGCGATTCCAATCCGCGCTATATGACCGAAGTCGCGGGCACTGTTTATTTCGCTGCCACGAGTGCTGCGGGACGTGAGCTTTGGAGGACCAATGGCTCAGCCGGAGGCACTTCGCAAGTTCGCGACATCGTTGCTGGCACAAACAGTTCTTCCCCATCGCGATTGATCAACTTCAATGGCACGCTGTATTTCGCTGCCAATGATGAAATGATGGGTGACCAGCTTTGGAAATCCAATGGAACATCCAGCGGCACTGTGCCCATACAAAATCCAGATGGATCGCGGACGCCTGACATCGCCTCGGGACTGTGGACGGTCGGCAATCGTTTGTACTTTGGTGGCCGTACACGACTGTATGGCATCGAGCTGTTTGTCTTAAGCGATGTCGACTACGGCGATGCTGCCAATCAAACAACGTTCTCGCAGAACGGAGCTCGACATACAGCCATTGGCCCCATGTTGGGTTCGCTGCGTGATACGAGCGAACCGAACGGTTTGCCGAGCTCCAGTGCCACCGGCGATGATACCAACGGCAGCGACGATGAAGACTTGTTTGCCAGCCCAATTCAATTGGAGAGAAATGCAAGCGTAAATCTGTCGCTTTCAGTTACAGGTGCCACCACGAAAACGCATTTGAGCGGTTGGTTTGATTGGAACCTGGATGGAGACTGGGACGATGCCAACGAGAAAGTCGTCAGCGACCTGGCCGTCGTCAACGGCGCCAACACCGTGAGTATCAATGTGCCCGCCAGCGCATCTCTAGGCAGCGGCCTCTCGCGTTGGCGCATCAGTGAACAGACCGGTTTGACTACGACCGGCTGGGCATTAACCGGCGAGGTCGAAGACCATCCGTTTTTCGTCTCGGGCACGCGGCAGTTAACGCTGACCACGACATCCGCTAACGATGTCGTGATTCGCAAATCAGGCAATTTCATTCAGGTAATCGATCGCACGAATTCCAGCGTGCTGACATCGGATCCACTAGTCAGTTTGCTGGGCATCGAGATCATCGGTGCTGACACGCAAAACGATCGCATTCAAGTGGATTACGAGACCGGAGGCTTCTTTGCACTGCCAACGGGAGTAACGTTATCCGGCCGCGGTGGTAACGATACTTTCTCGATTAATGGTACGCGCATCACGGCGGTAACACGCACTGAATCTGCGACTTCGTCCAACCCTAGCTTCTTCGCCACCACCGAGGGCAGTAGTAACAATACGATCAGAGTCGATGGTTTCGAATCATTCGACTTGGCGCGCCTCGCATCTTTTACGGCTCAGAACCGATTCAGTATCGACGCTTTGACTTACACGATTGATGCAACCAACGGCGTCAGGTTAGCCACGACGACAACCATTGCAGGCGGATCGCTGACCTCGGCCAGTGGCCTCGTGCTGCCAATGTCGAGCACGTTGACCGGCAGTGGCCAACTGAGCGGTGCCTTCATTACCGGCGTGGATTCCAAAGTGCAGCTAACGGGCAACATGACGTTGGGCACGAGCAGTGCCAGCTTGGGCGTTGAGTTCGGAGGCAGTCTCGAAATTGGCCCCCATACGTTAACACTGCTCGATAGCGATGCCGCCGACTTCTATGGCGATGTCACGCTTGGGTTGAGCGGCACCAGCAGCACGGCCCCTGGCAGGTTGCAAGCTGCCCGCGGTATCACGCTGATGACAGGCCAAACGATCACAGGCGCGGGCACCATTGAAGTTGGCGCAACTTCCGCGACTGCGTTTACGAACAATGGCGCCCTGTCGGGTACAAGCGCCGCATCGCCGCTCTTGCTCACTGGCTATGTCGCTGGCAATGGAACGATGGCCAACGTGGAAGTGCGAGGTACACTCGATCCCGGTGAACCAACCACGATCGCCAACTATGGTTCTGTGGTCTATCAAGGAACGTTGGCCTTGGATCTGCGCGGCAATACGCCCGGCACCGGCTATGATCAGATCAATCATTCCACCAATGCGACGCTCGGTGGAACACTCAGGGTAACCCTGGGCAACAACTACATACCGATCCCTGGCTCTCAATGGACCTTGCTCAAGACCAGCGGTTCATTCACTGGGCAATTCAGCCAAGTGCAACTACCGGCGCCAGTGTCCGGTCGCAACTGGCAAGTTGTCACCACCAGCAATTCCATAGTTCTACAGTTAGTTGATCTGGCATTGACGATCACACCTTCAACGATCCCTGAAAACGGCGGATCAGTTACAGGTCGAGTAACGCGTACGACGCTCGACGCTTCGCAACCCTTGATCGTCAACCTGACCAGCAGTGATACCACCGAAGCCACCGTGCCTGCCACGATCACCATTCCCGCCGGCGCTACTTCGGCCAATTTCACCATCCAGATCGTTGATGATTCGATCCTGGATGACGTTCAGTCGGTAAACATCACCGCCAGTGCGGCCGGGTTCGGTAGTGTCTCGCAGACTTTAGTCGTTACTGACGTCGAGACACTATCGCTCGCAGTCAGCGCTAGTAGTGTGCTGGAGACCGCTGGTTCGATCACTGGTACCGTAACTCGTAACAATACCGACATAGGTTCTGCGCGCACTATCAACTTGCTGTCCAGTGACTTAACTGAGTTAACCGTTCCGGCCAGCGTTGTTATTCCGGCAGGGCAATCCTCGGTCACGTTTACGATTGCAATCGTCGATGACAATCTGCTGGATGGTACACAGACAGCCACGATTACCGCTCATTCGCCTGGCTACACGAGCGCAGCAAAATCCGTCGATGTGTTGGATCTTGAACTGTTGTCGTTGTCGCTGCTATCGACATCGATCAGCGAAAATGGTGGAACCGCACAGGCGCGGCTCACGCGCACCAATAGCAATATCGGCTTGCCTTTGACGGTTAATCTTCAGAGCAGCGATACTTCTGAAGCCACCGTGCCCGCACAAGTTACCATTGCCGCAGGTACAAGCTTTGTTTTGTTCCAAGTTACCGCCGTTGACGACACACTGCTCGATGGCCTGCAAAATGTGATCGTTACTGCGAGCGCAACCGGTTATCAGAATGAAACGCAGTCCTTAAGCGTAACGGACTTTGAATCGCTTTCACTGTCGCTGAGCTCGAACTCTATGACTGAAAGCGGTGGCACAAGTGTGGCCACGATCACGCGGAGCAATACGGACATCGGTCAACCGCTCACGGTCACAATCGCCAGCAGTGACACGAGTGAAGCAACTGTTCCGGCCACAGTCACCATCCCTGCCAACCAAAGCTCGACAACTTTTGCGATCGCTGCGGTGGATGACGACCTGCTGGATGGGACTCAAAGCGTTACGTTGACTGCTTCGGCTGCTGGCTACCATGCGGCCACAAGTGCTGTCACTGTCACCGATAGTGAACAAGTGCTGCTGACTATCGATCGCACGTCGATCAGCGAGAAAAGCGGCATCGCGATCGGAACCGTTCGCCGTAGCAATAGCGACGTGAACTTGCCACTGGCTGTTCAGATCAGCAGCAGTGACGCAAGCGAAGCCACGGTGCCGGACACCGTCGTCATACCTTCCGGGGCCAATGCGGTTACATTCCCGATCACCGCTGTGGACGATGCAATCTTGGACGGCACCCAGAGCGTGAACATCCGCGCCAACGCAACCGGTTATACATCGACGACCATCGCTCTATCGGTCACCGATTATGAAACGCTGGCTGTGTCGGTGGCCGTGCCCGCGATCAGTGAAAATGGCGGCGCGACTATTGGAACTGTAACGCGTTCCAACACAGATATCGCTACGCCACTGGTCGTCCAATTGCAAAGCAGTGATACGACAGAAGCGAACGTACCAAATTCAGTCACCATTGCCGCAGGTCAATCTTCAGCGACTTTCACCATTAACGCCATCGATGACCAACTGCAGGACGGTACGCAAACAGCGACGATTCTAGCGCGAGCTCCAGGCTACATCGATGGCTCGCAATCGATCGACATCGTCGATACTGTCGCGCTCAGTCTTACTGTCACTCTATCTGCAATTTCAGAGAATGGCGGCACAACAACAGCCACGGCGACTCGCAGCGATGCGAATGTCGCTTCTCCACTGACAATACTTCTCAGCAGCAGTGACACGACCGAAGCCACGGTGCCTGCGAGCGTGCAGATCCCAGCGGGACAATCTTCCGCAACTTTCCCAATCACGGCAGTGGATGACGCGATCTTGGATGGGCCCCAAACGGTCACGATCACCGTCGCTTCGGCCGGCTATGTGTCGGCATCCAAGACGCTCACCGTACTGGACTTCGAGGAACTACAACTGCAAATCGATGCGGCAACCATCAGTGAAGTAGGCGGCACCACGCGAGGACGTGTCACTCGTCGGAACACCGATATCGGCAGTAGCATCGTCGTCAATTTATCCAGCAGCGATATGTCAGAGGCTATCGTAACGGCGGCCGTGACAATTCCCGCGAACCAATCCTCGGTGCAGTTCGACATTACGGCCATCGACGATGCTTGGCTGGATGGTCTGCAAGCCGTTACGATTACGGCTGCAAGTTCCGGTTATCAGCCAGCCATTGCCAGCCTATCGGTTAGCGATAGCGAAGATTTGTCCGTTCAGTTCTCTGACAATTCGATCAGCGAACACAATGGACAGATCACAGGCACAGTGCGTCGCAGCAATACCGACACCACGCAAGCGCTGACAGTGACTCTGGCTAGTAGCGATCCAACCGAAGCCACAGTCCCGACTACGATCGTGATTCCCATTGGCTCGACTACTGTCAACTTCGTAGTGTCTGCCGTGGACGATGACTTGCTGGACGGAACGCAGATCGTCACAGTGCACGCTTCGGCCGGTGGCTATGTCGCTGGTTCGAGCAATCTGAATGTGCTCGACTATGAAACGCTGAACTTGTCGTTGAGCGGTACGCGGATGAGTGAAGCGGGTGGCAAGCTAACCGCCCGCGTCGTGCGTTCCAACACCGATGTCTCATCGCCGCTGTCTGTTCAACTGATCAGTTCCGACATCAGTGAAGCGACGGTACCATCGCGCATTACGATCCCTGCCAATGCAACCAGCGTTGAGTTCGAAGTCATGGCTGTCGATGACACCTTGCTGGACGGTTTGCAATCGGTTGGATTATTGGCCAGTGCTACGGGTTATATGGCCACGTCAGAGACCCCATTTCAGGTTGACGATTATGAAACGCTGGTCCTCTCTATCGCAGGCGACTCGATGAGCGAGGAGGGTGGTTCGCTCACCGCCCGAATCGCGCGCAGCAACAGCGACAATCAATTGCCGCTGGTCGTGCAACTGAATAGCCAGGACACGAGTGAAGCCGCCGTGCCTGCCAGCGTTGTTATCCCCGCGGGTCAATCGTCGACGGAGTTTACGATTACAGCGGTAGATGACGACCTTTTGGATGGTCCTCAGAACGTTGTGATTACCGTCAGCGAACCAAACTATATCCAAGGCTCAGCTAGCCTCACCGTCACCGATCTCGAGAACCTCCAACTTCAACTCGCAAACAATCTCATGAGCGAGCAGGGCGGTGTGATCACCGCGACCATTACTCGCAAGAATACGAACCTGGATCTGCCCTTAACGGTGAACTTACTTGCGAACGATACAAGTGAAGCCACCGTGCCAGCGACAGTAACCATTCCCGCGAATCAGGCGCAAACGACATTCACGATCTCGGCCGTGGATGACCAACTGCTAGACGGACCACAAACAGTAGAAGTGAGCGTTTCGGCGGACGCTTACCGGTCCGCCAAAGCTTCACTGGATGTTACCGACGCTGAGGCACTGTCGCTGTCTATCGCCACTAGTTCGATCAGCGAAGCCGGAGGATTAACCACGGCCGTACTGACGCGAAGCAACAGCGACACCGCATTACCGCTGACCGTTCAATTGACCTCAAGCGATACCAGTGAAGCGACTGTGCCGACGTCGGTTGTCATCCCTGCCAATCAAACGTCGACCACTTTTCAGATTCAAGCCGTCGACGATGCGTTACTGGATGGCACTCAGTCCATAACGATCCAGGCCCAAGCCACTGGTTATGCCAGTGGTTCGAGCCCACTAGCAATCACAGACGCTGAATCGCTCTTGATCACTTTGTCGCGACTGGCGATGAGCGAGCAATCGGACTCGATCATCGCTACCATTGCTCGCAGTAATACCAATACTGCGCTGCCGCTGGATGTCGCTCTACTACTTAGCGACCACAGCGAAGCCAAAGTGCCCAGCCGGGTAACGATTCCGGCCAACTCCAACTCCGTCCAAGTGCTGATCGAGTCGGTCGACGATGACTTGCTGGACGGTTCCCAGCTTGTCACGCTCGATGCGAGCGCCGCAGGCTATGCAAGCCACTCATCGCAGTTCACGGTGCAAGACGTTGAACAGTTATTCTTGTCGGTCGATAAATCTTCCATTTCTGAAAAGGGTGGTTTCGCCACAGCCACTGTAACTCGTAGCAACAGTAACTTGGATAATCCCGTCATCGTGCTGTTGCTCAGCAGCGATTCAACCGAACTATCGATACCTGCTCAAATCACAATTCCGGCAGGCCAGGCTTCCGTCGAGTTTTCGGCCCGTGCGATCGATGACAGTTTGCTCGACGGCAGTCAACAGGTAACGATCACATCGCAAGCCAATGGTTACACGAATGGATCGAGCCAATTGACCGTGACGGACTCCGAATCTCTGACGATTACCTTGTCGCGATCGACGATGAGCGAAAAATCGGACTCGATCTTCGCCACCATCACGCGCAGCAACACGGACACTGCGCTGCCGCTGGACGTCGCGTTACTCCTCAGCGACAACAGCGAAGCTAAAGTGACGAGCCAGGTAACCATTCCAGCTAACGGGCAATCGGTGCAAGTGCTGATCGAGTCCATTGACGATGATTTGCTGGACGGTTCACAGTTGGTCACACTCGATGCAAGTGCCACAGGGTATACAGGCCATTCATCGCAATTCGTGGTGCTAGATGTTGAACAGTTGTCTTTGTCAGTCGATAAATCCTTGATCTCTGAAACGAGTGGCCTGGCCACAGCTACTGTGACTCGCAGCAATAGCGACTTGGCCAGTCCCCTGACCGTGCAGTTGCTCAGCAGTGATCCCACCGAATTATCCCTACCTGCTCAAGTCACGATCCCAGCAGGCCAGGCTGCGGTCGAGTTCGCGGTGCGCGCGATCGACGATAGTCTGCTGGATGGCAGTCAACTGATCACGGTTACAGTACAAGCCTCTGGTTACGAACGCGGCTTTCTCGATATGATCGTCACCGACAACGAGGCGCTGACGCTCCAACTTTCGGCCACTTCCATCTCTGAGCGAGGTGGTCAAGCCACGGCCAGTATCGCGCGCAGCAACAGCGACAACCAACAAGCACTAAACGTTCTTCTATCCGTTAGTGATCCGAGCAAGGCGAGTATACCGGCCAGCGTTACCATTCCGGCAGGTGCGGGCTCCGTACAATTTGCGGTATCGGCAGTCGATAACAGGCTGGTCGATGGCTTGAAGAGGATTGCGATTGTCGCGACCGCCGTAGGTTACATCGATGCAGTTGCGTCGATCAATGTTGAAGACGACGATCGCCTTTTCCCTTGGCAGAACTCACGCAATCCGCTGGACGTGAACGACAGTTCGCAAGTCACGGCGCTGGATGCATTGCTAGTCATCAATGCCATTAATACGCGGCTCGTACTCACGCCCAACTTGCCCGAGCCATTCGATCCTGTCGCCTACGTCGATGTCAACGGCGACGGTCTTCTCACTCCCATCGACGCTTTGCTGGTTATCAACGATTTGAACACGAAGCCCTAAATTTTTTGTCCCATAATCTTTTGTCAGATCACCAAGGCGGATCTTTGACAAGATCCACTACGGGGTGGCTTGGTAATGATCACCACTAGCTTCTAGCTTTATTGGCAGGCGCCTGGCCGCTAACTCGCGACTATCTTCGGGCGCTACGCAGATGGGACCCTCCGAACGAATGTAGAAGCGAAACTCCAAGTGAGGAGACTGCTGCAAACCCCAGCCGATTTTGTAATCGGCGACCAAGGATCCCAGCGATCGCGCGCGGTCGAGCATCTCGGTTTCCGTCATTCGTTTCATCCAGTCAAGTCGTAGCTGGTTCTTCAATCGCCACGGTGCCGGCTGAGAATACGAATGTGATTTCGGTTTATCAAATACAACGTCGAAGCGATCTTCAACCTTAATCACTTCGTCACGATTCGATTCAATGATCATGAGCAGACCATCGGATGCGGGCTGACTGTTCAGGTCGGCGTCTTGACGTAACTGAGGAAATTTCACGCAATAGCCTGTGTCACCCCGCAGCGGGTACTCCTTGGAAACGATATCCCCCGGTTTCATACTATCTTCGATTTGTATCGTCAGCACATGCTTACCTTTGGGCAACCAGAAAACAACTTGCCCGTCCGTTGGCTGAACATTCTTTACGAGTATCCAGTCGAACTCCAGTGTGCGCGGCAGATCTTGCGCAGTGCGACAACTGCGAAAATAGGAAGTGATTAAACTGCTGGACTGTTCCTTTTCCACCTCGAACTCGGCAGCAATTGCCTTGATGCGAGCAACCTGGTTCTTAAGGGACCTGCCTTCAGCTTGCAATCTCTCAAGCTCGGCCTCTTTTTGAGCCACGATCGAGTAGCTGCTAGCGTACATAACGCCGACTGCCACGACAGCCAGGATCATCACTGCCACTATCCAGGTTTGCTTCATCGTGAGTCACTCGATGACTGAGGGAAAGGCGGCCAGTCATGATCTTCATTCGAAAACCAAAAGTGCAGATTGGTTCTGCGCGTCGGACCATTCTGTGCCTGTGCATCCCTGTTTATGACGCGCAGCGAATAGTTTAAAAAATGAGCAGGATACCGCAGGTCCTTGAAATCGAACTGGTTGATAGCGCTGGGGCGCGAATAGCTTTTGGAAAGATCCTTCGATGGATCCTGTGAATTCACTTCAAACAGAACGCGATCATCCAAAGATAGCGTTAAGAGGAAAGTTTCTTTGGGACTTACACCAAATTTCCACCTGAGCACATGGGAGCCGGGCTCTAGCTTCAATGAATAGGGCCCGGCGAGCGCAACCATCTGGCTTGGCCCAAGTTCATCGATCGAAGGCACCCGGGAAGATAGCGTATCGTTGGAAGAACGTGACACACCATAGTTCAGATAAATCGGCTGGCGGTCCGTTACCCACAGCATGGTCGTAATCGGATCTTCGACATCTTCCAATTCACGCAGCACCGGTACATCGCGAATAGAAACCAGCGCGTCAGCCACCGGTTGGATGGAGATGTTTTGGCGCTGCGATTGATCGAAATCGTTCCTGAGCTGCTCTCTGACGCTGCGAAGAGTGGCCATGTGCGCCAACAGGACGTCGCTGTAAACGGGATCGAGAGCCTTGAGATAAGCTTTCGAGACAGCGATCTGCTCGGTTTCCAATTTTACGGCTTCTGCCAGGAACACTTCACGGCGACGGCTCCGGCCCCAAGCAACCAAAATCGCAACTAAAAGCGTAACGATTAGTAGTTGGGTGATTGTGAAACGCACGATGCCTTCTCTGCAATCCTGGCAGGTGATCGCAGTCGCGGACAAAAACTGGATGACAGTATACCTGTCATCCAATGTTTATCCGAAGGAAAGCAGCTACTTCTTTTTCCCTGCGATTTTCGATCCCCAAGCATACACTACTTCGCCCGATTGTAAAAACACTTCAGCCGCCGGGAGCGTCAGTTCTTAGAGACCAGCGGAAAGTCGAACTCGTTTTTGCCACCCTCTTCCACAGTGCAACTGAGCTCGCTCTTGTTGTTGTACCTGGCAGGTAAATACTGCAGCTCGACATCGACTTGCTTGTTCAAATCGACATCGAATTCTTTTTTCCCCGATGTCTTGAAGGCCACGATCTCCACACGATACTTGCCAGGCGTAGGACCTCGATCACGAGGCAATGTAAACTTGCCATCGATAATCTCGCCACCTACCGTCGTGCCTGATCCAGAAGGAAACATCGTGATCACGCCTTTCTTCAGCGGCTCACCGTCCAGCGTCACAGTACCGCTGACCGGCTGAAACTTCTCACCCCCTCCGCACCCCGCCAGCAACCCCAAAGCCAGCAGCAACCATGCAAAGTTTCGAATCGAGTCCATGTTGCATCGCAATCGCATAATTGATTCCTAGAGGAAGAAGTCGGCAGTCGGCAGTCGGCAGTCGGCAGTCGGCAGTCGGCAGTCGGCAGTCGGCAGTCGGCAGTCGGCAGTCGGCAGTGTGAAGTGTGAAGTGTGAAGTGTGAAGTGTGAAGTGTGAGGTGTGAGGTGTGAGGTGTGAGGTGTGAGGTGTGAGGTGTGAAGTCTGAAGTCTGAAGTCTGAAGTCTGAAGTCTGAAGTCTGAAGTCTGAAGTCTGAAGTCTGAAGTCTGAAGTCTGAAGCCTGAAGCCTGAAGCCTGACGTGTGATGAGCGTAGCGAATGAGCTCCCCCTCGCCCCCGGTACTCCGGGGGAGAGGGGGCTGGGGGGTGAGGGGGCGCGCTGTGGCTTGTAGTACACTGCCGTGCAATGTGGGTAAACCAGTTCGGATCACAGCATTACTTTACACGTAAAGTATCTTAACGCTCACAAGCTTCGTTTTGCTTCTGACTTTTACCATCAAGCATCCAAGCGACTACGTGCTGCGGCCCCAGTTCGGATCACAGCATTACTTTACACGTAAAGTATTGTAACGCTCACAAGCTTCGTTTTGCTTCTGACTCTTACTATCAAGCATCCAAGCGACTACGTGCTGCGGGTGCCCCAGTTCGGACCACAGCATTACTTTACACGTAAAGTATCTTAACGCTCACAAGCTTCGTTTTGCTTCTGACTTTTACCATCAAGCATCCAAGCGACAGCGTGCTGCAAGCCGCAGCGCGCCCCCTCACCCCCAGCCCCCTCTCCCCCGGAGTACCGGGGGGCGAGGGGGAGCTCATTCGCTACGCTCATCACAGTTCACTGCCGACTGCCGACTGCCGACTGCCGACTGCCGACTGCCGACTGCCTTCTGCCGACTGCCGACTTAAGTTCACTGTTCAACTGCTGCGGTTTCACCGCCGGAGAGGGTACTGAGTGCTCGGTAGGTTGTGATGTCGATGCTGTCGCTGACGAACTGGACGGACGAATCGCACATGACGACCATGACACCGCCTGTGTGGCGACTGCGCGCTGCCAACGTGTATTGTCCGATCGATCCGCCGTTGATGCAGGGCAAACGCAGCGAGGTCTGATCGAAACAGGTACCGCGATCCGGTGCGCGACTGTTGGGGGACAAGTTGGTACTGATCTGGTAACACGATGAATCTTCGTTCCATGGTCGACCGCGACGATCGATGGCGCCACCGGCTGGCGAAGGCGCTTGCAACATCTCCAACATCGCATAAGTGTTCGACGTGCCGTCGGTGATGTCACCAAAGCGCGCGCCGTACAACCAGTAGAATGGCCCCCTGGATGAATTGTTGGTGACCATCTGCGTCTCAGCGCCCCAGTTTACTCCGTAGTTGCCTTTGTAATCGCGCTGAGGATTTGTCTCCATCCGCTGGACTGTGTCGCTTGGACAAGTCCAGACGGACAGAAAACCGAATACGATCTCATGGTTGGCAGCTGGTTGCACATGCCAGTTAATATTGTCATCGTAGTACGCGCTCCGATTGCCCTGCTCGAGAACCGACAGCATGAAGCGAATGAAGGGCGTTCGTTTGACATCGGGTTGTCGGCCATCGTTTACATAAGCACCGTCGCTTGGCCTGCGACCGATCGCACCTGTGGGTAGCCTGCGCACCATGTTCTCATAGTTGTGCAACGCAATTCCCAGTTGGTGCAAGTTGTTCGAGCACTGCATGCGTCGAGCCGCTTCCCGGGCCGCTTGGACAGCCGGCAATAACAAACCAACCAGGATGCCAATAATGGCGATCACCACTAACAACTCGACCAACGTGAAACCATTCCTGCGCCGTTGCCCAGCACAGCAATTGTTGAAAGACGCGCGAACCATGGCAGGACTCCCAAATAAGAAGGAGCGACAATAACGAAGAGTCATGAGGATTACCCCCGAGCTCGTTAGGCGAATCGATGCCGCGTAAAGCTAGCTATAAAGGAGGCCTAACACTCGGTGGCCCGGCAATATACGATGGTTTGATCGCGTTTTCAAGAAAACATTGTAGAAATGTAATCGTCACATCGGCCCCGTTTATATCAGGCTCTGTCATCATGGATATAAAGCAGTTCATACTCGAGCACGAGCGCATCACTCGGCGCTGGCTGATTCAATTCGGCGCTGGCTCGGCGCTGCTGGGCAGTTTGTCGGTCAAGTCATGGGCAGCAGATGACCATGACGAGATACTGCGAGAGGCACTTGCCAAATTAGAGTCGTTCATGACCAAGCCAGACGACTTTCGCGATGTTTCGCGCGGCAAGCCGCTGCCGCATTCGTTACCCGATGAGAAGAAAGCTGAAGTCGGCTTAACGCGCGACTCATGGCGCCTGGAAATCATTAGCGATCCAGAGAAACCCGCGAAGCTTGGTAAGCAATTCACGAAACAGTCCGGCACGGCGCTGTCGTTTGATGATTTGATGAAGCTGTCGGAAAAGCACGCGGTGCGATTTCCCAAAGTGATGACTTGTCTGAACATCGGATGCCCACTCGGCATGGGCGTATGGGAAGGCATACCGATGCGCGAGTTGATTTGGATGACGAAGCCTCGCGAAGACCTTAGACGCGTCTTCTACTACGGCTATCACAACGACGATCCTGCGCAGATGTTTCGTAGTTCGCTACCCGTCGGTCGTATCCTGGAAGATCCCTATGACCTGCCGCCCGTCATCTTATGCTACAAGCTGAATGGACAGTGGCTATCGAGCGAACGCGGCGGACCTGTACGCGTCGTTGTGCCTGAGCACTATGGATTCAAGTCCATCAAATGGCTATCTACGATCGTGCTCTCGAACTTGGAGCACGCTAACGATACGTACGCCAATGGCAACAACGATTTAGATAGCCCGCTGAAGTCATTCTCTGCGACACTGAACGTCCCCAGAGAGGTAAAAAGCGATCAACCCTTCGCTGTCACTGGATACGCGCAAGTCGGCATAGCTGGGGTCCGCAAAGTTCAAGTAGCCATTGAGAGCGAGGAGAGCTCAACTGGCGATGACGATCCGTACTTTACTTCACTCGAATGGCGCGACGCAGTGATACTGGATCCGCCCAATGACTGGGGTGGCGATTTGCCAGACGGTAAGATACCCGCAAATACATTGGGCTTCGAAGCTGGCAAACCTAAGACATGGCCCATGCGTTTCGGCAAGCTTCATTGGGCAATGGTCATCCCCGGTTTAACCAAGCCAGGCAAATACACTCTGCGATCGCGCACGGTCGATGAACATGGACATGCTCAGCCCATGCCCAGGCCGTTTCGGAAATCCGGTCACGCAGCAATCGAGTCCATCGCGATTACCGTTTCTTAGAGTGATTAACCACTGAGAATGGTTAACCACTGAGGTACGGAGACATCGGGGGAAAGAGCCACTTACTTTCCGATCGCGTACAGGAACTTATCGCTGCGAATCAGCAAGCGACCGTCATCGCCGGCTGGCGACGCGTTGAAGATGCTGCCATCGCGTAAGTCGTTAACGGCCAGTTGTTCAAACTTGGGCTTGGCGGCGATGACAAACGTTTTGCCTTCGCGAGTCACGTAATAGAGCTTGCCGTCTGCCAACAGTGCCGACGCGTAGAATTGACCAGCTCGATTCAGTCTCTCTTCGTAGACGACTTCGCCCGTCTCTAGCTTTGCGCAGTACGCGATCGCCTGGCTGTCGTTGACCCAGTAGAGATGATCCTCATGTACGACAGGTGAACTAACGTTTGAACCTTTCAAACTGGTCCATAGCCGATGGGTCTTGGTAACATCGCCTTTTCCATCGGTGCGCACTGCCAGGCTACTAACGCCCGATCGTCCACCCGCGATGTTCTACGATGCTCGGCACCATGTACCACGTAATGTCGGTATCACAATTCCAGAGTTCTGCACCATCTTTGGGATTAAACGAAAGCACTTTTCCTTGCCTGGCCATCACCAACTGCGACTCGCCCTTTTCGGATTGAATCAGCACTGGTGTATTCCAAGCTTCTTTGATACCGTCGCGTTTCCAACGGACTTCGCCGCTATTGCGGTCGAGCGCGACCAGTGAACTGCTCTCAACGCTGGCGTTGATGAACACTAGATCTTCAAACAGGGCAGGTGAAGCCGACGAGCCCCAGCCATTGGTGCCGGTGCCGACACTGACCTGCCATGCCTGGTTACCTTGGTGATCGAACGCCAACACGCCACTTTTGCCGAAGAAGCACACGATGCCCTTCGCATCTGCGGCCGGAGTGCTGGCTGCGAATCCATGATCACGAATGCGATCTTCTTCGGGCAAGATGGCGGGTACAGCTTTGTCCCACAGTTGCCGGCCCGTCTGACGATCAAAGCACAGCAAGTGTCGCTTGAGATCCGCTGGTGTTCCAGAAGAATCACCTGGTACAAAGTAGCCGGTGTAACACGTAAGGTAAATGTGGTCTCCAAACACAACGGGGCTGGAAGCCCCCGCGCCGGGCAGCGGCGTTTTCCAGGCCACGTTTTCGCTGGTGGACCACTGCAGCGGCAAGCCGCGACTGACACTCACACCTTGTCCACCTGGCCCACGAAACGCAGGCCATTGTGCCAGCGCTGTAGCCTGCAATGTCATGCCTGCGAGTATATAAAGCGCTAGTGATAGTCGGGGGTGAATGGGCACAGTGTTCCTCTCAAAAATCTGACAAAAAAATTCACGGACAAAAAATGAATCTACTCGATTTCGTATACAGAGAGGTTGTCAATCAATACTGCCGAAGAGTCTTCGCCGGCGGCGCGCAAGATGATCGCTGGCTTTTTGACCTTGAAGTCGCTGGCTTTCATGCGCAGAGTACCAATATCTTTGATGGTCACTAAGACTTCTTCGCCCTTATTCTCCAGTGTCAATGTGTACCATTTCTTCGGTTGGAGCGAGATACTTTCTTGCGCATGTGCCTTGGGCTTCGAGTCGGATTGAGCTTTATCATTGGCCTCGACCAGCGACCATCGCGAAGGCGAGATCACCACGTTGTAGAGGTGGCCTTTCTTTGCCAATTGGCCCGGTGCTGGATCAAAACCTAAATGAAATGTCCTGGCGCCATCGAACTGAAAGTCCAGACTGACGAGCATGTCTTGCATGGGCAAGGCATAACGAAAAGCACCAACATGCTTATCGGCGGCAAGTTCGCTTATTCGCAATGATCCATCTTGTAGCACCATCTTGCCGGTGTTGGTCTTCCAATTCTTGCCTGGCTCTTTACCGTCAAACTTTTCGCTGAGAAGCTGCTTACCTCGCTTGCCTAGCTGGCTTTGTGGCTCGTCCGCCACGGCAACCAATGCGAACACGAGTTGGAAACTCAAAACAAAACTCGACAATGTTTTTAATCGCATAATTTTCTGTCACTCCATTTTCGGTCTGGTTTTACTTGTTACTTCGAGAACCGGGGCTAGCGCCCGGCGGCTTAGTTACATTCCGGGGTAGAGCGTTTCGTTGTATTGGGAGGGCAAGGAAAAGGGGGCGGGGTTAGTGTAGATGCACAAGCCTCTTGCGCCAAACAAGATAACTTCTTCGCGCGAGTCGCCCCACACATCGGCGCATAACGGATAATACATAACGATGCCGAGTGGGTCTTTCCAAGCTTCAGGCTCTGCCTGCCGTCGGTCAGGCAGATAGTGCATAGGGAACTCGACGAGCACCTTGCCATCGCCATTCATCAGTTGAGCGGCTCGGCCGTTGCAATAACCATACACGAGTATGCTTTCCAACGATCCTTTGCCAAACCAATCGAGCGATGTGCAGCCGACGACCCAGTCACCCGGCGCTTGCGGCTGCATCCATAACTCCTTGCCGTCGCTATCAAACAAGTACAAATTGGCAAAGGCTTCGGTCGGTTTGGCTTTTCGCAGCTCTTTATTCGGAGTTCGATCGATCGCCACGACTTGCATCTCCGAGTCTTTGCGAAAGTGCCCTACGACAACATGTTGGGCTTCGCCCAGTCGTTTATCGGACCAGAGCTCTTTGCCATCGGCCGCCAGGCAGTGCAGACCCGTGTTGCCATAGTAGAGTCGCACTTGTCCGCTGGCATTGCGCACGATGTATTCTGCGTCGGAATGCAGCGGCGTGGAAAAGTAACGTTGGTAATCAGAACGCGTTGGTTTCGTCGGCAATGTGTTGTGTCGCGATTGCCAATCCTTGTTGGGGTCATGCGAGAACAGTACTTTGCCTGCATGGTTCACCAGTGTGTACCCAAAGAAAGTCTCATCGCGTCCATCGCCATCAACATCGTAGACCACTGGATAGTGCCCCGTCGATCCAGTCCAGTGCCAGAGCTCGCGACCATCGTGCGCGATACCCCACGCATTCCAGTAGCGATCCTTGACAACCAAGTCTTCGCGACGGCCTTTGCCGGTTAGATCTGCAATCAAGAAGCAGTCATCGGCCGGGGCAGGTATGGCGAAATGCGACTCTTCGTTACCGGTGCGGCCATTCAAGACCACGAAGGTAGCCGTGCCTTCGTAACGACCGGCGCGCTGGCGAATCGAAAACGGTGGCTTGCCTTCAACGTTCCATGGCTCTAGATACTTGGCTTGCCGGATATACAAGACTTCATTCTCGCCGTCGTCGTCCCAGTCGTAAATCTGAACGGGCAGATCGCTGTAGATTCGACCATTCTCCAACGATGGAGTGCCAACTTGCCACAACACCTTTCCTTCGATCGTCAGCGCGGTTAAACAACTGATGTCGCGTCCAATGTAATTGCTTTGAGCCAAAAGCAAATCGGGACCGCCGTCACCATCCAAGTCACCGATACGCAGCTGCTCGGATCCAAAGTTAGCCACGTTGATGTTAGCTAGCAGCCTCGCTTTCGGACGATCTGCGCCAACAGCGAAACCGGCAGTCACCAGCGCCACGAGTCCAGCAATTAGATAACGAACCATTTCCGGTGTACCTTTCTCAGCAGAAGGAAGGCACTTAGTATATTGATTGTCGAAGTGTTTTTGTCATTCCATTTTTTGTCCGGTCCTCGGATCCCCCCATGAAGCTTGACGGTACAGACCAAACCTCGCCACACCCAGTGCGCAGCGTGATCAACTCAGCCGCGTACCACAATGGCGTGCGCGTAGCGGATGTGCCGATCGCCGATCTGGGCGATGCATGGAGCCACTCAGATCGATTCCTGTGGGTCGGGCTATATGAACCCAGCGAACAAGTGTTGGCCCACATTCAACAAGCGTTTGGCCTGCACGAACTGGCCATCGAAGATGCGCATCGCGCGCATCAACGTCCCAAGCTGGAGGTCTACGATGACTCGCTGTTCATCGTTATGCGCACCGCCAAACTGGCTGAGGGTGGCGAACAGCGTATTGAGTTCGGCGAGACGCATGTGTTCTACGGCCCGCGTTATATCATCACCATACGCCATGGATCGCTGAAGTCGCACTTGGGTTTGCGTGCGCGGTGTGAGTCGATGCCGAAGCTCTTGGCCAAAGGCGAAGGCTTTGTGCTGCACGCGCTGCTCGACTTTATCGTCGATCAGTATTTTCCGGTCATCGACGCGCTCGAAACGGAGTTAGACGAACTGGAGGATCAAATCTTCAGCGGCAAATTTGTACGCAGCGTTACCGCGCGCATCTATCACTTGCGTCGCGACTTGCTGGCGCTCAAGCAGGCCGTAGCGCCACTCTTGGATGTTTCCTCGCAACTCAGTCGGATGAATTCGAGTCTGATACCGATTGATACTCGCCCTTATTTCCAAGATGTGCATGATCACGTAAAACGCATCGCCGACTTAATCGACAATCTCCAGCAGCTCTCACACACGGCGCTCGAAAGTAACCTGGCATTGATCACAGTCACTCAAAACGATGACACCAAGCGCCTGGCCGCCTGGGCCGCTATCTTGGCAGTGCCTACAATGATTGCCGGTTTGTATGGCATGAACTTCAAACATATGCCAGAGACCGAATGGCAATACGGTTACCCATTGATCATCGGCCTCATGCTGTGCGCCTGCGGCTATCTCTATCGCTGGTTCAGAAAGTCTGGCTGGCTGTAATTTATTTTTGTCAATAGTTTTTTGTCAGAGAAAACTCGGTAGCAAAATACTCTGACATAAGATGAAGGACAGAATATGAAATCATCAACCGCTCTTATCTCTGGCCTGGCGCTCGCCGCAGCTGTGTTGTTGGTAAGCCTGATCTGGCCGTGGGCGCGCTATGGCTGGCGCGAGCCTGTCTTATTTGAATCGCGATCAGGAGAATCGTTGAACGTAACGGCGCGCGACCAGGCCAACCGACCGATCGCCAAGTTTACGGTACCAGGCGATCCCGTTTGGCTGCCCGCACAGAATATCCGCTTGGACATCACCGCGCCGTATCGGTTGAACTGTTCACAAACAATCAACGTCGGCAATCCGGGCAATTCTTCAGGTGAGAGGGGTTACTACTTGGATGCGCTGCCCTCGCACCAATGGATGCTGGATAAAACGTATTGGCATCAGGTGATCGACCTAGAACGAAACGGCGAGTCGCAGCGTTATTGCCTTGCGCTCACTGGCGATGGAATCATCCTACTTGAATTGACTACAGGAAACGTTCTCTGGAAGTTCAAAGATTCGAGCAATACCGCTTGGGGTGACGCCGACCGCGGCTGCCCATCGTCCTTCCAGCCCGATCGTTTCGTTGTTGTTCCTGATAGTAATGGCAATCAGTGCCAAGAAATTGTCTTGGCCCATCCCAAGTTGCCCGAGCTCCTGTGCCTGGATGCTGCCAACGGGGAACGGTTGTGGCAAACGGACATAATCCAAACGGCTGGCATCAAAGCCGCCAATGCTAAATCGCTGTGCCCGATCGCGCTGCACTGCTCCGGCAACCGGGAGGCCGAACCGATGCAAGTGAATGCCATCGTGGCCCCGCATTTGGACTTTGCTTCAGCCCTACAGGATCGTTGGCTGATCAATGTAGATGCTGCAACGGGCAAAGCCCGATGGGGGCGTCTGAGCAATCAATCCATCACTGCGAGCGGAACGTCAAGCAAAACACCTGGCGCTGCAGGACCTGTTCCCAATTTCATTCGACCTCTTCACTTGCAATGGGGCAAAGTAAAGGATCGGCCACGATACTTTTCGGCCATGGATAGTTTTCACTACCGCGATGATTACTGGCGCATCGTCAAACAAGCCGATCTGATGAGCGTCCTGGATCAAGACGTGCAATTAGGCACAGACCGACCATTCTCGTTAGCTTCTCCTGAGGGCGAGCGATTGCACTGGATCGACGGCAGCGATTGGCAATCGTTCGATCCTAAGTCAGGTGAATTGATCAAGGCGTCCAAGTTACCCGGCGACAGTGTCACGGAACCTAGAATGCTGCGAATCGCCAATGGCCGAAACTTGCTCTTGACCACCCACTCAAGAATGCTCACGACCGAGGTTATAGCCTGGGATGTCGATACCCAACAAACAGTTTGGAAGCAAATGATCGCCTGCCAATTGGATCGCTTCTCTCAGAGTTATCTGAGCCGACGAGCTGATTTTCCGATGATCGTTGATCTCAACGGCGACGGTATCGATGAATTGATCGCACCATCGACGGATGGTTTTTCGCGATGGAGTTATTCAATGACTCCGCCTTATGGCATGCTTATGTTGCATCGTGGTGATACCGGTTCAACCATGTGGGATGAACCTTTCCACTTACCCAACATGGATGGCCTCATTGACCGTGGAGTCGTTGTTCCCGATGCCGATAGCGATGGCTGGAAGGATTTGCTGCTGGGCAGTCGCTGTTGGGGTGGCGGCGTACGGGATAGCGTTGCCTGCTTCGTCGATCTAATCAGCGGCAAAACGGGGCAGCGCATCTGGCATGCCCAGGTGCGCACAGAAACGGACCGGTTTACCAGGGAACCAACCGAACTGGTTGAACTAACGTCTATCGAACATCGTCAGCTGGTTGCCGTGGTTACTCATGCCGGTGCCGGTTGGGACTACAACATCAGCAGTCCGCGTCCGTACTCGACTACGTTTCTCAATCTCTTCACCGGCCAAGAAGAAGCCTTTGCACTTGGAGTCAAAGCCAGCGAGTATGAACGTGACATCTGGATCGAACAACGGTTACCATCAGCCAATCAGTCATCCTGGCAAACAGAAGCCCAGCCCTGCAAAATCCTAGGCTGGAACTATCCGAATCAAAAGTCCGCTTCTGTGAATAACCAGACTCTCTGGACCGCCAGAGTTTTTCAAATACCCGCATATGGCGATCTCGATAAAGACGATTATCCCGAGGTACTCGCGCACACTAACAGTGACATGGGGGTCGAATACTCGCTGCTCGATGGCAAGACCGGACTGCCGCGATGGAAGAAACGGATGGAGCTAGCAGACTTGACAGATTCTTGGTATGCACTCGAGTACGACGTGAACCGAGACAATGTCAATGACTTGGCGGTACTCTTAACACCACATGTCGATGCGCCAAGCCCTGTGGAAACGCGCATTGAAATCGTTAGCGGAGCCAATGGCAAAGCTATCGGAAAGCAATCGACTAAACAAAGCGGTGCCTTCAGCTGCGTTGAATTCTTTCCTGGCGACGCAGAAAAGAAACCGCTGCTCATCGTCCAGTCGTTCCAGGACAAAAGCATCGTGTGCTTCGATCTAGGCTTGCAGAGCATCGCTTGGACGAGCGATCAGTTCAAAGTTGATGTAACGCCGGGTACGCTGCCTTCCACGATCGCTCCTTCGTTTACCACATCGCACTCAAAACCAAAACGAGTTTGGTTTTCCATCGCACAGACCAGCGAAGCTCACACAGCTAACTTTGTGGACGCCGGCACCGGCGAGTTCCTCTTGCAGTTCCCCATCGACCAAGGCACAAGCGAAGATGGGACGATAGTGGAGAAAGTTATTCACCCCAACTGGATCACGCTGGATGGTCGTGAGTTGCTGGCGATCCAAGTTTTTAAGCGACGACCGCTGAATGTGGATAGCAGCAGTTACGAGTATCTCACCGATCTATGGCTCGTCGATAAAACCGTCCAACAAGTCACGCATTGGAATGAAAAGACCAGCGGTCCCGACAGTACGGCTTTTTCGAGCTGGCTAGCCAACGCCGATGCGGCAACTCCGGCTATTGTGAAAACTGAGTCTGGACAAGAGAAGCTGGCCGTTCAGACGATTGTGGACGGAAGCATTGTGTTCCGTTTGCTGAAGTTTGATGAGACGGACAAGTCACAGCTGACTGTCGACCAAACGGTTGATATGGCGATTCCATCCACTTCAGCCACTGCGTTCGCCTTTACCCTCGACTGCAATGATGACGGGATTACCGATTACCTTAAATTCTCTGAGAAGGGCGTCGAGTGTATTTCTGGCTCGGGCGAATCGCTTTGGCACCGACCGGTCAAGCTTTCGGAAAACATTTACTGCGAGACGATGCAGCATAATGACCGTCGTTATGTACTCGTGCAATCACTGCCGGTGGTCAACGCGTACTATTTCGATGCCCAAACCGGTGATGAGCATCCAGAGTTCGCAAACGAGCTAGTCAACGATATCGCACAGAACTCGCAAAACTCTGCTGACAAACAACATGCCAGTTGGCTCAAGTGCCATTTTACGCCATCAGGCTGCGAACTAACCGTCATCCAACGCGGCGAGCCGAAGCCTCAACGAGAGGCGAAACACGAGCGCGACCCCAGGTACCTGCGCCTCTTGCCTTGGGTGGTCCATGCCAATCAATTCCTTGACGGTATTGACAACCAGGCCCGTTCGTTCACGTGGCTTCGTCTGCTCAAACTTACGCTGGGCGTCTTCATAATCCCTGCGTTTGTTCTCTGGCACTGTCTGCGCAAACGCATCAGCCTGCGTCAATTGCTCCTATTGGCAACCGTGATTGCTATAGCCATGTCGCTGGTGATCAAAGATAAAACGGATTACCCAAGGGTCGAATCGTACAATGGCTATGCCATCGCGTTGCTGACATGTTTTTCGCTGGCCGTACAAGCGTTTTTCATGGGTTTGCCGCTTTGGCAGATGGCCAAGGGCGGCTGGCGTCGGCGATTGTCGCTCGGCCTGTACGCGGCCCTTTTGCTGATCATTCCCATTTTCACTTTGCTCAGCAATCCTGCGGGCGTTATTCCAACCACTTACATTTCGCATCGCTGGTGGTATTTGTTTGGGTTGGCCCTCTTTCCCACTGGGATGATCTTGTTTGTGATTCTCGGTATAGCGCTACTGTACCGAGGAATGCGAAAGCGAAAGCCTGACAGAAAATTGGATGACAAAAGAACTTTGGTCACTTGATCTTTTTGTCTGATTTCATTCGCTTGTGCCAACGTTCGACTTCTTTGGTGATGATGTCCTTGGGCCGCGTGGTGTAGTAGTCGTAGGCAACTTTGTTGCGCGCGGCCATCTCGGTGAAGGTGTGATAGACAATGCCATCGTCGGCACCGGCAAAGATGGGCTGCTGCGTTTTCAGATCATAGAACCGTGCCCAATAAACTTCCGTCGAGGCGGGGCCGGGCACGTAGTCCGTCTTGCCGGCTGCGTTCTTGATCTGCTTCATGCCAACGACACGATGTCGATCCAACCACGCAACGCCAGCTTGTACGCTTTGTTTGGTCGCCTCATCCAGCGGACCGATGCGCATCAACAGCTTCAGCACATCTGCACCCTCAGCTCCACTGAGTGCGGCTGGTTCTTTCTTTCGCGCAGGCGTCGGTTCAAACGTGATGGGGTCGTGCTGCGCGCACCATAGCGTCGGCTGGCCATCGATTTTGAATTGCATATCCACCAAACATTTGAAACCTCTTGCAAGCGCCTGACCTACAGCCGCGCGACGTGTTTCGTCGACGAAACTCCATTCAGGATTCTTGGCAACGGAGATGGCGTGCAATGTTTCGAGAGCATGCAACATGGCCGCATCGTTGAGCGTAATGGCTTCGTGGTACCCATGTTCGACGGGATATACTTGTGGGAAGCCACCGCTGGGAAACTGCGCGGCCAACAAGTAATCGATGGCCCGCAGAGCCGCCTGTTGGCAATCTTCGCGACTTTTCTTCCAGCCAATGATGGCCAGGTAACGCATCTGTTCGGTCGTCGCGCGATTATCCAGCGTTCCGCAATAGTGCCAGCCTTCGCCCGATTGACTGGTCCAGTGCATGCCCGGCTCGCGCGGCCCCTTCGAATAGTTGACTGCTTTCGACCAACCGCCACTGGGTGTTTGGAACGAGAGCACTGCGGCGACCAGTTCATCACTTTGTGCTGCCAGCCAGGCTTCGTCCACTTTGGATGGCAACTCAAATTCTTGTCTGCCGCCAGGTGCCGGCTTCGGTGTCACGCCAGGCTTGGCTCGTTCTTTAGCCAGTTGTTCTACTTCGATACGATGCGCGGCCGCGGATCGTTTCAAATACTCTTGCCACTGCGATCGCTGCGGTTCGGGGAGCGCTGCGATGCGCTGGTCGGTTAGCAACTCAAGTTTTGCGTCATTCGCACTTGAATTGGTTGCCAGTGGGGCCAGAAGAAAGAGAAGGCCCAAGATTAGCTTTTGGAACATGGGATACTCTGACAAAACTGAGGAACAGAATATTCGAGTTACTTCTTCTCTTTAGCAACCCACGCCTGGTATCGTTGCTGATAGCCGTAACCAAAGTGATCGATCGAGAGTTCGTTGCGTACTTTATACATCTTGAAAATTTTGACGATCTGCTTGTCGCTCCAGGCGGCCAGCGAATCTTCGCGAGCCCGGGCCATGCGACTCCACAAGATGGCTTTCTCGGTGTCCGTTAATTCGGGCACCATAGCCAGATAAGCTTCATACGTGCGTTTGGCTCCAGGCGAGCGCGTGATCAGATCGATCAGCTCTGTCGTTTTCGCTTCGCCTATTTCTTTGTTTAGCGAGTTCAGAAACAGTTGAATCTGTGGCGTGAACTCGGCATAGATGGGCTCGAGCTGTTCGGTCCATACAAGCAACGCTTTCAATTCATCTTTCTGCTTGCCCTTGGTATTATCTCGCGCGTTATCCCAAGCCGACCAGCCTGCGTTGAGCTTTTCATCGACCTGCTGATGCCAGGCCCAAACTCGACGGAAGTGCTCGGCGATCAATTCCGCAGCGCGCTTTTCTTGCGATTCATGGCTCAACTGTAATGAACTCGCCAGTTTTTTGCCTTTGCTAGTTACATCGCGCTCGACGTCATCAGGCAACTTGGGTGACCACCAACTCGGTGCTTCACCGCGATCGATAGCAGCCTGTGCTCGGGCAGATACACTCGCGGCGGTCGTAAGTTCGTCAGCGAATAGTCCTCCAGTAGTCACGCACAGCCAGACAAAAGCAAGGCTGGAAACGTAGTTGCGGGCAACAGATTGAGTTATCATCAGCCGTGCGATCCGTTGAGAAGCTTGTGTTTTCCCGTAATGTCAGGCCAGTTCAAAATGGAAATCCGCCCGCCCGGTGAACCGTTTCGGTCTCGAAGCAGTTATAGAATTTCGCTTCTGCTGGCAGGCTTATGCGTCATGGCAGTTGCCATCACCTGCCGCAGCGAACTGCTCCGCATTTATAAGAATAGCAATTTGGACTATTCGATTCTGATAGGGATTACCATAGTCCTGGTTATTCTCCCCAGAATTTTATTTCATTTCCTCAAGCCGAGCCTGACTAAAAATGATTGACAGAAAATTTTTGTCGTCAAATTTTCTGTCCTATGGTTTGTTCCATCGCTTTTCGATCGCCAATGCGATCTAGTTCCACTTTGCTACGGTAACGCGGCTTCGCTACGCTCTGACAAACCGTAGACTTTTCGAATGCGATTAAGTACGCGTTGTTCTGCGGTGCTGATCTGTCCGAAGCCCAACAGGCCTCCAGAGGCTTCGGCCACTTTACGAGCAATATACAGCACGGCCGCTCCCGTCTGGGTTTGACGATCATCTTCCAAGTTTTCGATCTGCCAGCTGATTACGTCCTCCCACAGCTTGATCAGTTGGTCACTCGGCCTCTCGCGCAGCCACACGCGAAATAATTCAGTCGAAGCGGCGTTACCGGTAAACATCGCGTAGAGGTTCACCAGCCTGGCGGCGCTTACTTCATCAGCGGACACACCATCGCTGGCCCAAGCGACCATAGCGATCGGTAACCAGGTGAGGGCGTACACGTTTGCTTCATGAAAACCGGCTGCCCGCAATCGTTCCAGCAATACTGGGTCATCGATACCGGTCACGCGTTCGAGCTGCTCAGCAGCCTCTTTCTCGTACAACGATTTCTTGAGGCATTGCAGATGAGCCAATTCTGCTTGAGCAAATTTCAATTCGATGATGCGTTGCGGATGGCTATAGTAGGTAATCGTTTCGGCCATTTTCTCTCGTCTCCGTAGGGTTGGATCTGACTAAAAATTTGATGACTGCGCAGGTTCTGTCACTCAATTTTTGTCTGGCCTAATCGGCTGTGACGCTTTGCGATTGTTCGGCGCTGGTGCGCTTGGTGTGATCTTCGCTCACTTCACTTCTCAAGATTCGTACGCGGTCGGGTGCTTTGAAGCCTAAACTCACTCGGCCACCCGACACGCGTAGAACCTCAACCTCGATATCCAAATCCGGGATAAGTATCTGCTCACTCTGCTTGCGTGTTAGCACCAACATAAATCACTCCATTGAGTTAAGTAGGATTTCAATCTTCTGTCTTGACCAGGACTGTCCTTATTTCTAAAGCATGGTCGTCGCCGACACAGCACATCTTTATTGCAATCTACTGATCGAACTGTTTGAGTTTGCCAAACTATACCAACTCATGCTTTGCTTTTCCCATTCCGAAGACGAGGCGAGTCATGCACCCCGCGCAAGCCGCTGCCAGCCCCTCACCAGCAGACAGCTTCAATGCGCAGAGTGCACGCCTCGGTTCCTCGTACACAGGAATCACTGAGCTTGCGTACACATGCGAACAAAACATTTTCTCACGCGTCCATACCGGGCTCGTATGGTCGACGATGTCCCCAACGTGAGCGAGATGATGGCTCGCTGGTTTGTGGCACAAACACTTTCTGAATCAATCGCCGCGGGCCAACTGCAGCGCGTAACTGGCTTTGAATCAGCTGTAGCGCGTAGAACGTATCGACACTGCCTGTCACTTCCACTTGGTTTTGGCCGACAGACAAATGCAACTTGGATACAGGTACGCCACAACGGGTAAGCCTGGCCAGGATGGACTCACGAATCTGTTGGTTGTCGTTCATTTTTCGTCTCATCACAAATTTTGGTGACTACTATCACAACCCGACGCGTTAGCGAGGAACCGAAATCACAACCCGACGCGTTAGCGAGGGAACAGCACTGCCAAGTTCACCCATGGTTGACTTGCTCCCACCCAATAGCCGAAATGTTACGTGCAGCGCCAGGCGAGAGTATGCGTATCCAATGCCGATATACCTCGGTGCCGCCCCTCGCTCACGCGTCGGGTTGTGATACTTCCGCGGGCACATGCCCGACGGTGAGCTCACGGTTAATCAAAGTCGAACAGTTCGCCGAGCCAAGACTCACGTTTCTTGGGTTTGCCGTATTTGTAGTTGTCGTAACGATGGTTCTCTTCGTATCGTGGTTCTGGATAGCGATTCGCATAACGGCTGTCGTCGTCATAGCGCCGACCGCTCTCGACTTGTGCTGGCGGAGGCGGCGCTTGGGGAGCCAATTGTGCGATCGACAAGTCGATCAGCTTCTGTAGTTCACCGCGATCCAGCCACACGCCGCGGCACTTGGGGCAGTAATCGATCTCAACTCCTTGACGCTCGGAGATGTGAAGCGTTTCTTTGCAGAGTGGGCAGATCATCGGTTTCACCTTTAACTTCTTACTTGAAAAGAAATGTTCGATAGCCAGAACGACGCAGGTCGTGAACGATTTTCAGATGGCATCGGGCCACCGGGGACGCCGACTCTGTTTGGCCGCAATGCGACGCTCGGCATGTCGTCCAAGAGCAAACGAAGCGCGATCGGCAATTCGATGAATCATGGCCGGGATGCTTTCATCACAGTCGCGAATGACGATAGGCGCCGTGCGTCGCAAGTGCAGGACACATCGACACTGTTTGTCTAACCCTCCTCGCGGACCGTTCACATCTTCGATATACAAGTGCACCTGCTTCACTCGATGCTGGAACCTGGCCAATTGTCCGAACATAATTTTTTCTACTAATTCTTGATCGTTCTTCGTCTGTTGGCCGTTAGTAAAACGTACTTGTAGATGCATGACTGACTCCAAGCTATAAACCGGAACACGGTCACTGCAAGTGGCAGGACTTATGACTATACGACTTTTGAGACCCACAGAATATTCTAAAGAATATCGCACATCGTTTGAAAAAACTAAAGCATCAGGAGCAGGGCCGTGGATTGGTTGAACTACCATCATTTGTTGAACTTTTGGTTAGTAGCTCGCGAAGGCACCGTGCAGCGCGCCAGCGAGATGTTGCATGTCACGCCTGCCAGCGTGAGCGTGCAAGTCCGGCAACTCGAGCGATCCTTGGGTGTAAGACTATTCAAGAAGCAGGGCCGCGGGCTGGTGCTGACCGAGATGGGCGAACAGGTGGCTGCCTATGCCAACGAGATCTTCTCGACCGGACGAGAACTGATGGAGATGGTCAAAGGCCGGCCAGTTGGCAGACCGCTCGAGCTGCGCGTGGGTATTCGCGAAGTGATGCCCAAGCTGGTCGCGTTTCAGTTGCTCCAGCCTGCATTGCAACTCGCTCAACCAATCCGACTGGTCTGCCAGGAAGGTGACATGGCAGCGCTGATCGCAGACCTGGCCATCCACAAGTTGGATGTCGTACTTACGGACACAGCGCTGGACTCGCTCTATCGCGTGCAAGCTCATTCCCATCGGTTGGGTACTTCCAACGTGGTGATTGTGGGCGTCAAGGAGCTAGCCGAGAAGTATCGTCGCGGCTTCCCATCCTCTTTGGACGGCGCACCTATGTTGTTACCCACCGACGTTAGCGTGCTGCGCCGGCACTTGGACCGCTGGTTTAGCGACCTTGGCTTGACACCGGTAGTGCGCGGCGAGTTCGCCGATAGCGCCATGATCAAGATCGCTGGCCGCAGCGGTCTGGGCCTATTTGCGGTGCCAAGTGTCATCGAAGAAGAAGTTAAGCGGCTCTACGGGCTCTATCGAGTCGGCGTAGCGGCAGGTATCGAAGAACATTTTTATGCCGTCTCGGTCGAACGCAAAATCAAACATCCCGGCGTCCTCGCCATACGTCAACATGCGCAGGTGCAGCAATAGGCGGTATGTTTTTGTCACTTAATTTTCGTCAGATCCATCCCATCTGGGGCGGCCTGGGCTACTGCGTAGTCGGCAAGAGCGCATCCCACTAACCAATCATGTGTTTACCAATCTATTTTGCCTCGAACTTTTTTGTCTCGTAATTTCTTCTCAGATTATCTGACAGAAAATAGTGGACGAAGATTTAGGTAAACGAAATATCAAGGCAGCTCCAGACAGATCGCTTCCTCAGAATTGCGCAGCAGCAGTCGGTAATTCCTAAGCCGCCGAGCGCTAGCCCCGGTTCTCAAAGCGGGCAATCTAACTTCTCACTCAAAATCATGTGACAAAATATTTTCTGTCACTTGATTTTTAGCCCGGTTCATTGGCTGCTTCGAGAACCGCGGCTAGCGCCTTGCGGCTGATTGACCTCGGCTGGTAAACGCCTTAGAACAGCACGCACTCGAAGCCCAAGCGACGGTCAGACAAAATTGAGCGACGGGAAATATACTTAGCTTTGAAGGGATAAGACTTGGCCAAGATACTTGTTTTGTTTCATTCCAACACTGGCAACACCGCGCGCATGGCAGCGCTGGTGGCTGAAGGGGCAGGGCAGTTGCCCGGAGTCGAAGTTCGACTAAAAGAAATCACTGAAGCGGACCATCGCGATGTCGAGTGGTGCGACGGTATCGCCGTAGGGTCACCAACCAACTATGGCACCGTCAGTTGGCAGATGAAACGCTGGTGGGATGAACAACCGATCGAGAACTGGGGCAAGCGGGATGGCAAGATCGGCTGCGTGTTCAGCTCGGCTGGTGCCTGGGGTGGCGGCCAAGAGTGGACTTGCATGGCGCTGATGTCCATACTGATCAACTATGGCTTCCTCGTCTTCGGCTTGACAGATTACACCGGACCGCGATTCTCCGCGCACTACGGTGCCATCTGCGCTGGACCGCCGGAGCAGGATAGCGCTCAAGCAGCCTGTCACCGCCTGGGCTTGCGCCTGGCCGAATGGGTCGCCACCATGGTCGACGGGCGCAAAGAAGCTCATCCCCTGAATCAAACCTACGATCGCTTCAAAGACCTTGCTTAAGTCTGTGGAACATGCAATCACTTAAAATCAACCTCTGCGCTGTCGGTCTGCTCGCCATCGCGTCGATCATGCAATCGCGCACCGCAGTCGCTCAGACAAACTATGTTCCTGAAGAGATCGCTCAGCAAGCCAAACAAGAGGGCCATGCGACCGATGGCGCGCTGGTGTTTTATTCGCTGCAGTTAGGTTGTGCGCGCTGCCATGACGCGGGCGTTGATGCATCCATGCGCATCGGCCCTGACCTGAGCATGTATCCACAGGACCAACGACCAACAGACATCGAATTGGTCGAAGCCATTACCAATCCGTCCAAACGCATCCGGCAAGGATTTGAGAACAACGTCCTCATCACCAGCGATGGCCGTACGATCACCGGTCGGATTCTAGAGAAGAAGACCGAGTCGCTCGTGCTACAGAATTCATCTGGTCAGGTGCTCACCTTCGACGCGGACGAGATCGACCAGGTGCGACCAAGCACTACATCCACCATGCCCAGCGGACTAGTCGAGCAGATCGGCAATCGCCAGCAGTTGGTGAACCTCGTACGCTATCTCATGGAAGTGCGCGATGGCGGCGCCGAGCGGGCTAAGCAGCTGCGCCCAGCTACGGCGGCTGCTTTTCAGCAAGTCGCTGCCTACGAATCGAGCATCAATCACGCACAGTTGATCAAGACCACCGGCGCCAATGTGACCAAGCGCGGTGAAGCGATCTACAGCCGCGTCTGTGCCAACTGTCATGGAACGTTGACCGCGCCTGGTTCGCTACCGAACTCGCTCAGATTTGGTGAAGGCAAATTCAAGAACGGTAGCGATCCTTACTCGATGTACCGCACCATGACCTATGGCTTCGGCATGATGATGCCCCAGCACTGGATGGTGCCCAAACAAAAGTATGCGGTGATTCATTACATACGCGATCACTATCTGCGCGATCACAATCGGTCTCAGTGGACCGAGATCAGCGATGCTTATTTAGCGTCGCTTCCCAAAGGTGATTCGCTCGGCCCCGAACCCAGCAGCATAGATCCTTGGAACTCAATGGACTATGGACCTGCGCTTACGCATACGTATCAAGTCACTGCCAAGCCGCTCAATATTGCGTATAAGGGCATTGCCATTTCGACTCGATCCCGGCCCAGGCGGAGTCGCGGAGGCCAGCAGTGGACAATCTTTGATACGGATACGCTACGCTGGGCCGCTGGCTGGAACGCCAACGATACCACCAATCGGTTCATCGATTGGAAGGGTATCCAGTTCAACGGCCAACACAACATTCATCCTAGCATCGATGGCGACGTCGTCTTTGCCAATGCCAATGGTCCCGGCTGGGCCAAGCCCAGCGAGCATAGTTTCGATGATGAATCGCGCGTCGTTGGCCGCGATGGTCGGCGGTATGGTCCGCTGCCGAAAGATTGGGGCAAATACGTTGGCCAATATCGCTTAGGCAACTCTGTCGTCGTCTTTATCGAGTCGGTGATACGCTTGTGCATGAATTTGCCTGCTCGGCGCCCGAGGTCCAAAGTGAACATGTCCAGGTCTTCA
>JAZKJV010008717.1:0-230468 GCA_037367405.1 Ottelia alismoides | reverse complement strand
TCTTACTTTTATAAATACTATCATTCTTCTCCTTATATTGTGTATAAATTCTACTTATAGAAAAAGAAAATAAAAAATATAAAATATAAAAAGAAAATACAAAATCAGAAATTAAAAATCAAATTATAAAAATATAAAATCAAAAATTAAATAAAAATATAAAATTAAAAACCCACACAAAAAATAGCATAGATAGAAAAATCATCACATTCACGGTTTTGTGCATTATTGCCTCGTTCTACCTATCTACTCCCTGTGTTCAACCTCTACGTATACTTGCACCTATACACATCTTTGTTGTAGAGTTAGAATAAATTTTAACTCCGCACCACTTTTCATTGTTTGATTCTTGTTGTGAGTTAATTGTTGATTGATTGAGGTTCCGTGAGCGGTCGCTCAGCGACACTGTGGTCCTGCCTTGTGTGGACTACTTTAGACCCTCGCCAAATCTCGATCATCAGAGGCGTCTAACGATTTCTTGTATTTTTCCTTTATGTCCTAAGTGATGTAAACACAAGGGGCGGAAAAGATGTGCAAGTCGTCACTAAGATGGAAATCTCGCCTTAGTGACTAATGATGCATGCAAAGTTAGAATTACTTACATTGCTTCACAGCTCTCTCCATACATGATGCAAAAACAGAATATATAAACCTATGCTATATGCACTATATGCAAACCGGTAGAAATCACCCTAAATAGAAATTGTTATTAAACATGAAGAATCATATACTAATTATTCAGACATGAGATCCAAAAGTCCAGTCTTGGAAGCTCATCGGTGCCCACCACAACGGGTCCTACAAGAGTTGTATAGAGGTTCTCTCGATGCTCGATCTCAAGTCCAAATAATCAACATTTAAATTTGTCTAAGTCCAAATGTAAAGAACTATAGGGGCATGCTTCTATTAGGTGTTTGAACCTACTTTACCATGTAAGCAATCCTAATGTCTAAGGGCTATTCCACAAAACAAAAGAAAAAAAAGCAGAAAGCTCAAAACACGTGAAACAAAATAGAACAAAGGCGATAAAACACGAAAAACCGCGACGAGGCCCCTGGTGAACATACACCTGGGCATGGACCTCGCTAAATGTGGGAGTATCCAAATTATTACAATTAATTATGAAAAAAATAAATTCTCTCTCACAAAATAAAAATAAAAGCTAAGGCCAAGTTTGCTCTTCTCCTTCATCCCTGCTCCTCTCCTGCTTCTACTGGTTGGCTCACAAGTAGAATGTCAACCTTCTCTTGTCTCGGGTGTATCCACATCCTAAGAGATAGTCGTCGCCAGGCGATCCTTCATAAGAAAGATAAACAAGAAATATGGATTAGAACAATCAAATAATTATCAAAATAAAGTAAGCAGAAAATAGAGGAAAAATAATGTGCTACTGTGTACAAAATGTGCTACGATCTGTTGCTCCCTGGAAATGGCATAATTTGTTTAACAACCCAGAAACCCTAGGTATGTCTTTTGGTCCACACAAGCTAGGATCATCAATTCGTTGCGATGACAACCCAAGAAGCCCAAGCGATTGAGACAACAATCAACCCACACAATAATAATCAAGCATTGAATAAGCAAGTGTGAATCAAAATTTATTATACCATACAAACAAGTGTATAATGGACAAGCAGGTCGGGGCGAACTCAGGGAATACATGTGTAGCACGGATATTTTATTTATAAATAAATAAAATAAATATATGTATATAGGTATGCACACTATTTACTTAGGTTTTTGTGGGTTTTTAATTTTTTATAATAAAAATTATTATTATTATTATATATTTTAATTTTAATTATATATTTTCATTTGTAAAACAATTATAAAATATTTTTAATAACGATTAATATTAAAAATTATATATAATAATATATAGATATATAAGACACTATAGAGTAAGATAATTATAAATATAGGAAAAATAATCAAAAATTGCAAAAAAAATGTTTTTGTATTTTCTAATTTTTTCTACTATTTTTGTGATTTTTCAGATTTTTTTGGTGTTTTTAAAGTCCAAATTATACAAGACCAGGGACTTTTTAAGAAAGTTGAATTATTTTGGGATTTAAAAATACTAAATAAGTCCAAAAATTCACAAAACTATTTTTATTATATTCTAATATGTAAAAATAAAAATACAGAGTAAAATAAATATTTTTGGTGTTTTAAGGAATTTTTATATTTTATTGGATTTTGGAGATTTTTAAATTTTTTATCATTTTCTTTTTTCTATTTTTTAGGGTTTTTAGTATGGAGCATATAAAATACAATAATAAACAATATCCATTTTTTGGGGATTTTGGAACATGTCTTATAATTTTTTGTATTTTCTAAAACAAATAGGGTATGAACGCGCTCTATTTATTTTTAATAATAGAAAAGGGCATAAATGCAAAATTAATAACATGGCTTGAAAGATCATGCATCCATGCACCTTATCCTATTTTGGCATGTTTTTCTGAGCATGGATGATATTTTTAAAAAATTGAAAACAAGCATACTTAAACTAGCAAGAGTATATTTGCAATTAAAATAAACAATAGCGGGCACAGTGCAAATTACCCAAAAGTTTTGACTGTATAAGAAGTTTTAATACTGATCTACAATTAAAAGAACCCTGTAAGGGTTTACATGCAATTTTTACAAAATAAAATGTGCGGGTGCATGCGACTGGCAAGGGCAATATTGCAATATTTAAAAACTTCAAGGGCATGCGTGTAAATTGTCCACTCCTTTTTTAAATAGCACATAATATTTATAGGACTCTTTAGAAATTACAAAAGGTGAAGGGGTTCTTTGATATTTACCCCTTAAGTGGCTGCATCATGTCGTCCTTGTGTTGCCACGTGGTTGATCGTATGACCTAGGTTGGGCAGCTTTTCGATTAGAATCAAGGGACATGATTAGACATGGGCCCTTGTTCTTGATCCAACGACACCTAGGTGTTCACGAAGAGCACCCAAGAACAGTGGGTGGCCTTGCTTCGATCGATAAATCCAGTCGACTCCGAGCTCCATTCTCCTCGCCAACGAGTGGGGAAGGTCACTAGCCCTCCTCCGCATATGCAGGGGCATTCTGATGGTTTCCAGGTCTCCTCGATCGAGACCTGGCTACTCTTTGATTCCATGCAACCTAGAGCTGCTTCAAATCTTCATTACGTGTCTCCTAGCAGTACTTTCAGACCCTTGTCCTGCACAAAACAGTTAACGGCCCTATACGAAAGGTCTCGGCTCGAAAGAGAAACTAGGGTCTTTGTGGATGAAGGGGATGGTGAAGATCTTGCGAGGATGGGAGGATGGAGCTTCGATTAGCTCAATTCCAAGAAGGAATCAAGGTGATACGTGGGTGTTTTGCGTAGAAATGGGAGGAGACCGAGATGGGGGTGGAAGTTGGGTTGATTATAAGTGGATAGCGGTGATTCCCCTGGAGCCCGAGCTCCATAGATTTGGGGGGCTTTGCAAATTAAGGGCAAATGCTTAACTAAATCTAAAATTAACAACATGAAATGAAATATAAGCTAAAGACTTACCTAAGAATGCAGAGAAAATGGGCCTCAACTGAGCTAAGGGCTCAGGTGGCTGAACCTCAATAGCTATTGCCAAAGGAGTTTGGATCTTCTCCGATGAAGCTCATCCTCGATGCCAAATGCCACCCTTTGGCCGTTTTCACCAGCTGGAGGTATTAATGGCTGTTTGGAGGGGCTAAGAGGAATGATAGAGGGATCAAACTCAAAAATGGTGGAGGGGCTTTATTTATAAGCGAGTTTTTGGTCATTTTTTAATGGCGATTGTGGTGGGAATTGGATGGGTGTTGGTGAGAAGGAAATGGGTTGGCGAGAAGGATGAAGGTGAGGGGTTTTCAGAAGTGGTGAGCTCAAGGCGAGATGAGCATGGAGGTTGAGTAGAAAATTGATGAAGATTGGAGCCCCGTGAGGTTCTAACACAAGTCAGAGCCTAGGGTAGGCAATTGATCCGTGGTCAACGAACGAAACCTCTTGGTTGGTCCGCATGGACCAATGAGGAAATTCCAATGCAAAAATATCTTGGAAAATAAAAAGAAATTAATAAATGAACTAATTATTTTTAGGTTATAAAATAAAAAGTATTTCTAATTTTATGTACAATTTAATGCCGATTTTTATTTATTTTTATGAGGTGATTTATTAAAAGTTATTATTTACAAGTATAAGTATATGTATATTGACCTATGTTTGGACTATTACATTTTTATTTTGTATTCAAATGTTATTATTTTATATAAATAATTTCCATATTTATAACTTATTTAAATATATACAAGTATATTTTTATTAATTTTTATAACATAATATGTACACTTAAATAAATAGTTATATTAATCACATAGTATAAGTATGGTATATTCATCTATGTATTTTTTATATGGTTATTTTAATTTATTATTTTCTTTATGGTTATATTTTATTCTAATATGTACATAAACTATAAATAAAGTTTATAAAATTATAAAAATATAAAATAATTAAAAAATAAAGAATAAATAAAATGGAAATTTTATTCAGGTATATTGTACAATAGGGGTCCAAATCTAACTTTTGCATCTTAACTCCAAATTGAATGAAACTGCATTCATTAAATAGCTAATAAAAAGTAATATACAATAAGATGATTTTGGTGCATTTTGAAGTCATATGGGAGGAGATACCGGTCTGGGAAGTTTGGATTGTTATTTGAGTATAAAACGTACACTGTATATTATTTATATTTAAAATAAATTTAGTATTTTTCTACTATATTTATCTACAACTCTTATGTACGAAATTTATGATTTTATATGTAAATAACAAAGAATAAAATAGGTTCCAAAAGGTAATTATTGGCCTATATTTTTAAGGTTTTTAGGTAGTTTAATCTGTACAATTGACTATCATATCTCCCCCTACTTTATTTCTTGTCGACTAAGTCATCATTATGACTGTCTTGGGGGCTATGGTCACTCAATGTCTTTGACACTTCACTCTTTTTCTTTTCTTTCTTTATTCTTTTATTTTGGCAATAAATACAATAAATGTACAATGTTTTATACAATATATTGTACAAACTACCAGATGTTTATTTTGATGAATTAATGATACATGCATACATTTAATTAGGTTTTAAAGACCAAAATGAAAGAAAAAAATTGTGAAAATGAAGATTCATCAAAGTACCAAAATATTATTATTGGGCAATAAAAATTAGGATTTTTGTGTGATGTTTTCGGTACAATTAGTTGCCATATCTTCCCCTACTTTATTCCTTATCGATCAAGTCATCATGATGATTGGGTGTTGGGGTCTGGGGTCAATCGTTATCTTTGACACTTCTTTCTTTTTCTTTTCTTCCTTTATTTTTTTATTGTAGAATTAGATATAGTATTTTATATAGTATTTCATGTGAATTAGTGAGTGTTATTTTTCACAAATTATTGTTATATACATGCGTTTACCTAGGATTTAAGGCTAAAATGATAGAACAAAGGTGGTTAAATGGAGATTCAGCAACCCCCTATACTTGCCTTTGCCAGTCCCTAGCAAACCCTTATGTTAATAAGTGCAGAAAAAGAAAATAAAGAAGATAAAAAGAAAGAACTTGGAATAATTTTTTACTTTTAAACTTATCTTGACAAAATCAAAGTTTGGAGAAGACCTTCGAATTCTTGGTTTGTTCAGAAGCACATCAAGGTTAAAAAGTATGACACAATGGTCCTTAGGTTCCATGATCCTATTATCCAGTTCAGTTCATTGTTTGGTCAGAACCATCCTCTCAATCTTGCAACCTTGAAATGATAGAACCATGTGTGTGAAATTGTTAGCTCTTCCCAGAGAAACCACTGAACTATTAAGGAGTCTCCTCCTCTAGTAACTCATCCTTATGGGGACAGATATTCCCTTCTAAGGTCATGTGCATGCTATTTCACAACCAAAAAAGGGAGAAGATAGAATAATTGGGAAAAGAAGTGGGAATGGACCAGTGTAATCACATTCCCTTGTGAAGCTCGGTCAGCGTAATCGAGTTTTCACCAAGAATCGGGCTTTTCTGAAAGTTCAATATTTTTGTATAATTTTTGGTGTAGGCTTCTTTTTGTCTTTTTATTTACTTTGTATTGCTCAGTATTCTTGTTTTTGCCTCAACCGATATAGAATCTTTTGGTCCGCCCATGTTTTGGGGTCTTGAATAAAGTTATGCTAGCAGACCATTCCTCATCCAGAGTATTATTTCAATATAGTCTCCAATCATTAGATGTCATTGCTACCAGAAGAAGTGGGTTGAAGTAATGATTTCAATAGTCCCCAAGAATAGTTCATGAGTCACCTTGGACGAAGCAGCCTAGTATCGTCCTGACTTAGACTAATAGTTCTTTCAACAATCCATCTGGTTTGAGATAAGTGTTAAGTGTGTGGTTTCTAATCAAGCCATTGTCGCAAGAGTCATATAGATGACTTGAAGGGTTCTAGTTAGACATAACAAATTGACTCATGAACACGGTTTCATGGAACCTAAAGAATTAAGTCAAGCTGATCTGAAGTATCTCATCTCTTGTCCTTAATAGGTTCCTCTGAATTAAGTGTATTAAGGTCTAGATCAAGCTCTAATCTTCGGACTTTATTTTAGACTTGTTCATTTCAAAAAATGCAAATGTTATGCTAGAAAATATTTTTGGCGCTGCAATTTTCTGATTTTAAATTTATTATGGGCTTTTTCTTTTGTTCTCTATTTTCTCGATTTAGTTTTTCAAAATTTTATGCAATTTTTGAAAAAAATTTTGCAAATTTTTATAAGTTTTAAAATTCTTGAAATTTTTAGGGATTTTTAAAAATGATTAGTGATAGAAATATTTACAGATATTTACAAGATAGTACATCAATATTTATAAGAAGTGGTTTAAGAATTTACACTAGGTCTTTGTATATGAGTTAAGTTAGTTGGTATTCACAAACTTTTATACAATGATTATGTATATACAGAGTTGTGTGCATGTTATTATTTCTCATAGTTATGTACAAGGTTCTCAAAATATTTTGAAACATTTATAAAATAGTTTTGAAAACTTTATTTTGCAATTAATTTTGACAACAATTTTGCAAACATTTACAAAATTTTAAATTATTTTGCAATGTTTTTTTAAACAATATGTATAGATTTTCAAAAATATTTTTATAACCATTTTCCAAATCATTTGCAAACTGAATTTTCAAAAACTTTATACAAACAGATGAAAAAGATGTTTGCAAACAAAAAGATTTTATATTGGTTTGAAAATATTTTATAAAAGTTTTCCAAACGGCTTTCAAAAGTTTTTCAAAATGTTTTGCAATCATTTTTCAAATAATTTTGCAAAACATTTTTGTAATTAATTATTAATCAGTATATACAAAGAATTTTGAAAAATTTTATACATATTTATACTATATTCTTTATAGTTACTTAACTGTATACCCTTTCCCGTGTAGTATTTTAGTCATATTATTCAAAAAATACAAAAGTACGAGTTATGACTAAAGTATATATAACGTATATACAACCCCCTATACTTAGCTTGTGATATGTCCTCATAGGTCTAAGATAAAAAAGAAGACATAACACATACTTAAGTATAGAAAAGCCTATACTACAACGATTGAGTAATGAAATAATGAGAAGTCGACGTCCCTCATATACTTAGGATCAATTAATCCTAAGTATAGCAGATTGTATGCAACATGTAGGAAGGGTCGAGGGTGGGATTGAATAAATCAACAACTCGATATGTCTCCCGCTATACTGAGGGTAGGAGATCCCTATGTACATACAAGAATATCAACAAGAGAGGAGACAGGCAAGGGGACAAATAAACTGAAAAAAAATATACATAAATGAATGCATCACGCCCCCTATACTTAGGGTAAGAGATCCCTAAACATAAGTAATGACAGGAGTAATGAAACCGAATGAAGAAAGAACACTCGACTCGTCCACCTCCCCTATACTTAGGATAAAGCACATCTTAAGCAAGGAAAACATACAGATCAAGGTGGACAATGGAAACGATAGATGTAATGAAAGAAATAAAAGCAAATATACAAGGTGATGGCTATACAATGATCAAGAAGGTCGAAATCGTACCTTCTTGCATGAATGCTGAGGAATGGATCTACCATGGTGCATGTCGATATTGAGGTCATCAGCTGACACATCCCGATCAAGATCGACATGGTGAAGATCCTCAACGGTCTCAGAACAAACATGCACGAACTCGTCAGTGGAAATATTATGGTTAGGTCCAGCCTAGGAAGTCTCTCCTAAATCTTCCCTCCGCGATAAGGTGTCTACAGTGTAAATACCACAAATCTCATCAACATATTTCCACTCACAAGAAGAGGGAACTCCAAGGTCTATGCTTTCCAAGTCTTCCTCCATGAAGAAGAATTCTCGGGTCTCAGTATCATCTATGGTAAAGCAAACATCTCTAATCTCAACAGCTAGGTCATAGTTTTCGATGTCGACTAAAATAGGTAACTCTTATCAGGTGTGGGTCTCTGGCTGGCAGTGGGTGCATTAATCATCTCGATTAGAATGCTCTCGTTGTTATAATAAAAGCTTATTTGTATAGATCCATAATTAATAATGGCTCTCACAGTGGCGAGAAACGACAGTCTTCTCGCCAGTCCTAGGATGATTGGAGTGTGCTTCGCAGAGATGGAGGTCTCCATGGACAATGCAACCAAAATCAATAGTCTAGCTCATGCCCCAGATCTGTATGACAATGTTTTCAAGAATACCCTTCAGCCTCTTTATTGATCCATCAATGAATTGACAAATCATCCTAGTTTTCTTGAGAGGCCCTAGATTGAGTGACTTTACAAGTAAGAAGGGTATTATATTAATCAATGCATCGTCATCAAGGAAAGTATGAAAACAATGGTGGTCAGAGATGACACGTCTCATGAAGGGTGTACTAGTGTCCCTTTTCCTATTAGGCAGACGATGGGTGATGGCGTGTGCAGTAGCCATGGTAAGAGTGTGGCGCTCGGCTCTACATCATCTCTTTCTCTTCTTTGGTGTGGGCACATGCATAATGTTCATGGACTCTCGAAGTGGGGCATCAAAAATATCATGAATAGCCACCACCACTTCAAGGGTGGTTAATATTTTTTAAATTTTCTATCTCTTCCATACTAGGGAAGAGATTAGAATCATCATGTACACAAGGATGACTAAAGATAATCTGTACAATGTCACCTTTGAGGGTGAAGGAGGTGGGAAGTGTGTTGAATGCATGTGTGGGCAAAGGATGTGGCATAGGTGCCCTCTTCTCACAAACTGGAACGGCTAGGTGTCCCCATTATTATCTTTTTGTATTTTTTATATTTTCTCATTTTTTATATTTTTGGTAATTACAAGCTCTCATGGGTGTCCTCTCATTAATCCATGATGTTAGAAGGTGAAGCGGTAGTGTGAGCCGCAGTGTTAGATATGTCATTAATCCTTTGTTATAATTGCTTTACTACTCGGGCCACTTGTTCAAGAGCGGTGTCCATGAGAGGTGAATCCAACAGCTCAGTATAGGATGGGTGAGATGGTGGGTAGTGGGATGGTGGTGGTGGGTAATAGTCAAAATCCAATGGTTGAAACTACAGATGTGGTGGATATGTACAAAAAGAAAACTTAGGAGCGAAGTCCTCTTGATAAAATGGAGATGTACCGACTAGAGAAAAGGAAGCAGAATCCGCAGAGTCAGGATAAAAACATCTCCAGACTACCATCTCCGAAACAAAAGAATGGGATCGGGAGATCACGATAATCAAGTCAAGATATGCAAGAAAAAGGCACAAACACATAGAGAAGATTGAGTATGCACACAAAGCAAACACAAAAATAAAAAAATAACCCCTCAATTCACTAACTCAACATAGTGGACCGTAAAAGTTCAATCTTTCATCTTTTCAATTTTAGAGTTAGGTGAGAAGACAGTTTTTTACAAACTCACAAGTGCAGTCACCTAGAGTGGTTGTATTTCAGTTAGTGTATCATGCCTACTAGAACACCGGGACCACTTCTTCTAAAGTCTGAGGCAAATGCTTGCAACAATAACATGGTTCGAGAGCCAACCTCCAAGCGCTTAGGGCACAAGTCCAGGGATAGGGGCTCTATTCCATAAGTGTGTGTTCCTCACTCTATCTAGAATATACCTATGATCAATGAGGGGTGACTGATAAATAGATCTGAGAGGGGTTCCTAATGCATGGTCTTGGAGGGCCTACGGTGCTTGACAAGTCAGTTTCGGCAATCGTTGAGTCGGTCGCTCTTGCAATACTCAGAACAACACCAATCAATCAAGTGAACAATCAACCCACAATCTAAGATGAATCTTGAAAAATATGCGAGTCAAAATTTATTTATTTTTAACTCTACAAATATATGTATATATTGAATAATTGTAGAATATCAAACCATAGAGAGTTACGAGGATAGGTCATAGTCTACAAAATAAAAAACAACTATTTTTTTGCACTTTTTCTGCTATTTTAATTTTGGTGGGTTTCTAGTTACATTAATTTTTATATTTTATTATTTTTATGTTTTAATTTTTATAATTTTTATAATTTTTATCTTATTTTTTATTTTCTTTTATTTTCTTTTTTGTTTCTTTTCTTTTTAATAAAGATATAATAAGTATATATATGTAATAATTTGTATTATATAAGTGGTATATAATAAATATATAAAAATTCAGTAAGTATATAAACATACATTCCTTTTTATTTTTTTAATGATATTAAAAATATTTATAGGTATTTATAATGATAATATTAATTCTAATAAGTATATAAGTAATAATATGTATATATAGACTATATCGGGTTTTATATTATGAATATAGCAATAAATATTAAAAAAAGTATAAAATAAAATGGTTTTATCTTTTTTCATATTTTCTATTTTTATGAAATTTTTTAGTCATTTTCCCTAATTATTAGGTATTTTAAAGCCTGAAATACTCCAAAATAGAGAGTAAATAAATAGTTTGAATTGATTTGAGATTTAAAATTAGAAAATAAGTTCAAAATTTCTCAAAAATATTTTTGTATGGAGTAATATGTCTATATCAAAATTTAAAACAGAAAACTATTTTTTGAGCTTTATAATTTTTTGCAAATGTTTTATAGGGTTAAGAGGAGTTTTCCATTTTTATGATTTTTCTTTTGTATTGTTTTTGATATTTGATCTGGAGTTATATTATATAGTAATATATAATATATAATTTTTTAGAATTTTTAAAAGTGGTTGTATAGTTTTTTGTAATTTTCTATCTAAACAGAGATTAAATAGCTCCTAAATGACTTTTAATAAATGGAAAATACAAGCAAAATGCTATATAAAAATCACGACAAGAATAAGCATCAGATGAAGCATTTACTGTAATTTTTTCATGAATTCCCAAAGGAGACTTGTAAGTCGTATGCTAGTCCCTCATAACTGCGTCAAGCAACTGAGAGCAATTGTTCCTATCTGGAAGAACAAGTTTCTATAGAATCATCTTTAACTGCCTATTTGAAATCTCAGCCAAGTCATTAGTCGTAATGTTGTCCTTGCGAAAGCGACTGACATTACGACTATCGATAGTTTGAGAAGGGAGCCTCCACCTAACGACTAACAAAATCCATGGCAAACAAGATGTACTCAAATCCTTAACTATTAGTAAATGGGCCCAGGAAGTCAATCCCACATGCGTTAAAAATATTTGATATCTGAATATACTTGAGAGGCATTGTATCTTTGGAAACGATGGTCCCTCCTATTTTCTGACAATCAGTACAACCCTTCACATAAGTTGTAGCATCCTTGAAAAAAGTAGGCCACCAAAGGCACTGAAGTACTTTCGCTTTCGTACACCTCCCAAAATGGTGTCCTCCAACATCTAATTTTGGAAAATGATCAAGGACACTGGTGTACTCCTCATGAGGAATGCAACTCCTCTAGATACAATCCACATCCTAACGAAACATGTACGAATCCTCCCACTGATAACAATGTATCTCAGACAAGAACTTGTCAACCTTTAGCTTCAACCAACTTGTAGAACTTTCTTGGAGACAAGATAGTTAACAATATTGACAAACCATGGGAGTGAGGTGATAGACAAAATTGCCTCATCTGGGAAATTCTCTATAATCACTAAAACGAACTATTCATGAGCATTTGAATTTGTTTTTTTGGAAAGGTGATCTGCCACAACATTCTTTACTCCATGTTTATCTCTTATCTCCAATCAAACTCCTGTAATAGAATCATCCAACAAAGTAGATGCGGCTTGGCATCATTCTTATCATGTAGGTATCGTACGATAGATTGACCAACGTAAACAATAACTTTTGAACCAAGTAAATGTGATCTAAAATTTTCCAATGCAAACACTACTACTAGAATCTCTTTCTCTGCCATTGTGTGGTTTTTTTTAGGCATCATCTAATGTTTTGTTAGCTTGATGAATGAAAAATGGCAATCCATCCCTCCTTTATCCCAATACAACTCCAATAGTAAAATCAGAAGCATCTATCATGATCTTGAATGGGAGAGACCAATCATGTTGTTGTACGATATGTACTTGTGTAACCAATTCTTTAAGTTGATTGAAAGCTTGGAGAACATTATCATCTACAACAAACTCAGTATCTTTGCCTAGAAGCTCAATCAAAGGCCAGGAAATCTTGCTGAAATCCTTAATGAATCATCTGTAAAAATCAACATGCCCTAAAAAAGACCTAACTACTTCAATGTTGTCAGTGGCTCTTCATTGGTAATCATACCCACCTTGGTCAGGCCAACCTCCATGCCTTGCTTGGAGGTGACATGGCGCAATACAATTCCATTAATTACCATAAAGTGACTCTTCTCCCACAAGAGCACCAAATTCACTACAATGCTGGAGTACTCGATCTAAATAAGCTAAACATGAATCAAAGCTAGCCATGTAGAATGAAAATCGTCCATGAAAATTTAAAGGAAACTACCCACCATGTCGGTTAAAACAACCAACATACACCTTTGAAATGTAGTGGGGCATTACACAATCCAAAAGGCATCTGTCTGAATGCGTAGGTAGCAAACGGGGAAGTAAAGTAGTCTTATCTTGATCTTGAGGAGTGATCTTTACCTAATTGTACCAAATGTACCCATCCAAAAAATAAAAGAATTTCTTCCCTGCTAGCCTTCCGACAATCTGGTCAATAAAGGGCAACGAAAAGTGATCTTTCTTGGTTGCTAAGTTCCCCATGAAGTAGGTACTCGAGTCGAAATCTCTTCTCCCTTGTCATTCATTACGTTGCAATCATGGATTTTTTCGGAACCACGTGCAATAGACTTACCCATTTTGAATCAGAGAAGGGATAGATAAAGCCAACTTCGCTCCATTTTGTAATCTTTTTCATGATAACTTCTCGGAGATTGGGATTCATATGATGTTAAAACTCATAGGACGACTTGTTGTCATGCTCTAAGTAGATATGATGTGAGCACAATGCTAGATTTATCCCACAGAGATCCAAAATCGTCTAGCCTACGGCCTTGTAGTTTCTCTGTAGAACCTCTAGCAAGTGAGATTCTTGATCATCAGTCAACTACGAACTGATGATGATCAGAAACATATGTGGCTCTCCCGCAAGGAAGGCATACTTCATAGTTGAAGGTAATGGTTTGAGCTCTGACGGGGTTTGAATCTGCTTAGTTGTAACCTCTGAAATTGTACTAGTGGTCTATGTATGATCTGTCATATATGTGCTGGCCATTGTGGTTACTTCTAGCTCAAACAAAGTTTCAATGAATTCTTCTTTTCCAGCTTGGGATGGATCATCAAATAACTTAGTTAAGTCATCAACAGATAACTCATCATCAACAAAGGAGCAAAATTCAATTGTGCTTTCCAGACCTTCCTCGTTGGAGAGGAATTTTCGGGTCTCAATGTCATCCAAGAATAAATATGTATCTCTGGTTTCTGCTATAAAATCACAGTCCTCTATTTCAACAGTAGCATGCTCTCTCTCGTTCAACAGTAGCATGCTCTCTTTTGTCTAATGCAAACTTTGTTGGCTTCAGATCTAGGATCGTCTCTATTATAACCTTATCGTTGTTAGAGCAAAAGGTTATCTTTCCATTACCATAATTAATTGTTGCTTCGACTTTTCAAAGTAACGGTCGTCCTAGTATGATCGAGGTATGGAGTAATGGTGCAGAGGTGTTCATGTCCAGGAGAATGAAGTCCACTAGGAATTGTATTCTTTACACAATTACGATGACGTCATCTAAAATACCCCTCGACAATGTAATCGATCAATAAACAAACTGAAGGATCATCTTGGTAGACTTGAGCGGCTCAACCCAAACTCTTTGAGTAATGAGGTCGGCATATATTTATTGAGGATCCACTATCAAGAAGAGTATGATAAAACTCTTGATCAAAAATATTGCATCGGATTAGAGGTGCTCTCTTATCTTACTTTTTGCTTGGGAGGTTGCTGATGGCATTAACAGTGGCCATAGTAATAATGTGCTTCTTAGTTCTCTTGTGTATGTCCTGTTTGGGTTGATGCTTTGATGTGAATGCCTCTTTCATACCCTTTTTCACAATTGGCATGTACTCCATGGCCTTCAAGAGTGGCATCTCAAGGAATATGTTATATGAAATCTCTACCACTCCATGAGTAGATAAAGCTATTTTTAATTTTTATATAGACTTGCTTTTATTCAATGCATCAGAAAAAGGACAAAACTTGAATCAAAATTTTTATTCATATTAGAATCAACATTTATAAATGGACAACTAGAATCAGACTGTACAATGTTATCCATTACAAAAGGAAAAATGAAAGTGTCAGATGCTTGTTTGTAGGTGAAGAATTTATAATAGGTGCGCTCTCTTCATCTGCTTACTCGGCTCTGCATCTCCCATTATTATCTTTTGGCCTTTTTGATTTTCTTCATTTTTTTGATGTTTTGATGACGATAATCCTTAGTCAGCTGCATCACTTGGAATCAACACACTGGATGAAGAAGATGAATCTGGAGCTCGATCTGCAGCTTTATTCCCCAATCTATGTGGTGATGGTGTTTGCAAGCTCCTACTGCTCCTAAGAGTAACTGTATTTAGATAAACATTAAAAGTCACAATTCATGCATGTCTTGGTAGTGGAAGGATCATACCAGGATACCTGCTCCTTATTGTAGTGGAAATTGGTAGGATTGGCCTCAACTTGAGCCAGAATGATAGTGTTTGTGGTTGTCAGTTCATATAGCCTATGGTTGATCTCATTCATGTTCTTCATCAGGGGAGAAAGATAATCAAGTACTAGGTTCACCGAAGAAGCCTCCGGTTGCTCAACAACTGGTGGTCGCTGAGACTGGAACGTGGTTGAGGTTGCTGAGGATACGTATGATATGCAGACTGTGAGGGATATGAATACTGAGGAGGAGGATACTGATATGATGTAGGTTGTTGTTGATGATACGATTGAGAAGAATGTGCATGCCACGCCAACTGATATCCGTATCTCTAAATCTGAAAATATGGTGGAGACTGATAAAAAGGCTGATGCTGGTGCCGGTATGGTCCCCCTCCAAGAGGTTGGTAAACTGGCCTAGTGGTGGCCTAAGAACCCAACTAAGACGCTCTTGGTAGATGTGTTTGGTTGTGCTCCTGGCCGCTCCATGCACCCTCATTCACCTCCTGAATGTGAGGTGGAGGTGTAAATTGCTCTGAATAGAATGGAATCTTTAGGTTGTACGACACTGTCTGTACTGGTGGTTGTTGCAGTCCCTAATCTGGAGTCTGCATGTAGTAAACATATTGAACTATAGGAGGTGGATTTGGAGACTTGGCTACACTAGCCAAGCTCTAAAGGATATGCGACTACAATGGTCACAGTCCATTCTCTTCTCTAACCCCCTCTTCTTTGAGATGGTTTCATTTGAATTTATAAGGGAATGCCCCACTCGTTGAGGAAGGAGTATCTAGATGGGAATTAGGGTTACTTTACTGAGGAAGACTATTTCTTTGCCACTTCAGATGTGGGAAGCTGCATTTCACATTCACTGTACAAGTGAGATTCATAGTCATAAGAGTTTGTATATGAAAAGATTTGTTTTGACCTGACTATTGAGGTGAACTGAACAGAGAATTGTGGAACTTGTGGACAATTAAGCATTAAATCCTATTCCCAATAAGGTTCTACTGAACTAACAATTCAAATGTCAGGCTAAGCTCCAAAGGAAAAATCATAATCATTTTAAGTTCTTTATTTTCCTTTTCTTTATTTTCAGCACTTATGCTTCTAATAAGTGTTAGCTATGGACTAGCGAAGGTAAGTACAGGAGGTGATGAATAACCGTTCATTTACTTCTATTTTTCATATTGGCTTTAAATCCCTAGTAAGGTACATGTAAGTATCACTAACTTGCATGAATTAACATCCTAACATTGATGTATAAATAGTGTACACATACCTGTAAATCCAAAATAAAAGAATAAAGGTAAGAAAAGAAAAACAATGGAAGTATCTATGATATTGACTGACCTTGAACCCCAAGACCAAGTTAAATATTGACTAGGTTAATCAGGAATAAAGTAGTGGGAGATAGGGTGAAATAATGTACAGATTTACAAAGAAAACCATAATTATTCTGAATATAATATACTGTGCAAATAGACCAAATTACAATAATTTATTTATCATCATACACACCCCAAAAAATATGTTCAACACGGTATTTATATATATTAATATATAGAAAATAATAAAAATACTAATAAAAATAAATCATACACATACACTCAGTACACTCAGTTGAAAAAGTCGTAAACAGAACTTCATTGATCAACATCTTCTCCATATGAACTCAAAATGAACCAAACTGACCTCCATTGTATTTATAATTAAATTATCTTTTAAATGAAACTCGTTTCATCTGAATTGGAGTCAAGATGCAAAAGCTGGCTAATTGGGGTATTGTAGTACGCGTACTTCTGTATATAAGCCAATGCATTTTATTTTGTATTATTAATCTCTTAATATTCTTAAATCATTGTACATATTCAAATACAAGTTAAAAGCATTCAAAAATACTAAAAAGAATTAATAAATCTTAATATATATGTATAATGTACAAATGTTATAAATACCTATATTTATTTGTACATATAAATAAAACATTAAAAATTTCAAAAAATGTAAATATGTTCTAAATAAAGTTGTAAATCAATAAATTATGTAAATATGGTATTATGTACAAAATAATAGAATAAAAATATAATACATAGTCTATAGGTATAAATACCTATAAATAATAATATACAAATGATATACTCTTAAATAAGGTCATAAAAATAAATAAGAACCACTAATATATAGTTTATAAAATAAGAAATACTCTTTTAATGTTTTGAAATTTTAAAATAAAATCATTGACTATTTTATTTTGGATTATTTTTTATTTTTAATTTCTATTTCATCTTCTAGCGATCCACATGGACTAATGAGATCCCTTGGAGTATTGAGCCCCCCGTTAGCACTCCCCCTAGTCGCCCTAAGACCCTGTACATGTCAGACCTGCGAATCGTCTCTTCTCCAAATTTTTACGCTTCTTCCATGAGTTTGATCGCCTCACACCCTTCTTGAAAAATGTCCGTACGATCATCCTCCATCTCGCCCTAACCCTAGACTTCACCAACCAACATTGATTAGAGCAACCCAAGGTAAAAAAAATGCCCCTTCCTTCTCTGCTATAAAATCCCTTCTCCGACCTCTAGCTCTGACTAATCCACTTTTGTCCACATATAACCTCAAGAGTCATCATCTGGAGTGTCGCTCTTTGTGACAGGAGGGAGCGCCCCACGATTCATGACGTAGAGAAGGGAAGAGAGGCGAAACTCAGCCATCAACAATGCATCTTCGTCAGGCCTTCTAACTCAAAATTCTCTAAACCAGGTGAGATGTTTATTTCTTGTTCTTTCATATCATATTTTCGTTCATAGTATAGATCTGCATTTTGTTTCAGACATTTTCATTCGATTTAGTCTATATCCGAAAAAATTAAGTATGCCAGATGAAAATTCGGATTTATGAGGGCCTAATATAGTCTAGACAAGGTGAGAACTACACTGTCACTGAAGCGATCGCTCACGAAACCCAAATAATTCAACAATTAAACCACAATAGATATAACAATGAAAAACAAAATAATAGGAGTTATGTCGAATACATGGAGCAAACGTGATTGATCGGGAATTCAAATCCAAAAATTTGTCCTCTCTCTTGTCTATTTATTATCTTTTTGTGTGGGTTTTTAATTTTATATTTTTTATGGAGTTTAATTTTCATATTTTTTAATTATTTTTAGATATATCTTTTTTCTGATTTAACTTTCTTTTACTTTTTAATATAATAATATACGAATACATAGAACTATATAGATAATATGGAGTAATATAATTATAAATGAACCAATAAATAAGCAAATATTACATAATTAAATATTTTGGGGTTTTATAAATTTTTATACTATTTTTATGATTTTTGGGAATTTTTTTGATAATTTTTAGATATTTTAATGTCAAAAATATCCCAAAACAAGGATTAAATAAATAGGCTGAATTATTTTAGAAAATATTCAAAGATAAAAATAAATATTTTTAGAATTTTAGAAGATTTTCTTATACTTTTTATAAGGATTTTGGAGCTTTTTAATTTTTAGTGATTTTCTTTTTCTATTTTTAGTGTTTCTTGGTTTGAAATTATAAAATACTATAATAGACGAAATATATATTTTTTGGAAGTTTTCAAAAAGGTTTTATATATTTTTTTGTATTTTTAAATGCAAACAAGGGTAAAATGTGTACTTTTTATTTTTTTAGAAAATAGATGCTAAATGCAAATCTAAAATTATAACATGAAAGTGCATACATGCATGCACCTAACTCTATTTTTTTCATAAATTTCTGAGCATGGATGATATTTTTAGGAAATAGAAAACAATCACAAATTGTTGAACAAGGGTATAATTGTAATTAAAAATAAATGTGAGGGATTCAGTGCAAAATACCCAAAATATTACAACTAATATTAAAAGTTTGAGTACTAATCTGATATACAAAATCCTACAGGGGTTCCTAAGCAAAATGCTCATGTCACATGGGACCATACATGAGGTGAGTTGACAAGGACCAAAAAACCATGACAATAACGTATAGTGGTTCACTTGTAATACCAAAAGTTTTAAGCGGATTAAATATTTTACATGACTAAAATGAAATGAGACAAAAACTGAGGGTACATTCAGTTGTGAACTGAGGTACGCGAGATCGAGATTGAGAAGAGAAAGTTCCATAGTGGACCTCAACACACTCCCTAAACAAGCACCACCCGATGAACAAAAACCTTCGACCCTTCTTTCTGCTTGGAAGACATAGACTGGGCGCCTGGGGCATCTCATCTTGTCATTGAGTCCTAGCTGCTCTACTAGCAAATAATCCACCAGTCCAACGTCAATTAGGGCTCTTTGAGTCGACCAATTCCCCGCCCCTAAGGTATGAAATTTACACCCTAAGGCACTGAATCTGACGGTGCAAGGCACCTCACTTGGACACGCATCACACTCTAGTGGCGCGATGATGGTTCATCGGCCAACATTGGAGATTAGATCTCACAGAGGAGATCAACGGTGAATGTGCAACAAAATCCAATGATGGCTGCTCACTTCGGGGCGCTGCTTCTAATCCAGCGACTGGCGAGGGGAATGGAGGAACTAAGAAGAACTTTCCCAATGCGACCTTTGATATGTTGGTATGCACTATCCTGGACACCTCCAAGCCCGCTGATGGTCTCGTTCTGCTCAAGCAATCCTTCTGCATGTGCAGATTCCCTCAAAAGTATTAGGGACCCATCGGAGGGGCTTGGAGGTCTTCAATGCTTGGAGAGTGTTCTTGGGCTTCAACTGGGGCTCAAATTTCCCCTTTCCAGGTGCTTTTCCTGCAAGAAAGATCGGTGAGGAAAAGGTGGAGCAACAGGGTTTTTATTGGCAATTTTGGAAGTGGAAGGGAGGTGATTGGCGCTTGGGGCGGAGGTGCTCTGGCAAGTGGGGGAGGTGGAGCACCCAACTTCAGATCCATGAAGGACCCGGTTGACTGAAATGGGGTGGGGGCATAGAAGAAGCAATGACGGACGAGATGGGGATGAAATGAGGTCAGAACAGTGGCTGGATGACAGTGGAATGGTGCCCGGAGCTCTACAAAAGATTGATTATAAACTAATGCAAGGGATTAAATGCTAAACTAATTGCATAAATGAAAAGCAGCAAGTAAATGCCAGCTAGAAATGATAGAAACAAACCTCAAGTTGGCCTGAGCCAACGAGATGAATACCTCATGCCGACGAGCGACGAAGATGCGGGAATCGACCTCCTACAATGCCTCCTCTATCCTTCTAAGTGTTGGGCGAACTCACTGTCACGAACCTCAAGCCATGGAGCACAAAAAATGGGGTGAATGTAGAGCAAAAGGGATTCAAAAAATAGAGGAAGTGGTGGGGTAGGTTTTGTACAACCGAAGATTGGATGGGAAAGATTGAGGTAGCCAGCTCGATGCAGTGATTCAATGCTCGATGCAACGATCTAGGGTAAAAGGTAGAAGATCGAGGCAAAAAGTTAAAGAAGATGCGAACCTCAAAAATTGACAGGATTGAGCGAAAAAAAATCAAGGAAAGCGAGGTCAAACTAAGGTCTGATAGGGCTATGACCTTAGCCAGAGAGTTGACCCAAGTCAACAGGTGGCATGTTGTGATTGGGCCATGTCACTCGCAAAAAGACCAATTAGAAATTAAATTCAAAAATAGTTCAAAGTAAAATATTAAATGATTTTATTATTTTTGGTTAAAAATGAAAATTTTTAATTTATGTAGTATTTTAATCCGATTTTTATTTATTTTTATGAGTTTATTATTACAAGTTACTTTTTGAGGTTCCATTTATAGGTATATTGACCTATGTTTTATATATTTATTTTTATTTTGTATTTTGTATTTATTATTTTATTTACATAATTTATATATTTATAACCTATTAATATATATATATATATGAATACTTTTTATTATGTTTTTTCAAAGTATTTTGTACACTTAAATAAATAGAGGTATATATTATAAAGGTATAAGTATAGTATATTCATATATATACTTCATATAGTATTTTATTTTATTGTATTTTTTATGGTTTTATTGTATTTTAAATATGTACATACAGTAAAAAGAATATTTATAACATTATTAAAATATAAAATAATGAAAATTATAAAGAATAAATTTATATTCAGGTATATAGTAAAATAAGGCTCTAAAACCTAACTTTTACATATTAACTCTAAATTAAATGAAACTACCTTCATTAAATAGTTAATAAAAAGTTATATTAAATTAAAGTGATTTTGGTGCATTTTGAGTCATATGGAGAAGATATGGGTCTGGGAAGTTTGGATTTTGGAATTTTATTTTGAGTGTAGAATGTACAATGTATATTATTTTTATGTAAAACCGATTTTGTATTTTTATGTATTTTTATTTATGACTTTCATATAAAAAGTTTCTTTATTTGAGGTATAAATAATAACGAGTACAGTGAGTCCCAAAAATTAATTATTGAAGGGTAAAAATTAGGGATTTTTACCCGGCAGACCCTATAAACTTTTCAAATTACCTCCATGACCTTTGAAACAATGTAATTCCCCCCTCGACCCCGTAAACTTGCTAACCCTTACCCTACATACCATGTGGTTAACTCCCATCCATTTACCCATTAAAACTAACCGGATCTTGTTATGTGCTTTTATATTATACCCATTTTGTTTATCAAATTTGCATTGAGTGCCACTCCCCCTCACCCTCCTCCTCATCTCCCTTTCCCCACCCAGCACCCACCCACCTCCTCGACATCCGCTGCCCTCCTCCTCCCCGACCTCCGCCGCCTCCTCCAGGTCTGCCGCCCCCGCCCCATCCCCCTCCACCGCCTCCTCCACCCTGCTCCCTCCTCTCCGCCTCCCTTGTTGCAAAGAAGAAAGGCTTCCACAAGCAGTCAGAACACTTCCAAATGCATATTAATCGATTCCAATCCCTTCCAACCTCATTTCTCTGAAAAATCAACTGCTTCCTCAGCCCGCCCATTTTGTAAAAGACCCGCAAGCAGTGCAGTCCACGAGATATAATCTCTTTCCTACATCGATGTAAACAACCTTTTCGAGTCCTCCACCATGCCACAATGCATGAATCCGATGATCATCGTATTGAACACAACGACATTCTTCTTCTTCATACCATCAAAAACCAATCCCACATTCCTTAAACACCCATGTACGGATCAAAACCAAGCTTCATCAAATGAGAGTGAACTTGACGACCCAAGCCCAGACACGATTTGGAGGATAGCAATGCCAGCATCATCGACAACGTGATGCTATTGGGAAAAACACACCCTTATCTCAACATGCTTGCAAAGGCCTCAACCACAATCTTCTCCATGGATCCATGAGCCGCATACCCTGATATGAAACAATTCCAGGAGTTGATATCATGGATCAGCATCGTCTTGAAGACCTCCTCCATCTTAGAGATGCAACGGGATTTTGAGTAGGCAGAAAGAAAGGTGTTCCATGAGTAGGTGTTTGGGTGGGGAATTCCATCGAACACCTTGCAGGCATATGCAAGGCTGTCGGTTCATGCATAGGAGGAGACGAGATTGTTGGAGAGAGTAGTTTCAGAGAGCAGGAGGCCTTGATGATGACACAGTGGAGCTGCTTGGGTAGTTCCTGGTTTTCATACCTCGTGCAAAGCAAGGGAGGGGTAGGATGAGGAAGGTAGTAAAGACATGCCCCGAAAGAAAATAAAGCAGATGTATCACATCACCAAGACATGGGGATTGATACTGCTCATTGATAATGATATGGTGTTGGTGGGTTCAGGGAAAAAGAGAGAGGTTTGTAGTATGGGAAGAAGAGAAAGGAGGTGGAAGATCCACAGTTAATTTTCACCTCTGGTTAGATTAACCCACAGTATTGACTCAAGTAAAAGTACAACTAACGATAGGGTCTGTAGGGTAAGACAGCGTAAGTTTACAGGGTCGAAGGGGGAATTAGGTTGTTTCAAATATCGTAGAGGCAATTTTAAAAGTTTAAAGGGTTTGTCAGGTAAAAATTCCTAAAATTTAAGGTTTTTATTGAGTTTTTGAATTTTATCTCCCCTACTTTATTCCTTGTCGACACAGTCATCAAGATGCCTAGATCTCAAGGTTTAGGGTCATAAATACCTTTGGTATTTTATTTCTTTTTCTTTTATTTTCTTTATTATGTAAAATAATGCTATTTACATTCATTAAGCTAGGGTTTAAAGGCCAAAATGGAAGAATAAAGGTGATGAAATGGAGATTCATCATTGGAGCACTAGGCTCTGGCCTTTATCCACTGTGCATCGAGCCTCGTTCCAACCAACTAACCACTCCACTTCGTTCCTCTTCATCTTCTTCATCTTATCGAACCATCAGATCACCTTGATCATGTAAAGATCGAGCTCTCAGGTCCCCATCTGTCTCCCATCACTGGAGACATTTCACCCACCTCATTTCCCCTCTGTTCCATTAAATAAAACAATAGGACGCATCAACCCCAAGCCCTTGAGCTTATCGTGCATGTAAGTATTGTATGGACTCCATCCGGGAGTCATTCGAGCCCAAAACTTCATCTCCAAGTCTCTAACACTTCTTGAGATCCAGGCCTCTCCACAGCGAGGTCTAGATCATTTAAGAACCTCCTTCATCTGCGGAGCCTTTCCAGGAAGCTGATGAACCACCTTCGAGCTCGAACCATCGATAAAGCTACGAGAAACGAAGAGAAGATCGAGATCAACCACAATTTTCTTCCTTGTTATTCATGAAGAACAAGGACCGTCAAATAAAGGCTTTGACCTAAGTCTAATCTCAACCGCTAGATCGGAGCGAAGCGGTAAGCATCATGAGCCATTGATCATACTTTAGTGATCGCACCTTAAACGTTGGATCAAAGAGCCTTGCATGTGCTACGCACACCCTACATTGGTGAACTTGCACCTAGCCCCCTCTGCCTTATTATTTTTATATGTAGTGTTGTAAATATCGTGTAGCTTATAATAACTTTAGGTTATTTTGCAAATTGGACCTCTAGCTTTCTGTTTTTGCATTTATACCCCTACTAGGAGCATTTAAACAATATTTTAAGTGAAAACATTTCATATTTGTCTCATGATTTGTGTTAAATGTTATTAAATGCATGATAACTTTATAAAAATTACATTTAGGTCCTTACCATACTGTATTATTTTATTTTGTATATTTTATTATTATTAAATGTTTTTATGCTAATAATTGTAGGAAAATTAGAATAGATGCCAAGAACCAAGAACTAACACATACTTTTTTATAAGCATTTAAATTTATTTTTCTATTTATAAAAAATAAAAAACATGCATATTCCGCCTGTTTAGACTAAAAAATCCATAAAAAAAATAGTTACCCAAAAATTCCCCAAAAATTACGTTAGTTAGATTTTATCATATTTTCACATATCCAAAATTTTCTAAAAAATATATAATAGAAAACTTAAAAACTTCAAAACCACAAAAATCTTATAAAAAATATCAAAAAATTCTATAAACTCAAAAATATTATTTTCTATCTCTGAATTTTCTTTATTATATATAGTTTATATTAAAAGCAGCTAGGGTTTCTTTTGAATTTATACATATTTTTAAAACCATAAACAAGTTTGTGAATTTAATATATTCACTATTTTATATATTTATCACTTTGAAAATCCATAATAATTAGAAAAATACCCTAAAAACTATCAAAATAGAGAAAAAATATCCTAAACCCAAAAATATTAATTCTATTTATTTTGATTTTAGTTGAATTAACTAAAAAACCAAAAATATCTTTTATCTTCTTTGTATATATTACCTGTTATATAGTTTAAAAATTTCAAAACAAATAAAAATTTGTAAATTTAGAAACTAACTATAAAATTAAAAAAATTAAAAAACATATAAAAAATATATACATTTGAAAACCATAAAATTTTGCATAATTAAACACCCACAAAACTTAAAATACAAAAAGGTAGAAAAATAAGAAAACATAAAAGCAAGCTAACAATTGTTACTACTTAGAAATAATTAATAATACATTACTTCTACCCCTCCTTTTCTCCTAGTTTTTTGACACTCTTCATAGTTACACCTATACACATTTTCAAGGGTTATAATAAATTCGGATTGACACGCTTTGATTGTTTCATCTATATATTGTGGATTGATTGTTATTTGAATTGAGTGAGATCAGATACCACATCGACTGCTGACCTAGCTTGTTAAGTTAGTACGCTTGACATCTCATCTCATTCAACAACTGCACAACAGTGAACTGCATGTTGATGTTTCTTAATCTTGAGGATGTTTGATGGTGGAACAACATTCTCTCACTTTTGATTATGAGATTACTAGTAGAATATGTTGATTATTGTGGTCAAAATGGTTATAGAAGTGGATATAGTAGTTACTTGGAGTGACGAAATGGGAAAATAAATTGATAAGATGTTATGGTGAATGAAGAAAATGCGAAGAAAAATGAAAAGATAAACACGTGTATGGTTACATTTGGTGATTGAAAATGTGGGTGGATAAAGAAAAAAACTGTGGATTGCACATGTGTAGCCTTTGAGAGGATAATCTTGATTTTGAAGTTTTTCGCCATAAAAAATATTCAATTTTTTATACAGAAGAATGCAAAATTTCAATGGAAGTTGTGGATTTGAGAATGACTCTCAATACTATGGTATTGGATCTTGAAAAAAAAGAGATGAATGTTAATGATATTATAAAAATTATATTGGATTATACTTACTGAGATGTATGAAAATAAAAATGTGTCGATAGGAAAGAAAGTATATCATTAGTTTTTTAAATTTCGAGAAGGATATGAAAGTGATTGCACGAGGTGTTGGAGAAAAATATTAATTAGGAAGGAATATAAAATTATTGGTGTTATGAGAATTTTAAAAAGGAACAGAGTAAGAGAGAGGAAAGATGTTGGTGACGAACATGTTTGTATCAATAAATGATGACAAAGATTGTTTAGGGTGAGTTTAGAAAGAAAAATATGAGAGATGAACGGATGAGGGGATGGGATGCAGGTTTCACGTGGAGTCGTGGAGTCATTGATCCTTAATCACTCATTCTCCAACCATATGATCTTATCATAATGTGATCTTATTTGTAATTGCAACGAAGTCGAAACCGATCAACTATATTAGGAGCATGGACAACGTCGCCACATATTTTTGTTGTAAATATATTTTCCCATACCTATTGCTGACTTGGTTTGTTATTAAGTGATATACTTGAAGATCATGTGAAGAACCTTATTTTTGAGTTAATATTAGGATGCATCGGGAAACATCTATGGGAATTAGTTACATCTGTGGTTGATTTTAGGATAGAACTATGGGTAATTAAAATACGAAAAAATATATGTGGAGACTGAAAAGAGGAGAAAAAAATCAAATTTTGGGACATTCTCCCTACTGGTCAGGGTAGATCATTCAAATCGAAACTCGCGGTATAACACAGGATGGGGTGATAGTCCGGATATTAATCCGTGATAAGTCACAAGTAAATTACATGCCTGAAAAATAAATGAGAAGAAGTAACTATGGAGATAGTCACTTGAGAAGTGACAACTTCTCACTCGTCCAAGTAATGGGCAAGTGCTATATACTCGAGAGTTAACGACTAAAAGGACTATGAGTTGGTCAAAGCATCTACTAACTCTAGGTAATCTTAACCACTAGACAAATCCTGAGAGGAGATCCACAATAATAACAAGCTCAACAACCACCATAACCAATGTTATGATGTTGACAATGAAAGAAAAATGAATGATGGATGATTAGAACTAGAAGAAGGAGAAAAGAGAGGAAAATGTCCACCACCTATAGAATACAGAACTGTTACTTTTTAATCTTTTTTTTATTTTTTAATACATCCACATCGAGCATTTGCTCACATCATTAGTTAACAAACCCAACTCAAGTTATAGCCAAGACCCACATTACCGTGCAGAAGTCCACCCGACCGCCTCGACAATAACTCCATCTATGTTCTGCACTGGCACACTCGACTCGTCCACTCACCGTCATGTCCACGACCCCTCAAGTTGATAGGGAGCCGAGCATCACCTCCTCTTACCACATCTAAGGGGAAGAAGATAGAGACTTCATCATTCTTTTGGAAACAATAACAATGATGACCAACCTCATATCGAGGTTGGAGGCAATGATCCGATATCATCGTTAGCACCAACCAACTTTTGACGAGGAATGATCAGAGGATGACGCGTAGGAGGAAGAACCCTTTTTATTGGTTTTGTGATCCAGAAATTGGAAATGTAACTTTTTGTAATCCTTTGTAGTTATGAACATCCTTTTCGCCTTCTAACTTTTGCTACTTAGATGTGTGAATGATGGTTAAAGTTAACCTCACTTATGCTCACACTTGGTTTTGTACAACTGCAAAAACTTCGAAAGGAAAGTTAGGTGTTTATGGATATATTTTCAGTTTTCTTCGCTTAGTATAACCTTTTGTGCATCAATGGCGTTTTATTCGGAAATGTGGGATTATGTTCATATATTCGTGTTTCTCTTGTCCTGGTTATTTGATGAGCAACATATAAAGTCATCATGTCCCAATACAATCCGATCATGTCGGGCATAGGGGCATGACAGGAACTGTCGAGGATGACCATTGTGTACATTTTTTTACTGAGCTCTTAGATAAAGTTGTTTATCCATAGTACGTTATCAATGGAACTTACTAGCAAACTATCAAGCAATCCCCTTCTAGATTCACAAATAACGATATCGCTCCTAGCTTTTTTGTTATTTATACGTATGCTCCTAACAAAACTATAAAGTTGCACTTATGCTCCTATGCTTAGTTGTTGTCTCTTCCCCTCCGAAACACACATCAACTTCTGGGCACAATTGTAGTTAGAAAAATAAAGATAGCAAAACAAACATTATTGTTATAATAAATTTGTTTTGTCCTCTTTATCTTCTTCGTCCATCCTCTCTCCTCCGCCCCCTCCTTTGCTCGCAACACACCTCCATTGGGTTTGAACAATGCAATAATGTAGGAGCACTTTTTCATTAGCAGGACCTTGCATCTAATATATGGTCAACTAACGGGAGGGCACTGATGATGAATAAGTGTAACTGCAAAATAACGGGTATAAATATCATTGGCAAATCTTTGAGAGGCATAAGTGTAAACAACTTCTACAATTTAAGGGGCAAGTCGAATTGTCAAGTCCTATTTTCAACGACCTGTAGGATAATGTCAAATTTAAGATAGCCAACGCTTTTACATCATAATTTTCCAGGATTGACTCGTCAGCCAGAATACTTGTGACTCCTCCATTGATACCATCCTAAGTAGATTCGCTATGAATGTACTTGTGCTGATCACTTCAATTTCTCATTGATAAATTGTACTTAATGTGAATGCTGCTATTATGTTCTCCTGCTCTAGACCAAAAGAATAATCAAAAGTTTATTATGGGGTATTCTTGATTCTGGTATCAAAGCATTGTCTAGAATGCCTGATAAGAAGTTACTCCCCCCCCCCCCCCCCTCAAAGAAGCTCACTCCCATATTCCGTAAGGGGACCCAATCGGGATGGCTTAGGCTTCTGCTGGTGCTTCTTGGTAATTCTTTTTGGGATTTCTAAGTTACTGAATAATTTTTGGGGGGTGTTGTATGTGGAACTTTCCCTTGCACATGTGCAGGCTTTTGTTTTGGTACTGCAAGCTCGTGAAACTCTTTTAACTATGCTATTTAGATGAATGAAAATTGATCATTTTTCAGAAAAAAATATTGTGAATGCTGTTGCAGTCGTCCAATCTCTTAGTCCATTGCTTCGCCATTTCATAAGAAATGGCAATGAATAACAAGGGACACTGTCAAATGCTTCAAGCATCAGCGATTTGTAGGTAATAGGCATCTGCACATGTTATTCAGTTTAGCTTGTAAGCAAAAATGGCTCGTATAAGTTCCAGTGGATGCATACATCTGCTAGTGAAACGTTGGAAAGAGAATGCCAAACAAACTAGGGTATAGATTTAAACTTTTCGTACTACTCTCGTTGCTAATTTTGCTTACAAACGGTGTTTCAAAACTTGATAAAATCCCTTTTGCAAAGGGATTTTATCACTTGTGTCCCTCCGAGATCTCGCAATTTCAGTTATGCCCCTATCTTTTTGATAATATCAGCTGTACCCCTCACTTCTTGCTATTTTATCACTTGTGCCCCTCGGGTTAGTGACCGTCCATCCACAGTGCAAACGGACGTTAACTTTGAGGACATAAGCGGTATTAATTTTAAAAAAGGGGTTATATGGTCATTTTATAGCTTCTTCCTCATCCTCTTTAGTCTTCTTCCTCTCTTCTCTTCCTCCTCCATGGCTCCTCCCTCCTCCTCCTCAGGCTCTCGTGCAGCCTCCCTCGAGCCTCCGGCTCCGCCCACGTGCCTCGCCTCCGATGGAACCGCCCCCCGCACAGCACCCTGCACCTCCCCTCCGTGCCCAGCCCCGGCCCTGCACCTCCCCTCCGCGTCCAGCCCCGGCCCCGCACAGCCCCCTGCACCTCCCCTCCACGCCTAGCCCCGGTCCCGAAAAACCACCTGCACCTCCCCTCCGCGCCCAGCCCCGGCCCCGCACAGCCCCCTGCACCTCCCCTCCGCACCTAGCCCCGGTCCCGCACAACCACCTGCACCTCCCCTCCGCGCCCAGCCCCGGCCCCGCACCTCACCTCCGCGCCCAGCCCCGACCCCGCACAACCCCCTGTACCTCCCCTCTGCGCCCAACCCCGACCCCGCACCTCCCCTCCACGCCCAGCCCCGCACAGCCCCCTGTACCTCCCCTCCGCGCCCAGCCCCGGCCCCGCACCTCCCCTCCGCGCCCAGCCCCAGCCCCGCACAGCCCCTCCGCGCCCAACCCCGGCCCCGCACCTCCCCTCCGCGCCCAGCCCCAGCCTCGCACATCCCCTTCGTGCCCAGCCCCGACCCCGCACCTCCCCTCCACGCCCAGCCCCGGCCCCGCACTGCCCCCGCGATCCTGCCTCCCCCCGCGACCCCGCGCCCCGTAGCCTCGCTGCTCCCACACCCCCAGAACTTACTTTCAGTATTTTTTAATTTGAGATAAATTTTTGATTAATTGATTCATGAAAATTCATCGAAAAATTCAATAAAATTCACTGTTTGATCCGTAATGAGTGATATATCCGTGAAAATGCAAAAATTTTAAAGATTCGATGGATCATGAAGGTGTAATTAAGAGAGAGAAATTATGAAGAGAAAGGAGGAAGGCAAATGGAGGAGGAAAAAGATGAAGAAGAAGTCTGGACAATAATACCCCTCTTAATTGCACCAAGGTTTGAAAAAACTATAGTTAAGTCAACTCATTAATGGTCAATCTGACGGAAGGGCACAACTGATGACGGAGCAAGAAGTGAGGGGCACAACTGGTATTACCAAAAAGATAGGGGCATAACTTATATTGCGATATCTCAGAGGGGTACAAGTGATAAAATCCCTTTTGCAAATGATCATCTGAGTAAAATCAGATGCAAAACTTTTTATAAATGATGTCCTGTCGGTGTGAATGCAGATGTTCAAATGGCTTCGGGAATTTTTTGTGTGCTGGAATCATGCATTGATTCGTATCAAACAGAAGGGAAGATACATGACTGACCACCTGAAAGAAACATTGCCCATAGCAGGGACTAAACCAACTCGGCAAATGGTATTGAGAGTTGGGACACCCTATTTGGGCACCTATTGGTGTTTATCTTGGGACAATGAATGCATCCAAATAATATTCTTAATTATAATAATTACACACGGAATATTTTCAGACTTATCACATTATTACTGGTACTCCATGATCTGGAGAACTTCAGAATAAAATATTCTTGCCTCCCTTCAAAAGTAATACTGGAGAGTGTGTTAAGTACAAGAAAAAACAAAACTATATCAGATACAATGATTCGAAATACATAAAACATAATTTGCGCAAAAAAAACTAGTAAAAAACCCAACAAACTTGAGAATAATGATGCCTAGTGATTATTAAGGCAAGCTGGATTTTCATCCCATGATCCATCCCTAATATCTTTTATAGAAAATGCTGTTTATTTTATCAAGCCTTTCCTGACCAAGTGATCATGCATTCATGTCCACAGATCTGATCAGAAGATCTGCATTCGTCTTTGAAGTCATGATAAGCTCAGCATTAGGCCGGTCGTTATACTCAATCTACAGAGAAGAGAAAAAAGTGCAATGCATTACTTGCACACAGAAGAAACATATATAACTTTGAGGCCCAACAAAAAAAATGATGCAGAAAAGCAATGCCACAATCAAGAAATCGTTAAATCTTTGTAATCGGGACGGATTACCACTCCAAAGAAATGCCAACATGACAGAATCTGAGATATAAAGGTGTTTTGGACATCCAAATAGGTTAATTTGAAGCCGAGGAAAAAAGATGCCAAATATCAATAATAGGCCTTATACGCTGCTGGATCGGGTCTTGTAGTATTTTCAACCTTCTCCCTGTATAAGAAGTGGTTGGCTGCCATAATGAAATGCAATTCTTCTTCCTCATATCATGACATAGGAGTAGTGGTCCTATATGGTCCTATATACCACCAAATAAATTGCAACCATCACAAAAACAAAATCACCAGTGCCTGATTTTACTCCAAACAGTGCAATCAACCAGGCACTCAGCATGCACACCCTTGCACCAGATTGCCCTAACCAGGTCACCACACAATCCCAGGCAGCACCATTGCACAAGGTATCCTTCCATTCCAAAAGCCATGGCCATCTTCTCCATGTAAACATTTTCACCGTTCCCAAAGTATGTGCCCTCTTCCCAAGTGTACATTAGATTTGGTTCCCGATTTACCGTGGGCAATTTGTGTGCTTAGCAAAAAAACACAGAGCAAACTATCAAACAAGAACATATGGTAGCAGCGACAATCTTTTTGGTGATGAAACTGTAGTACATAGGATACCAAAAAGGCCCAAACCCTAGGGGGTTTATAACATCCCCTTCAATGGGATCACTGTATTGAGATGACAAGCTTTTCCCCGCAACGATCCCAAAGGGTCACAAAAGTGGACTCTGTGCTTTAGGTTGAATGGTCGAGTTAGGATTCAAGACATCTCAACAATCTCCACATTGAATAGAATTTCTAATGCAGAAAATAACAACTAGAATCAGCCAGCATCAGCCCCTCCTCAAGGATATTAACAGTAGACATCAAGCAAGTCCAAGTGTTTAAACTATATTCTTATTTAATGCCTTCGTGAAAATATTTCACTGGATTATCTTCTGTGCCAACCTTTTTCATCTTGATCCTATTCTTAGAACGAATGAAGTAAAACCTAACATCAATGTGCTAGGCCTTGTTACGATGCACTTGATCCTTGGCTAGAAACCTAAATATATTGCATTGAGCCTTCAACCAAATACCTTGTTTTTCATCTTATTTCAAAGCCATATACTATGCCTCTGTGGCTGGTAAAGTAACTTAAGGTTGTAGAGTAGCCATTCCATCTTATCATTCAACTCTCCAAATTGAAGACATAACATCTCATTAATCTCCTCCTATCAACATTTGGAACATAGTCTGAATCTGATCCAAGAACCTAATATTCTACATCATCTCCGTTGAAAATAAAAAATGCAGAACCAGAATCATAAACAAGGACATAAAAATATCAACAAGAATGCTCATGATTAACGTGGAACCCTACCCAGTAAGGAGCGGGATGCAACCATGGGAGAGAGCCTCATAGGACTAACACTTCATTATGAATCTCTTAATGAGTACATGGGGTGCGGAGCTCTTTATATAGCCTCACAGACAAATCAGAGTCACACTTATAGATGATGTGAGCCTAAACAAGAGAGTCGGGTAATTGGATCCTTGAAAGATCCAATTACCCATCTAATATATACTCTAATACTCTCCACAAGATGGAGCTGAGAAAATTACAACCTACAACAAAGGAAAATATACACAACACATATTCACTTGATATATCCTGAGAGAGACGCGAGGATACCCATCAGAGTAGTTGATGTTTGGAGGAGACCCACGTGAGGACAGGCACGGAGTAGAATCACACTAGGAGGAGACCTGTGCATGTAGTGGATGCTTGGAAAGATGCCTGGTATGCAGTAGATGTGCTAGAGTGCGAGTCTTCATGTTGTTGATGGGCAGTAAAAGCCCAAAATGATCCCAAGCAGAAGAAATCCAAATGTAATATTTGATATCAAACATCAGAAGTAGAGTGGTCGTATCCGATATGAAGATCTCAAGAGTAGATCTCTCCTACACCGGATTTCGTGACAAGGGGCCTTTCCATACATGTGGAAAGCTTGAAAAGTGAGTTTCCCGTATAGGGAACTCAAATAGTCACTTCTCTTGTAAAGAAACCCTAGAGTTGAGATCTTTTCTGGGGAGCCCCGAGTAGAGGATAAAAAGGGCATCTCGTAGAGAAAAATATGCACTGCTCTTACTCCCCCTTTGTCACATGCTTGTCAGAATAAGGACATAGACAACCAAGTAGGGAGAAACAACCTAGAATAACCATTTTTTTATTTTTCTTGGCTTTTTTTTCTTGTTATAGGCTGTCCTTTTTTCCTTCAATTTCTTATAAGTCGTAACTCAGCCATGGTTGATCCCAAGTCTGGGTAAATGAGGAGGATTGCGTTAGGTAACCGGCAGTCAGTGTAAAATAGTCGGGCCCCTTCTCCAAATTACGTAAATCAACCATGTGTGTTTGAATTTTCGAAGGAAGCTGACAGGAATGGCCTGATGGGTGTTAAAATTTGTATTTCATGTATGCAGTTACATTTTCATAATGGTTGATTCCGGGCGGCAAGGAGATTTTCAGTTGATAAATTCAGATACCAAGAGATCAGAACATACACAAAACATAAGAGCATATCACACATATTATTGTTTTGAATTTTTCTCCCAATTTCAGGCAACTTTTTTGTCCCCTATCACAAAATTTTGAAATTCAAGTTTTATGCACAATTGCAAGAACATTTACGAAGGTTGGCTTACCCGCCATCTTGCAATATCTGGTGCTTTTCCTACAAGAAAAAAATGAAGGTAAGACAAAACTGTATATTCATATGTACTAAAATTCTGAGAGACAAACCTGTTGAGATATGTCTTTTAAGAACTCTATTCATTGCAGTGTCAATATCAACTTCAATGAACCTTCAATGGAATGTGTAAAGCCAAACAGAAGGCAATGTTATAAGCAAGAAAGTTCAATCGAAATCTAATGAGTGAGCAAAAAACTTAAAAAACATTTCACTTAAAATGGACTACCATTTTTCGTCAAATAGAGGGGAGATATCCTTCCAGATTCCTTCATCCAATAGTAGGTAATTTCCTTCGACGATCACGACTTGGTGACTATCAAAATAAGATGGTGCATGTCAGAATCAAATCTGGTTAGTATTTGCCAGAAAAAATCTATATACGAGCAGCTTTTTGGCAAAAGGAAATACAACAGAGCCAAGTCCATTTGACATGTTAAATGCATTAAACTTGCATGTCATGCGAAATGCCTCTGCTTTATTTTGATTAATAGAAATTAATTAATATTGAAACGTAGGGTCCAGTCCTGAGATTCGACTTGGAACCCATGTCAAGAATAAAATTGGATAAACAAGATATGGAGAGTTAATCTGATATATCTTTAATGCGCACTATTAAAATAACATTATTTCTTTATGATATAAGTTGGTGGAAAGAGTTATTCTATTATTCCATAGAACCCTACGCTCTCTTATATAGAGATGACGCATGGGTAAATTACATAAGAAGCAACCAAGAAAATAAAAATAGCATAAACGATACACCGACTACATAATTATCTCTACACTCCCCCTCAAGATGGAGCATAGATATCAATCATGCTCAGCTTGGAAGAACACTTCTGGAATGGTCCTCTGAGCAATGGCTTGGTGAAGATGTCGGCAGTCTGCTCCCCTGAACTAACATGTGAGTAGAAATCAGGCCGTTCTGGATCATATCTCTATGTAGTGGCAGTCTACCTCAATATGTTTTGTTCTTTCATGAAAGGAAGGATTATTGGCAATGAACAATGCGGCTTGATTATCACACTGTAGCTGCATGGGTAGAGGTACATCTATATGCAAGTCTTTTAATACAGCTCGAACTCACATCATCTCCGTATGTGCTTGTGCCATAGCCCCATATTCAGATTCCGCACTAGATCTAGCCACAACAGTTTGTTTCTTGCTTTTCCAAGAAACCAGAGAACTGCCCACAAAAACTGCAAAGCCCGAAGTAGACTTCTGATCCTTTGGGCATCATGCATAATCCGCATCCGCACATGCCGAAATAGATAAGTTTGTTTCCTTTCTAAACATCAATCATGTGCCTGGAGACGACTTTAGATACTTAGTATCACATATATGGCATCCATATGTACCTGTCTCGGCTGTTCCATGAACTGGCTCACTCGACTGACTGTAAAGGCAATATAAGGTCGAGTTCTAGTAATGTAAAGAAGCCTACCCACCATTTCTCTATACCTTCTTTTGTCAACTTCCTCGGTATCATTATCATATAATTTCATGCTTGGATCCATAGGAGTACTTGAGGGTCTACGCCCAACCATGCCCGTTTCAACAAGCAAATCTGTAATATATTTCCTTTGGGTCATCACAAGGTCATGTGCATTCCTAGCAAACTCCAACCCCATAAAGTATCGTAGAGTACCAAGATCCTTCGTAACAAACTGACGACCCAAAAATGCTTTTGCCATCTTTATCCCCTAAGCATCATTTCCTGTAACTAAAATATCATCAACATACACCATGATGACAACCGTACCTCTAGGAGTCTTCTGGATGAACGAGTGATCCGTATATGATTTCTTGAATCCTTGTTCAATTAGATGGGAAAGCTTCTGAAACCACACCCTTGGGCTCTGTTTAAGGTCATATATTGCCTTATGAAGTCTACACACCATATGATTCTCCCCCTCAGCAGTGAACCCCAGGGGTTGCTGCATGTAGACTTCTTCCTGCAGATCGCCATACAAGAATGCATTCTTAAGATCAAGTTGAAACAAGGGTCAGTCACGTACCAGCAGCAACAGACAGAAGAATACGAAGAGTGGAATGACGAGCAACTGAAGAGAAGGTATCCATATAATCCACGCCATAAGTCTGAGTGAAGTCTCGCGCTACTAGCCTTGCCTTGTAACGGTCAAGACTACCATCTGCGTGGTACTTAACTGTGAATACCCATTTGCAGCTAACAACAGATGCTTCTGAGGGAGCAGGAACCAAGCTCCATGTACCCCGTGACTGTACGGCAACCATTTCCTCCTCCATAGCAGAACGCCAGCAGTCAATCTTCAAGGCATCCTGATAATTCTGTGGTATCTCCACGGAAGACAAAGCCACAACAAACCTCTGAAAGTCCCCTGTGAGATGATCAAAGGAAACCTGGGAAGCAAGGGGATATGATGCACAAGTACGTTTTCTGCTTCCGTATAGCAACAGGGACATCTTGATCATCAACCAATGTACTCACCGGTTCACATTCCTCCTGCAATGATGAACCCTGCACATGCACACTATCCGACCCATCATTAGTAATAACATCTGAACATACCTGAGGCATGCCAGATGATTGACGTGCAACATGAGCATGACCTGACCGACGTGTATAATATTTAGGTAATGGCGAGACATGCGGTTTTGGTGGTGGTGGCGGGGGTGGTGGTAGTGGTGGGGATGATGTTAGCGTGACAACAGGGACGGGAATGTACGTTAGTGGACTCAGAGTAGGAGGAGGAACATAAACCTCGTCATTAGATATGGATGAGGCCAACCTGTCCCCTGCAGGTGACAAGTACATAACATACTCAAAAAATGTAACATTAGCACAAACAAAGTATTTTCTGTTTACTGGATCATAACAGCTGTATCCCTTCTGAGTTCGAGAGTAACCAACAAAAACACTTGACAGCCCTAGGTGAGAGCTTGTCAAGTCCAGTAGACAACTGGTGAACAAAAGCAACAACATCAAAACACGAGGGTAAGTGAGAATAATTCCTTGTCGAGAAAAATATTAGAAAGAGGAATTTTCACACCAAGAATGGAGGACGGCATACGGTTCACAAGGTAACATGATGTAAGGACTGCATCTTCCCCAAAAGAAATAGGCGCACAACTCTGGATAAGCAGGGTTCGAGTAATATCAAGAAGATGACAATGTTTTCTCTCTACGACTCCATTTTCTTGAGATGTGTAAGCACATGGGGTTTGATGAATAATACCGCTTGACGAAAAGAAATGTAAGGGAGAACGAGTGTAAAATTCCAAAGCATTGTCCGTACGAACATATTTCACATGAGAGGAAAAAACATTTTGCACTTTAATTATAAGATTTCTAATAACATCCCCTGCTTCAGATTTGTTCTTTAATAGAAATACCCACGACAAACGAGAGAAATCATCAACGACTACAAGATAAAACATGTGTCCCTGGTGATCAGGAACACGACTCGGACCCCAAATATCAACAAGAAGCAATTCAAACGGGGAGCTACTGCTCCGACACTGACGACTAGGGAAGCTAGCTCGATGGTGCTTTCCCAACTGACAGGCTTCACACCGGAAGGAAGAACTCGGAGAAATCTAAGGCAAGAGATGACGCATCTTCTGAACCGGGAGGTGACCAAAACGTAGATGCCATGTATATGGAGAGACTGATCAGGCTGAATGAGAGGAGACGCCAGCATAGGAATTCCAGACCAAACGATAAAGACCATCCTGCTCAGAACCACAACCAATCACCCTGCCCGTTAGGATGTCTTGAAATATAAAAGAAGATGGGTCAAATATAGCGCAACAATGCAAATCCTTTGTAATCTGAGTAATAGAAAGTAAGTTCATCGAAAAATCACGGGCATGTAAAGCATTCTTTAGATGCATGGAAGGCGACAAAGTAATCTCCCCCTGTCCAATAATGGGTGAATGAGTCCCACCGATCGTCCTAGTGGAATCTCCCTGTATGACGTGAGTCTATCGTTGTCGCGGCAAAGATGATGTGTTGCACCAGAGTCCATAATCCAATCTGAGAAATCTGAACTATGACATGATGGAAAAGCACTACCTGAGGTGCTAGCAGAGGCAGAAGAACTGGCAGATGCTGAAGCAACAATATCCGAAGGACCTCCTGCAGAATCTGTAGATACAAGAGGCATAATATCTCGCAATCTCGCAACTAGCTCCTCGATCCTTTGATCCGAAGTAGATGCCGACGGAGATGCAACATGCTCGGCTACTCGCGCCGAGGCTGGAAACCCATGCTTAGAATAACATGTATCCTCAGCATGGCTTGTGCGATGACAAAAAGTGCATGGCTGGCGAAAACGACCGCCTCGACCACGAGGTTCATGGAATGAAGAAGGACCACCTCTCCCTCTGGCAACAACCATCGCCGAGGGTGGTGGAGTAGAAGCACTTGACGAGAGAGAGATGCGGCTAAGTCTCCGGTAGACTTCCTCCATAGGAGGAATGGTAGCATCGACAAGAATCTGTGATCGAGCAACATCATATTCAGGATCAAGGGCAAGCAAGATCCCCACCATGGTAGCATTCCTAAATGTCTTCTGCTGCTCGGGGGTGGCCGTGAGAGGAATAGTATTGTAGAGTTTCTCAAACATCCCCCGTAGAGATGTATACAAGGAGTGAAGTGACCGGCCATTTTGCTTCATTGTGAATATGTCGTGCTGGAGTTGTAACATCTTGGTCTCATTTCGCACCTGTGAATATGTTGCCTCCAGTATGTCCCACATCGCCTTAGCGGTGGGTTGATGGAGAACATCATTGGCAATCTCCATCGATAATGTACCTGAAAGCCAGACCTTGGCGTACGAATCATCGTCCTCCAAGGAGGCATAAATCCCAGTCTTCTCTGCCGGCTCTTCCTCCGTAAGAATGTGGAACTGCATTGCCCAGAGCTCATAGTTCATAACATCCATCTTGACTATTGGCGCAGGATTTTTGAATGCGTCTATGGAGGGCATATCAACCTTGTTTTCTGACATATCGTCGGAGATGAAGAACTAGGATTTGTAGTCCAAAAGATAAGTGTCTACATAAACTTCATAGGATTTGAGTGCATATGTAGACTTTACGCACTCAAATCCATTTAGATGGCGGAGGTGGCGGCTGCGACAGGGGCCGGAGCTGGTTAGGGAAGGCCGATAGGTGAGGCCGACGTATGGGCCGGCTAGATGTAGGCGGGCAGGTTCCGGCCTGCTGTAGGCAGGCGGGGGCCGACAAGGAAGGGGCCGGCGAGGAAGCGGCGGGAAGGGGGAGGCGAGGAGGTCAGGTAGGAGGCGACGAGGTGGCAATGCCGGGGAGGTGGCGGGAGGACGGCGCTGGCGAGGTGGCACGGAGGGGGCGGCACCGGGAAGAAAGGTGGCGCGGGGGGGAGGGGGTGAGGGAAGGGGTTTAGGGTTTTGGCTCTGATACCATGTTGGTGGAAAGAGTTATTCTATTATTGCATAGAACCCTAGGCTCTCTTATATAGAGAAGACCCATGGGTAAATTACATAAGAAGCAACCAAGAAAATAAAAAATAGCATAAACAATACACCGACTACATAATTATCTCTACAATTGGGGTGAGTTGATCTTGGGAGTCGACCCCCTTAACCCTCATGCTATAAATATGGTACATACCCTCCTTGTTTCCATAGGAGGGAATAACCTAGATGTTTGAGAGAGGTTGCTCGGTAGACGTTTCCATCGTATGCTCTGTCGTGGAAGGGTGTTTCCACATAAATTTCTATGCTATTTGTGTGTTTTTACGTTTTCCACATGGTATCAAACGACCAAGTGTTGTGTGTTTCATGGAAGCCTTATGTGTTCTTGACATACATTGAGGGCATCCACACTTCTGGTTGTGTATGGTTCGAGATGTTCGCCTCATGTATCGACATCTCTCACACAAGGAAGTTAATAATTTGTGTGGATGAACTCAATCAAGAATTCTTCAAGTTTACATAGCAACATGACTTTTTATTGGGAAAATAAAGGACTTGATAAGCCTTCGCAACACTCCCCCTTAATCTATAGCATAAATGGCACACATGCTAAACTTGGACATAAATTGATCAAATGGGTATCGAGATAGCAGCTTGATGAAAACATCGCAAGTTACTTAGTATTAGTAAAAGGAATATGTGGACCCTGATGTGGAGAGAAAATAATGAGTTGCTTATTCATGAGGCCTTAGGGTTCTCTTATATAGAGGAGAAATACGTTGTGCAAATTGCATAATGTCGATCGAAAGAAAATAAAATACATATAATGAATAAAAGATAACTAATATCTCAACACCCCCCTCAAGCTAGAGCGTAGATATCAATCATGCTTAGCTTGGAACATCTCTGGAATGGTCCTCTAGCTAGGGCTTTGGTGAACATGTCTATTGTTTGATCTCCTAAGTTGATATGAGAGGTGGAGATGAAAGTGAAACCCTTCTGAATCATGTCTCGAGTGTAGAGACAGTCTACTTCTACATGCTTTGTCCTCTCATGGAAGGGTGTGTTGTTAGTAATGAAAAGAGCAGCCTGGTTGTCGCATTGGAGGTGCATGGGAAGAAGCACCTCAGTAGCTAGGACAGTCAAAACGGATATGACACATATCATTTTTGTACTCCCCTATGCCATGGCTCTGTAGTTTGATTATGCACTAGATCCAGCGACCATGGTCTACTTCTTGTTCTTCCATGACACCAAAGAACTCCCTATGAATACTGCAAAGCTAGTGGTAGACTTCTTGTCCTTGGGACATCCTGCATAATTTGATATGCGCAAGTTGTAACAGTAAGGAACACACCTCTGCTAAATAAAAAATCAATGCCATGAGAGATATTCTGATACCTTAGAATCATATGGAATGCATCTATATGTGTCTGTCTAGTCTACTCCATGAATTGACTCGCTAAAAGGATATATCTGTCGTGGTGATGGTCACCTATAGGAGCCTCCCAACGAGTTCTATAGACCTCCTCTTGTCTACCTCCTCAGTATCATCATCGCACAACTTCATGCTCGTGTCCATGGGAGTAGTGGCAGACCTGTAGTTTGGCATGCCCATCTCAGAGAGAAGATCAATAATGTACTTCCTCTAGGTCATCACAAAGACCTTGCTGCTTCATGGCGAACTCAAATCCAAGGAAGTAACGTAGACTGGCAAGGTCCTTGGCTGCTTGAATGCCCTACACATCATCCCTTGTAACAATCATGCCATCAACATAAATCAATATAACAATTGTACCTCTTTGAGACCTCTGAACAAACAGCGAATGATCTGCAATCGATCTCATGAACCTTACTGCTCTATGAAGTCCAAGAGCTTCGAAAATCATGCTCTTGGACTCTGCTTAAGGTCATTGATAGCCTTATGAAGTCCACAAACCATATGACACTGCCCCTCAGCAGCGAACCCTGGCCGCTATTGCATGTAGACTTCCTCCTGTGGGCCACCATATAGAAAAGCATTCTTCACATCAAGCCGATACAGGGGCCAATCATGTGTCACTACAACAGAGAGAAGGATCCACAGTGTAGCATGCCAAACAAGTAAGGAGAAAGTATCCAGATAGTCCACCCCATACGTCTGGTTGAATCCACGAAATGATTGGTATTTCAAAAATTAATTTGGAATTACTTTTCTGAAATAATATACAATAATGAAGGATTATATGAGATATAAGATCTCATATAATTGGAATGAAGAGTCTCCCTTCCATATAAGGAGGGTGGATGGACATTCTTGATTTAGGAGTCAAGGTGGTCGTCCCACTTAATCGGAAGGAGGTTTGCCTCCTTCCTAATCCTTCATGGTTTATTGATTCGATTGAATTAATTTATGAGATTTTTACCCCAGGAACCGTATAAACTTTTCCACTTACCGCCTCGACATTTGAAACAACCTAATTCCTTCCCCGACCCCGTAAACTTGCTAACTCTTATCCCATGAACCCTGTGGTTAACTCTCATCCATTGAACTGTTAAAACTAACCAGATTCTGTTAGTTTCTTATATATAATACCCTTTCATTTTGAAAAAAATTACAATAATTACCCTTCTCCCTTTCTCCCCCCACCCTCCTTACCTCCATTTCCCCACCCAAAACCATCTCCTCCCATCACCTCTGTCTCTTCATCCTCCTCCGGCTGATCCTCTACCTCCTCCGAGATTGATGGCTGCTACGACGCCCAGACATCGCATCTTGCATGTGAGCATGCATCCACCGAGGCGACTACAACCTTCGAGGACGGCGACCCCTGCTCCCCTCCTCTACCCGTAGTAGAAGCCCCTGCCCCCCCGCCCTCCACCGCTTCCTCTTCCTCCTCCCATTGTTACTCTGTCGTCGCCTCCCCTTATTCCTCTGCCCCGTCACCTCCACTGCCTCCTCCTCCTCCCCTTGTTGCTCCGTCGCCGCCCCCTCCATCGCCTCCTCCTCCTCCCCTTGTTCCTCTGCCTCGCCCCCTCCACCTCCTCCCCTTGTTCCTCCACCCCTGCCTTTGTCTGCTACAGGAGCCCTTGCCCCCTCCACCGCCTCCTCCTCTCTGCAATGTATTTATTTAGCAGAATTTTTAAAAAAAAAGTCATTTTCTTGATTGGAATACATGGTTTATCCGTGAAAATAGAAAAAATGTGTGATTTGGTGGACGGATGGAGATGCGATGAAGAGAGAGAAAATAAAGAGAGGAGGAAGAAGATGAATGGAGAAAGAAGAAGATGAAGAAGAAGGATATAAGGAGCTGGATGATCCACCATCCAATGCGCCCATGGTTAGATTAACCCATGTTATTGAATCAAGTAAAAGTAAAAGTAACAGCAGGGTATGTGGGGTAAGACGGAGAAACTTTACAAGGTCGAGGGTGGAATTAGGTTGTTTCAAAGGTCGATGAGGTAATTGGAAAAGTTTATAGGGTTCTTGGGGTAAAATCCCTTAGCTTATATTGATGATTTATTTAATATATATTAAATTAAATTAAATTAATTGTTGTTGTGTTTTTACAATAAAATCATGGCCATTGAAAGAAACACGAATCAATCTCCACGATTGGATTTGTATTGTCCATGGATTGAGATCCATGGACTCCTAAAATATTATAAAAGAAGAGGCAACCCTAGGTCTTCTTTTAGATAATAGAATTGAAAGCTCTCTCTCTCATACCTACGTCCCCTCTCTCTCCTTAGAATGGCCGTCCACTCTAAACCCTAGAGAGTAACGCCATCGTCGCCATGTCGTTGTGCCGTTGCTTCGACCGCTCGGGGATCTCTGTCTCTTTCGATGCACCTCGCTCATGAAGAAGACGTCGGATCTCGTGAGACGAGATCAGGAGATTCGCCGCTTAGATCATCAATTGGATTGCGAGAAGCACGTGTTTCATCAACGCACTCGCAAGCGTTTCCTACATTGGACCGAACTTGAGACAGGAGGTCCCTTACTTTAGAGGCACGATCGCAACCATGTTTTTAGAGGTATTACGGTATCTACTTTGTGGTTTAGATGAAACAATTCGAGAAGTGTTCTTGGATCATGTGGTTGCATCGCTTTAAAATTTTTTAAATTCCGCTGCCCCGAGCAACTAGTGTGACTAGTCGCTCCCGATCGCATATGATATGATCTTCACGCTTCCGTGATGCACTTAAGGGTTTCTCCATAACCTTCGAAGACTTCACCCTTGCTCTCCGACATGGTTAAAAAAGAAGCCAAAACGGAACTCGACTGGGGTAGTAGACCAATCCGAGCGAGTCTACACGATCATATAGAGGATTGGTTGTACATGTAGACTTGTATAACCATCCTCATCAACCCTTGATCCGTGCTAGGTCTAGAAAAGGGGATTTATTGGTCTGAAATCACTTTTTCCAGTCAAAATCAGAATGTGAAGGAGTGATGGGGGACACTGGAAAGGAATAGGAGGGCTCTGGGGGGCTGGCGAAAGTCCTACGACAATCCCTAGGGGGCTGGCAGCGCTGGTAGAGGGCCCAATAGTGTTCCGACGGCGGCAGGAACATCCCAACGGCGGCGTAAAACCCCTGGTTAGGGTTGGACAACGCGTGCAAGACCCTCTAGAAGGTTGCAGCATGTGCAGCCCTTGGATGGCAGCAACACCGCACGAGGGGTGCTTGGGCGGCGTGCAAGGGCTCCTGGTGGGACGGGTGGCGATGTTGCAAGATGCACGAGGCCATGTAGGCGGCAGACGAGGAGAGGAGAGGGGCAGTGGGTGGGGTTAGGTCTTGGGGCAGTGGGACGGGTGGCGATGTTGCAAGACACACGAGGCCATGTAGGCGGTGCACGAGGAGAGGAGAGGGGCGGTGCGTAGAGTAAGAGCTTGGGGTACAAGAACTCTAGTCTAGGATCGTCGCTCCGATATCATGTGGAGAGAAAATAATGAGTTACGTATTCATAAGGCCCTAGAGTTCTCTTATATATAGGACAAATCTGTTGGGAAAATTACGTAATGTAGATGGAAAGAAAAGAAAAGACATAAAATGAATAAAAGATAACTAATATCTTAATACATGAAGAAGGCCTCTTTGGATCATCAATTGTGCTTTACATGTTTGGTTCTCTTAGGGGAGACACGACGATCTGCAATGAATATGAGAACCTAGTTGCCACATGACATTTCCAAGGGTCTCATGATCTCAATACTCAAGTCTTATAGAACATGTCAAAACCATACATCTCAGTTGTAGTTTAGACCATAGTTCTATACTCGAATTCTATACATGAAAGAGCAACCGCATCTCTTTTTGCAATGACATTTTACAAGATTGCCTCTAATAAGGGTATATAACACTGTAGTAGATTTTCTGTCAAATCTATCACTGACATAATATAGGACAGATCTCAACAGACTCAGTGAACGAAGCTAGGTCTGTAGCCTTAAATGGGGGAAGAACTGGGGCCACCACATATCGTATCCAGCTATTGCATTCTTAGTTATGGGCTAAGGAGCTGATATGCCCTCTTTCTACAGCAATTATATATCAGCAGGTACTGCGTGGGGGGGAATGACCGAGGAAGACGAGAAATTGGGATCCGGGGGAAGGTAGCTGCTATGGAAGAGACTGAGGCCCCTGAAAATCTGTAGTCTAGTGAGACTTCCGAAAGCCTAGAGCGAATCAAGTGGAGGCAGTAGGAAGTAAGCGGGCTTTGTCTCTCAATCCGTCTTTCCGGGACTTGATCGGGACAGGGCACAAGCTACATCAACTCCACCGAGGATGTGGAGACAGAGGTGAAAGTCAAAAGTCCGGACTCCTCAGAGAGAGAGAGCGAGGAAGAGGGGAGAAGGCGAGCGGCTTTCCTGGTCCACGTGAGTTGGAAGGGTGGTCTCCCTTCCTTTGGGCTTTTGAGGAGCGGGAGAAATTGTTGGAATTCTATGAAAGAGTCTCGGGAGCCAGGATGCATGCCAGTTTCATACGACCTGGTGGAGCGGCCTAATAAGGCGCGGGAGACAACCCGGGACAAGATGAGATTATATGAGTCAGATCTTAGTAGGAGTATGGTACTAGAGTAGCGGTACCACCCATCCTACCCGTACATCTATAGGCGGCCGTCCGTCCAAAAGCCGCCCGAAAAGGAACTGCAGTGATCTTGAATAGGAATCCTACAGCGCCAGTGAGATACTGGAGGAAGGTGGGGATGACGTCAAGTCCGCATGGCCCTTATGGGCTGGGCCACACACGTCCTACTTGAAGCAACTTTCATTTGAGGACTGGTTGCCCTATCTTATTGGCTTCTTTCCTCCGCTTCGAAACGTCGCCCTTCTACATTTCTTTAACATTCTGTGGATACGCGTCGTTTACCTTTCTTTTTGTCCTCTTCGATTCGTTTGATGCTATATATCCGTTCTCAAATCACTATCATATATATGGACTGCTTTTTCTAATTATCCGTGGCCACGTTCAAAGCAGATCATTCCGGTGAGACAAGCAGGCGCTATAGCACTTGTTGGTCCGCTTTCACTATCATCCACCTCGAAGCCAAAACCCACTACCCTTTATTGACCCTGGAGAAACTTGCAGGGCAACAATATTACTGTTTCCTTGATGGATACTCGGGTTACAATCAAATAGACTGATTGACTTATCAGAGATTGAGGATCAGAGCATGACTATGGGGCATCATCAAGCAGGATTTGCATTTAGACTTTGCACCCAAGAGAGACTTCCCACCGAGTCAGCTTGGGAAAAAGGTCAAATATGTATATATGGACAAGATTCCCAGCGTCGAGCTTTTCCTCTGATTCTAATCCGCAAACGCATTGTGCTTCTCCTCTTCCTCCTTGTGAACAGCAAAAATGGTAAAAGCATCCTACGTTCCGGAATCTTTAGCCGCTGGTATCGATCCTTCGTCTCCCGACCCTAGGACTCATTCACGCTTCGCTTAGATTGGAGTCATGATCGTTTTGTCTTTACAACTTCAATTTCAATAAAGTCAAGGTCCACATTGAGACAACTCTTTAAGTTTGGCTACCACATTGATACCACTAAAAGTTTGGGTGTACAGTTTCTTTTTTCGGTCAATGTCATCACTGCGAGTATGAGGTGTGTATGGCGGCATTAGAGTATCCAACTTTTTTCAAAGAGGCAACCGTTCTGAATAAGACTCCATTTTAAATGTTGCATCCTTAAGATATCTCAAAATATATTCATTGTAACATCAAGATATGCCTTCTTAGGGAAACTTAGAATGGCTAACTCATCCTACAACAAAAGATAAAAATAGTCAAGTCACAATGACATTTCATAGGAAATGCCTACAAAACTTTCTACGGTCCAGCAACAACTTCTCCGAATTTAACTTGACATCCATATTTGTCAGAGGCTCAGAGCTGTAAAGATATAGTTGTTGACATATAATACCTTATGTATATTGTTATTTTATTATACTCACTCATTGTTAGCATGAATTGCGAATTCATTTCATTGTATTTGAATGGGTATTGAGCCTTTAACTAACTTGAGCTCCACTCAACCCCCAAATCGATGCCATCGCCTACTCTCCTCCACCTGAACAACACCACCATCTCATGTTCTTCGCTCGCACGCCATTGTCCCTTCTCCTCTACCCAGATGACATCATCACCACCTCTCAACCTAATGATGGCATTACTGCCTCTCCTTTGCATGTTCGATGCCATTTTCAACTTTCCTCTCATCAGTCTAATCAATGAATTGTAGTTAGACCCCATCACCATGACCCTCTAAGTCTAATTGCTCTCTTTTGTCTAACTGCCTCCAATGACCAAATTTGAAGCACTTTGTTGTAGACTTTGGTCGCTCGACACTCTACCTCGACAACTTCATTAACGTCCCAAAGTCATTGCCACTTGCAGCTCGTAACCATCGTCATTTATGTTACCGTTGCCTAAAGATCAGAAAAAGCATATACTATAGATCTCTGTTCAAATCGAACGTACACCGTAGGTTATTCATACATCATTGGTCAACTATCGTCCTTCATTCAAACACATTTCGTGACCACTTTATCAGAAAATCTATAACTTCATGAGGTATCTTATATTATGTTTTATCTAATCATTGCTCGAAAATTTAAGGTTATATCTCCATTGAGAAGCCCCCTTATGCATGATTTCTAGGCTTTGTTGAATGATGTTTCTCACCAACCCCAAAAGCGGCATGTCGCTGATATTGCCCAAAAACATGGAAATGGATATTAAAACAAGTTTTTCATAAAATCAATCTTGCATTGTTCTATAGTCAATAAATAAGATATAATTACACATTTATTTGCATGGAAATGGATATTAAAACAAGTTTTTCATACAATCAATCTTGCATTGTTCTATAGTCAATAAATAAGATATAATTACACATTTATTTGCTAAAATACAAGTTTGTAAACAAGTTATGTAATATTATGGACATCATAATCACCTCACAGGTTGATATACAATGCTATGTAAGGCATCTAATTAGAATTTGTCATGAAGAGTGCACAAATAAGTTGAAATAACAAATAAAACTCGTAATTTGCTATTGACAGAGAAGAGAGTAGTTTTTTCTAGCCGCAACGTGGAGTAAAGCAGGACACCCCACTGCCCCCCTTGATGTTTGTCTTGGCTGCAGATGCATTAGCAGTTATGGCAGTGCTTGTAGAGGAAGGTGGTTTTGCCAAGGGATACACGAGGGATGGCTTCTCTGTCTCAGTGTTGCAATATGCCAATGATACAATTCTTCTTATCAAAGGTGGCGTGAGGGAGTGTAAGGTGATCAGGAAAGTCCTGGATATTTTTGGAAGTCTGTCAGGGTTGAGGGTCAATGGTGCGAAGTCAGTTTTTGTTCACTTCAACCTATTTCCAGATCTGGTGCACACGTGTAAGGAAAGTTTGAGCACTTTCCGAAAGAGTATATGTAACTTACCTTGGCTTGCCTTGATGAGTGGGAGACTTAGAGGAGTGGATTGGATGCATGTTGTCGAGAAGATGGAGAAGAAGTTGGCAGGTTGGAATGCTCTGTGCATGTCGAGGGGAGGGAGATTAGTCTTGGTGAAGGTTGTTATGTCTCCGCAATTCCAATTTTTTCCTCTCATTAAGGGTGGTACATGTGGGCATCCACAAGAGGCTGGAAGCATTGATGCAGCATTTTTTTCTGGAAATCGTCCCGAGAAGGCAAGGGTCCCACGTTGGTCGTCCGGGATGTGGTGATGTGTCCCACGAATGCAGGACTCCTTGAGATTTTGAGTCTTGGAGATATGAATAAGTTGTTGCTTTCAAAATGGGCTATACGGATCTGGGGTGAGGGAACTGACTTGCTTTCAAGGCTAGTTTGGAGTATTTATGGCGTCTCATCAGGACTGTGGGCTATGGTGGATGTCATGGCACCACCATCTACCTTCTGGAGGGGCATCTATTCGATTGTACCCGAGATAGCTTCCTCTCTTCGGCCTATTTTAGGATATTGAAGCGGGTTTTCTTTCTGGAGAGTGATTGGATGGAGGAGGGAGCTTAACATGATCTACTTCCAAGGGTTTTCACTTTAGCCACGAACAAGGAAGCAAAGGTGACCGATGTTTGGGATTTGTAGGCGTGCTTACTTTTGTGGTAAAGTTGTCTGAGCAGAGAGTGGAATATTTTTTAGCTTTGTTAGGAATGTTAGAGAGAGCATATGAGCCATCAGAATGGAGGGACTCATGGTACTGGTGTGACGGTACTTTCTCTGTTAAGAAAGCATATGAGGTATTCTCCGATCATGGTGTGATGGTTGAAGAGTCATCAAGGGATTGTGCCTGGATTTGGGGCTGGAAAATCCCCATGAGGATTAAGGTGTTCATGTGTCTATTAAGAAGAGAACGGCTTGTAACTGCAGTTAGAAGAACAAAGATTTTTCCAGGCTGTAACGAAACTTGTGGGCATTGCGGTGAAGCAGTCGAGGACTTAGAGGACTTGTTCTTTAGGAGCTCGGGGTCAAGGGAGGTCGGGGAAACTGCATGCATCCTTGGTATTCAATGGGATGGGGTGGTCTCTTTTTAGGATTCTGTTGGCAGTGACTGGAGTGGCTTTATCGAGGGCAGAATAAGAGTATGTGCACATGTTTGGGCCATTTAGTTGGCTAGAAACAATTTTATCTTCAAAAGGGAGAGGTTCTATCGTGAGAATGTAATTGAGCATGCTAAAGCCTTTTTAGCGAATTGGCTCTTGTAAATTGTGTTTATAGTGAATATCTATTTTTTAGGACGGGCCTCTACTGTAGGTTCATCCCATCTCTTCTAAAAAAAATATAAAACTCATAACTAGTAACATATACAAATATAATACTTACCACATAAACATGTATTCGACCCTCCTCATAACCAAGAGTGTTTGGTTGGATCCAATTGCATGTTTGTTGTCCTCTGATCTTTTGATCGAGTCTCTATATTCCACACAATTTTGCCAATGTCACATAGTGCTACATGGCTTTGTTGACCATTGTATATATGTATTAATGGTCAGTCGTATGTGTAAAGAAGCTAATTCGAAAATATTTGGCCTCAAATAATCAGCGATATTTATGTCCTCAAGTATCAAGTGCTCACATGACGGTCAATATCGATATCAAACATATTGATGGCTTTTGCATATGCTCACTGGGCAAAATGGGGTGAGATGGAGGAATCATGTAACTAATATCACTCATATCATGTGAACTATTTTTAAAAAATAAGAAGAATTTTCATTATTTTGCATATCGTTGATATGTAAATGATATCAGTGATATATCGCCGACATGTCGTCGATATCCTAAAAAAAGATATATCCCCTTATCGATAACGTCAACTCGATGACATTGGTGTATTGCCGACATGTCATCGACATTTAAGGTCATATGTGAAGTTTTCCTCATTTAGTTTGATTCCAAATGGCTTGAGTAGCTATGATAAGACGTTCTAGAGCCCAAGACAAAGACGAGAAAAATACCTAACTTGAAACAAGGATTTAGTATGGCTTCTTACTCACTATTTCTTTTTTTTTAAGTTGCTACGCGAGAGAAACAATGTAGGCATTCCAGGTTATCTATGTCAGTTACAAAAGGTAAACAAGAGTAGCATGGTTGTCATGGTGTTCCTTGCTAGTCTTGACTATGCATATACTGTATCCCAGGATCATATAACTATTATTTGTTGCTTCTCTGGTCATGTTTGAGGAGGCTTATAGCAAGCTGAGCATCTTGCAATTGCTCATGGACTGTATGCCTCATATGCTCAGAGAAAACTTTTTGATCTTGTTGCTTCCTTTGCATGTGGTGGTTGTGGTGGTACTCATGATCAAGGTGGCACTAGTGGTGGCAGATAATGGACTTAGTGCGCATATTATCGAAGATCAATATATCCATAGAGTGACTATTGAACCAAAAATGATCATCCTCCCAATAGCGTAACTGTGAATACTGATTATTACCGAGAGTTTGTAATTATTCCGAAAGGGGACTTTGATGAGGTGATATAAAGAGTTTAGATACTTATTCCAAGGACCTATGCAGTGTCCCAATAGGACTTTACACTCAGATATTGTTGGTTTCTTCCTTACACATATCGTTGCATGTTCAACTAGACTTGGCTCTATTGCAGATTGGTTAGCGGATGGAGCTTCTTGCATGTTATAGGAAATAATATTTATGTATTCATTATTTCCTTTCTTTGTGATTTTCCCATTGGTTATTTGCCCTCTAGGACTGACAAGCCGCGAAAACCCTAAGTTAATTTACGTGAATTATTATTTAAATTTGTCAATTCGTTGTAGGCGAGAATTCGGAATCGATCAAGAAATAAGCGCGAGAAAAAAATCAATTTTTAATCGACGTGGTTTTATGTTTATTTTACTTGGGCAAGTCCCAAGGTCGAACTCAAGGAGACAAAGGAACAGCCTAGAAATTTACCTATCAAAGTTCGTACACGATTTTCGAGACGGTAATTTTTTTTGTATTTTTAATGCGATTTGAAATGCAAAATGCAAATGAGGCCAATTTTAGGGACTAAAAAGCAATTTTCAATCAAACGATATCCAAATAATTATGAAATTTGGCCAAGATGTCAATTATGATGAAATGAATGCACTGTAATTTTTTTGGAATTTTGGATACAAGATAAATATTTTATGAATTTTTGAATGCAAACAAAGTGAATTTAAAAAGGTTTAATTATAATAAATATTAAACCTATTTATTTTCAAGAAATAAAATTATCCAAGATCTATAACTAGGGATTGATCTCAGAAAAATCCTAAACCTAAAAAATACTAGATTTAATAACTATTATAAATTAAAGATTGAAATATGCAAAATGATTTTTATAGGGCAAATCATGCATGTAAACGCAATTCTTCTTGGGCATAATGTTAAAAACAACTAATTCTATGATCTTGAATTTTTGGCAATTTTCAGAGCTATGGTTCATTATTTATGAATTTTAAAGCACAAGATGAGCAAAATATGTAGATTTCCATAAGAATAATAATATTTAAATAACCACAGCCTATAAAAATATCACAAGCATGCCATATGGTAGAGAATTAATTGTAGAACATCATGTTAATTTTGATAAATAAAATGATGACAAAATGTTGCTTAAACTGTTAGAAAATCAGAAGCGGAAGCGAACATGGAATAAATAATAAAATAAGAAGAACAGCGGGATTTTACGTGGAACCCTACTCCGTGAGGAGCGGGATGAAACCACGGGAGAAGCCCTCTAAGGGGCGGATATTCTATTGAACTTTCTCATCTGTTACAGGAGGCCTGGGGTTCTTTATATAGCTTCTACAGGGCCTCCAAGTCCCACCACTAGGCGGTATGGGACTAAACTCAGTGGTGTGGTAAATGGATCTTGGAGGGATCCATTTACCCACCTATTACATAAGTGACACATGCTCCAAATACTCTAACACTCCCCCTCAAGCTGGAGCATGCAATGCTCAGCTTGGACAAACAGAAAGAAACTCAACTCACGATACATGACACTACAGACAATATCAACCCAACGCGCACAGCTGCTGCAGTCAAGGACGTTGCTTCTCATGGCGTGCATGTGAGGAGGACGAACGGGACTGGAGTGTCTATCTGGCTCAGAGAATGGTACTCTACTGTGGAGTCCCTATGATACCACATGAAAACCCTTGCCCTTAATGGCATAGGGAATAGTCCTCTGCTATGGAGTCCCTATGGCTCACATGAAAGCTCTGGCCGACCAACAAGAATGACAAATGATTGGCATGCGTCATCGTCGAGTCTGAATCTGAATTTTGTAGAGTCTGAATATCTGACCGGTCTGCAACATCTGATATCTGAATCTTAGAACAAGACCTGTGACTCTCTATATATACTCCCCCTTTCTCCCATACTGGTCGGAATGACATTGTTGACCACGTTGGGAGAAGATAAGATAATACATAAATATGGGGAAAAAATGAATATTCTCAAAAAAATTTCTTTTGCGGCTTTTCTTCATTTTTTTTATAATAAGCCGTCCAATTTTTTTTTTGAACATATTTTTTTTATATAAGCCGTTCCAACTCTTTTTTTCTCGGCTTTTGCAACATTTTTTCCTTCCTTTTTTTTTGAATTTTGCGTACGGCTTTTTCTTGTACGCGCCTCTTTTTTTTCTCTCTTTTTTTTTCTCTGCTTTCTTTCTTTCTCTTTTTTTTCTCCATCTCTTTTTTTTTATTTAACGGACACTGCCCCACCCTTTTTTTTTGTTACAAAACTTGGCCTACTTGGGCCGTTACAAAGCAGCAAAAAAAATTAAAATAAATAAAGCCCAGTAACGCCCGCTTGGGCCGAAACTCCTCCAAAATATTTTTTTTTAAATAACCCCTTCGGCTCTTACGTAGGGTTCCCCATTGGGGTTTCACATTTGTGCTGCCATCTTCGATAGGGGTTTCACATCGCCGCTCTGGATGAGACCGGAGGATGATGAGGCGCAGGGCGCTGGGGCTGGGCCTGCGCATGGACACGCGGTTGCAGGAAGGGGCGTTGCGGGGCGCTGGGTGGTGCGCGATGGGCGATGCGCAATACTTGCGCTAGGAAGAGAGGCGGCACGCGCTGGATCGCCGCCTGTTGGATGAAGGAGCTCGCGAGGGGTCAGAGAGCGGGGGCACGGTGCCGCCTGGATCTTGATGCGGTGAAGGAGGGAGCGCCGCCGCCCCTTGAACAGGAGCGGGAGCTCCGCCTGGAGCTTGGGGCTCCTGCACGGCGAGGAAGACCGCCGCCAGGAAGATGTTGAGGAGAACTGGCGCCGCTTGGAGGAGCAGAGCTCGGCTGGGGGAACAGGAGGGCGGCGTCGTCTGTGCCTGCCTGGGAAGGAGGAGCCCTGGGATTAGGGCTTGCATGCTTCAATGGCTGGAGATGCTGCTGGGAGATCTCGACAAGGAGATCCGAGAGAACGCATGTAGCATCTGGAAGGCATGATTAGGGCTTTCCACCAAACCCTAGAACTGGATCTTTAACGAACGAACTTTTCAAAATAATATTGAAAATCAAAATTGGATCTCGAATAAAATTGAGAACATGAAAACCCTCGAGAATCGACCCGCTCTGATACCATGTTAGAAAATCGGAAGCGGAAGCGAACATGGAATAAATAATAAAATAAGAAGAACAGCGGGATTTTACGTGGAACCCTACTCCGTGAGGAGCGGGATGAAACCACGGGAGAAGCCCTCTAAGGGGCGGATATTCTATTGAACTTTCTCATCTGTTACAGGAGGCCTGGGGTTCTTTATATAGCTTCTACAGGGCCTCCAAGTCCCACCACTAGGCGGTATGGGACTAAACTCAGTGGTGTGGTAAATGGATCTTGGAGGGATCCATTTACCCACCTATTACATAAGTGACACATGCTCCAAATACTCTAACATAAACAATAAGTAGAAATCAGGGTTCTATTTGTAATTACAATAAATAAATAATGCATAAAATGCAAAGCAGGGTCTAAAGTGTAAATATCAATACCCTTAGGGGTATTTCTGCAAAAATCCCAAGGGGACACGTGCGCCTCACGTGTCCCTTGGTTGCGGTGGTCCTTCTATGATTATTTGAACCGTCAGGGGTGTCGACTGCAAATGTTCCCAGGCATCACGTGAGAAGCACGTGACCCCTAGGTACAGGTGTGGATTCGCTGGTCTTCGGGGGTCTTGATGCAAATGACCCCTCCGCGCACTGCTGTGCACGCGAGGAGGGTCTCGGGCAGGGAGCCCGGTGGCTGGTGAGCGGAGGACTGGAAAAGGAGGCGGGGCTCCCAAGCTAAGGAGCAGCTGAAGATGAAGGTGTTGTCGTCGAGGGAAGGCTGAGGAGCGGGGATTGCTGGCGAAGCTCCTGAAGGCAGTTGTGGCAGACGGTGGTGAAGCTCCTGGAAGGGGAGATGCGAGGTCGGTGGAGCGACTGATGGTTGGGGCTGGAGTGATGAAGATGGTGGCGGCTCGAGTCGATGAAGATGTGTAAAGGCTTCTGACGGAGTAGGAGTTGATGAAGTCGGAGATGAGTCGTTGGTGAACGCGGTGGAAGATGCAAGTCGTTGGCTCGATGGCGTTGCGCGCCGGAGCTGAAGCAGTCGCGCGGAGGAGCTCTACGACAAAGCCGAGAGGCTTTGGATCTCGCTGATGATGGTGGCCCCCGGGCTGTCACCACCGGAGGTCGTACTAACGGCGGATAGGGGTATGAGGGTGCGGCGATGGTGGTTATATAGGAGGCGAGAGGCTGCGAGATCGAGGGGGTGATCGGAGATCTGACGAGGTTGAGGGTGATATGAACGGGGTAGATAAGGAAAGGAAACTTGAAATTGAGGGAGGCATGGCGTGGTGGTTGATGGCCGTAGATGGAAGGTGGGCGCGAGAAGGGTGGCGGCGCCGATTGAGGAGCAGCCAGAGATGGAAGGGAAGAGACAATGGTCACGGGATTCGCGGGGGAGGCAGCGGTGCCGCCCAGATTGGGAAAGAGGGAGATGAGCATCGGTCGTCCGATCAACCGAGATCGGACGACCAAGATTCTGCCACGTGGCTTTTTTATTTTTTATTTTTTAAATATTTTTTATAAAATAAATGAAAAATAAGGCTAAAAATGGGTGATGTGTGGCGGATCCAGGAGCTGCCACATGTCAACCCCAGAAAATTCGAAAAGATAAATATACAAATATAATTCAAAAAGAAATAGCAAACGACCTCGGATCGAAAAATTTTTAGCCTCTGAAGGACAGTCGATGGCATTTGGCAATGGAAGAAGAGATGGCTGCCCTTCAGTCGAAAAGCACTTGGAGCCTCGTCCCAGCTCCTACTGGAGTGTCTACAGTAAGCTGTAAATGGGCGTATAAAGTTAAGCAAAATGCAGATGATAGCATCAACAGATACAAGGCACGCCTAGTTGCATGAGGGTTTACTCAGACATACGGGGTGGATTATCTTGACACATTCTCATCAGTTGCTCGTCATTCCACGTTACGATATCTTCTCTGTTTTGTCGTGATTCGAGACTAGTCGTTGTTTCAGTTAGATGTCAAGAATGCATTTATGTATGGTGATCTTCAAGAGGAAGTCTGCATGCAACATCCACCTGGATTTGCTATTGAGGGGGAGTGTTCACAGGTGTTTCGAGATTAGTCGTTGTTTCAGTTAGATGTCAAGAATGCATTTCTGTATGGTGATCTTCAAGAGGAAGTCTGCATGCAACATCCACCTGGATTTGCTATTGAGGGGGAGTGTTCATAGGTGTGTAGACTTGGTAAGGCGATCTATGGCCTTAAGAAAAGCCCTAAAGCTTGGTTCCAGAAGCTTTCAGACTTGTTTGAGAACAGGGGTACAAACGTTCGAATGCAGATCATTCCCTTTTTATACAGAAAACATCCAGAGGTATGATTGTTATTATGGTATATGTAGATGATATTCTTCTTACAGGAGATGACATACAAGGAATCAAGAGGGCGAAAGAACTTCTGGGTTGTGAATTTGTCACCAAAGATCTTGGAGCCCTTAGATACTTTCTGGGACTGGAGTTTGCCAGAAATCAACAAGGGCTTGTGATGACCTAGAGGAAATATGTCACTGATTTGCTAAGTGACACGGGAATGCTTGGATGTCGACCTACCACCACACCCATGGATCCAAGCATGAAACTATATGATGATGATACTAATGAGGTTTGTTGTGAAAACTGAGTAATCTATTATTCAAAGGAACCCTAGGCTCTCTTATATAGGGAGAGACCTCACGGGTAAAGTACATAGTAGTCTAGAGAGAAATAAAAAATTACGAACAGGTACATAGCATATAATAATATCTATCTCTACATTCAACCTCAAGGTGGAGCATAGATGTCTATCATGCTCAGCTTGGAAGAACAACTCTGAAAAGGTCCTCTGAGCAACGGCTTACTGAATACATCAGCAGTCTGATCCCCTGAGCTCACGTGAGCTGTAGATATCAATCCTCTCTGGATCAAGTCTCTAGTGTAGTGGCAGTCGACTTCAATATGCTTTGTTCTTTCATGAAACGATGGATTGTTGGCAATAAACAAGGTTGCCTGATTGTCACACTGAAGCTGCATGGGTAGAGGTACGGCTACATGTAGATCCTCTAGTACAGATCGAACCCACATCATCTCCGTGCTTGCTTGCGCCATGGCCCTATATTCGGATTCAGCACTGGACCTTGCCACAACAGTTTGTTTCTTGCTTTTCCAAGAAACCAGAGAGCTCCCAACAAAAACTGCAAATCCTGAGGTTGATTTTCGATCCTTAGGGCATCCTGCATAATCGACATCTGCGCATGCTGAGATAGATACATATGTGCCCTTTCGAAACAGCAACCCTGAACCTGGAGAAGACTTCAGATACCTCAGTATCATGTATATGGCATCCATATGAACTTGTCTTGGCTGCTCCATAAATTGACTCACCCTGCTTACTGCAAAGGCAATATCGGGACGAGTTATGGTAATATAAAGGAGTTTACCCACCATTTCTCTATATCTCCTCTTGTCCACTTCATCTGTGCCATCATCATACAGCTTTACGCTTGGATCCATGGGAATACTTGATGGTTTGCATCCAGCCATGCCTGTTGCAGTCAAGAAATCTGTAATGTACTTCCTTTGTGTCATTACCAGACCCTGTGCATTCCTGGCGAATTCCAACCCCATAAAGTATCTTAGGGTTCCAAGATCCTTCGTGACGAACTGACGGCCTAGGAATGCATTCACCCTTTATATGCCCTGAATATCATCTCCTGTAACCAGAATGTCATCAACATAGACCATGATAACAACCGTACATGCCGATGACTTCTGAACAAACAACGAGTAGTCTGCATTCGACCTCTTGAATCCCTGACGTTCTATCAGATTAAAAAGCTTTTGGAACCACGCTCTTGGACTCTGTTTGAGGCCATAAATTGCCTTGTGAAGTCTACACACCGTATGCTTCTCCCCCTCAGCAGTAAACCCTGGTGGCTGCTGCATGTAGACTTCCTCCTGTAGATCTCCATACAAAAAGGCATTCTTGACATCCAGTTGAGATATACTCCAGTCACGTACCACAACAACTGATAAGAGAATGCGAAGAGTAGAATGACGAGCCACTGGAGAGAATGTATCCATACAATCCACGCCATAGGTTTATATAAAACCTCGCGCAACCAGTCGTGCTTTGTACCGATCTAGACTGCCATCAGCATGATATTTAACTGTGAATACCCACTTACAACTCACAATAGATGCATCAGGAGGAGCAATAACTAAGGTCCATGAGCCACGAGACTGTAAGGCACGCATCTCATCTTCCATAGCCTTTCTCCAGCAATCAATCTTCATAGCTTCCTGGTAGGTCCGTGGTATGTCCACGGAAGATAAAGCTGCAGCAAATCTCTGAAAGTCGCCTGTGAGGCGATGAAAAGACACCTGTGAAGCAACTGGATAAGATGTACACGTCCGCTTCTGCTTCCGGATAGCAATAGGAAGATCAAGATCATCTTCCGCTGTACAGGATGGTGTAGTCTCCTCCTGCAATGAAGAATCCTGCACATGTACCATATATGACCCGTCAGTAGTAATGCCATCTGAACATACCTGAGGCGTGATGGATGTCTGACGTGTAGCCTGAGCAGGACCTGACCGACATGTATAAAATTTTGGTAAAGGTGGAATAGGAGGTCGAAGAGGTGGTGGAGGTGGAGGTGGTGGTGAGGATGACGTAGAAACAGGAACAGGAATGGATTCAGGTGAACTCCAAGTAGGAGGTGGAGGGGCATAGACATAATCATTGGTAGTGGATGGTACCAGTCTGTCACCTGCAGGGGAAAAATACATAACAGACTCAAAGAATGTGACATCAGCACTGACAAAGTATTTCTTGTTTATGGGATCATAACACCGATAGCCCTTCTGAGTCCTAGAGTAACCGACAAAGACACACTTGACAACTCTAAGAGAGAGTTTGTCAAGTCCAGGAGTCAGAAGATAAACAAATGCCACAGTACCAAAGACACGAGGAGTAAGTGAGAATAATTCCTTGTCAGGAAAAATGATAGAGAGAGGAATTTTCTCACCAAGAATAGAAGATAGCATACGATTGACCAGGTAGCAAGCGGTAAAAACAACATCCCCCCAGAAAGAAATAGGAGCACAACTCTGAATCAGTAGGGTTCGAGTAATGTCAAGAAGGTGGCGATGCTTTATTTCTGCCATGCCATTCTGCTGAGATGTATAAGCACAAGTGGTTTGGTGAATAATGCCCTTTGACGAAAGAAACTGAGGGACCGTGTGCAGAATTCTAGAGCACTATCTGTATGAACATATTTGACAGTAGAAGAAAACACATTTTGCACTTCATTAATCAAATTCTTAATCACATCGCCTGCTTCAGATTTATTCTTTAAAAGGAAGACCCAAGAAACACGAGAAAAATCATCCACTACCACAAGATAAAATCTGTGTCCATGATGATCGGGTACACGACTTGGACCCCATATATCTATGTGAAGCAACTCGAACGAGGAGCTATTGCTCCGACTCTGACGACTAGGAAAGCTCGACCGATGATGCTTTCCCAACTGACACGCTTCACAGCGAAAGGAAGAATTGGGAGAGATCTGAGGCAGAAGATGTCGCATTTTCTGGAGCGGGAGATGACCAAAACGGAGATGCCAGATGTACGGAGAAACTAGTCCGGCAGAATGAGAAGAGACGCCAGCATAAGAATTCCGGACCAGTCGATATAGACCACTCTGCTCAGAGCCACAGCCAATCACCCTGCCCGTTAGTATGTCCTGAAAAATAAGAGAAGACGGGTCAAATATAGCACGACAATGCAAATTTTTCGTAATCTGACTAATAGACAACAGATTCATCGAGAACTCAGGAGCATGTACGACATTTTGTAGATGCATAGTAGAAGATAGAAAGACCTCCCCCTGTCCAACAAGGGGGGAATGAGTACCATCTGCAATCTGTACTGAGCGGCCATGGGGAATGTCCTTGTAGGACTCAAGTCTCTCTCGATCTCGGCAGAGATGATGTGTGGCACCAGAATCTATAATCCAATCAGAGATATCATGAGAAGATGTAAACGCAGTAGCACTACCTGAGGTACTAACAGCAGAGGAACTGGCAGATGCTGTAGCTGCAACATCTGAAGGTCCACCAGAAGAGTCAACAGATGATTGTGGCATAATGTCACGTAGACGTGCCACAAGTTCCTCGAAACGATTGTCTGCAGTAGATGCCAACTGGGGCTGAGAATGCTCTACTACACGTGCCGATGCTGGGAAACCATGCTTAGAGTAGCATGTCTCCTCCGAGTGGCCTGTGCGGTGACAGTATGAACACGGCTGATGAAAACGACCACCCCTACCCTGGGGTCCACGACCACGGCTAGAAGAGTGACCACCTCTCCCACGCGATACTGCCATCGCCGATGGGGGTGGAGTAGATGAGCTGGAAGAAACTGATATGCGACTGAGTCTCATGTAAACATCCTCCATCAGAGGAATTACTGCATCAGCTAAAATCTGAGAGCGGGCGGCCTCATACTCAAGATCTAGGGCCGCAAGTAGAACACCTACCATAGTGGCATTCCGAAATGTCTTCTGCTGCTCAGGAGTCGCTGTGAGAGGAATGGTACTGTATAGCTTTTCAAACATCCCCCTTAGGGATGTGTACAAGGAGTGAAGAGGTCTGTCGTTATGCTTCATTGTGAATATATCATGCTGAAGCTGTAACATCTTGGTCTCATTTCGCATCTGGGAATATGTAGCAGCCAGAATATCCCGCATTGCCTTGGCAGTGGGTTGATGGAGGACATCATTGGCAATCTCCATCGACAGTGTTCCTGACAACCAGACCTTGGCATACGAATCATCAGCCTCCCACGAGGCAAATATCTCTATCTTCTATGTTGGCTCATCCTTGGTAAGAATGTGCTTCTTACCGTTCGACTTCATGAGACTCATGAACTGCATCGCCCAGAGCTCATAGTTCGACCCGTCCATCTTTACTATTGGCGCGGGACCTTTGAACGAGCCTATGGAGGGCATATCAACCTTTGATTCTGACATATCGCCGCTGGAGAAGAACTAGGGTATGTAGACAAAGTGATAGATGTCTACAAAAAACTGCATAGGATTCGAGTGCGTATGTAGACGTTATGTACCCAAATCCATATATCTGGAAGAAAAGACGGCTACGAGCAAGCCGGTGATCACCGAGGATCGGTTAGGGCACGGCGGGAGGTCGGCTAGGGCACGCCTGGGAGGGTATCGGGGATCGGCTAGGGCCGCCGGGGAGGGTGTCGGCGATCGGCTAGGGCCGCCAGGGAGGGTGGCGGCGAGACTGAGAGGTGCCGAGGATCGGCTAGGGCTGCCGGTGGGAGGTGGCGGCGGGACTGGGGGCCAGCAACGGAGGGAGGCCCGAGAGGATGCCGAGAGAAGATCGGCGGAGAGGGGCAGAGAGGAGCTCGAGAAGGCGGTGGTGGCGGTGAGAGATCCGAGCAGGCAGCGGCGGCTGGAAGAGAAGGAGGAGAGGGCGGCGGGTGGGGAGAGCCCTAGGGCTTGGGCTCTGATACCATGCTGTGAAAACTGAGTAATCTATTATTCAAAGGAACCCTAGGCTCTCTTATATAGGGAGAGACCTCACGGGTAAAGTACATAGTAGTCCAGAGAGAAATAAAAAAATACGAACAGGTACATAACATATAATAATATCTATCTCTACAAGGTTGATAGGAGGAGATACAAAGAGCTGGTAGGAAAGCTACTTTATGTTACCATTACCATACCCGATACTTCTTTTGTTGTTAGTCGGGTGAGCCAGTTCATGGAGCAACCACGTCAGGTCCATATGGATGCTAAACAGATGATACTCAGGTATCTTAAATCATCTCCACATGCAGGACTACTGTTTAGAAAAGGCAAGGAGGTCACCATCTCAGAATGCGTAGATGAAGATTATGCATGGTGTCCAAAGGATAGGAAGTCCACCACTGGATTTGTTGTATAAGTTGGAGATTCTCTTCTCTCATGGAGGAGCAAGAAGCAAATTGTTGTAGCTAGATCTAGTGTTATCTGAATATAGGGCTATGGCCCAGGTTAGTACAGAAATGATGTGGGTTCGAGTTGTTCTTACAGATCTATATATAGAGGTTCCCCTTCCTATGGTACTGAAATGTGACAATCAGGCTGCTATATTTATTGCAAATAATCCAGCATTTCATGAACGCACCAAGTACATCGAGGTTGATTGCCACTATATACGAGATATGATACAGAAGGGTTTTATTTCCACATCTCATGTCAGCTCAGGGGACCATACTGTAGATATCTTCACCAAGGCCTTACTTAGAGGACCTTTTCAGAAGTGCTCGTCCAAGCTGAGCATGATCGACATCTATGCTCCATCTTGAGGGGAGTGTAGAGAGATATTTATGTTACGCTATTTACTTATGTTTCCTGTATTGTTTCTTAATTCCCTTTACTTATTAATGTCTTATGTAATTTACACATAGGCTACTCTCCTATATAAGAGAGCCTAGGGTTCATGGAATAAATAACTTTACATTTTTTTCCCAACAATATCTATGCTTCAGCTTGAGGGTGAGTGTTGAGATAATTATTATGTTTTATTTCTTTTATGTATTCTCTATTCTTTCAGTCTTCTTTATGTAATTTGCCCAATGAGTCTCTTCTCTATATAAAAGAACCCTAGGGCCTCATGAATAGTAAGTTATTGTTCTCTCTCAATAGTAATTGTTGGGAGGAGGGTGGATCGTTCCCTAAGTTTTATATGGGGTTATTAGATCAATGCACATATGATCTCATGTTTCTCTTGGAGACTTCGACAGATGTTGGTGAGGTCCTCCGTCAGGTCGTGAGCATTCGAGCTATAAACTGAAACAGGTTATTAATTACAGTGTTTACCATGTTATTAATTTCAGTGATAATGTCAATACATTTCATCTTTAAAAGAGGTTGGTGGGGTCCTCCGTCCCGTCGTGATCATTCCACCATTTACACACTGAAACAGGTTATTAATTTCAGTGTTTGCCATGATGGAATGCTGTTTTTAGAGTCAAAGGTCCATGGAAATCCCAATAAACTGTATGCATATGCTTATCCTATTGATTGCAACCTTAAACACTTGTAAAATATGAGAGAAAATGAGTCGAACAGTCAGAACCTCTGCTCTCTTGTTTAGTCGTCACACATGCTTTGAATGCTCCTCTCCTTACTGAAGATCGTGTAGCAATATCGATATAGAACAGGCCCAATTTTGAAAGTTTCCCAGATTTCTAGCATGAGCATAATTACCAGTGAAACTCCATGACTCAATGTGATCCCCAGAATCATAGAAGCAGTGGAATCTGGGCCAGCTAATATGTCCACGATAAAATGATGATATGGATTTCTCAAAAAAGGTGACATGGAACCTGGAGCAAAATGAACTCATGTAGAAACTTCAATACAACGCTTCCAATGATCAGAGTGCACTAAGGTATTATGTGAAAGAACAATAAAAAAATCAAAGCAAAGCACATATCAAATGATGTAATAAAGTGATGATTTTTTTCCGTTTCCCAATGGAGATGATTTACACAATAACAAGAATTTCATTCACAGACAATATAGTGGAAAGGAAAAATAGAATTGTATATTCATCATAGCCCTAGAGCTCTCGTATATAGAAGAAAAGCTCTATGGGGAAATTACATAAAGTGGACAGAAGGAATATGAAATATGAAATATAAAATAAAGATAGAAAGATACAAATATCTCAACACTCCCCCTCAAGTTGGAGCATATATGTATCATGCTCAGCTTGGAACAGCAACGATGAAAAGGATCTCTAGTAAGGGTTTTGGTAAACATATCTGCAGTTTGGTCGCCTGAAGCAACGTGAGAAGTGGAGATAAGTCCCTTCTGAATTAGATCCTGAGTGTAATGGCAATCTACCTCGATGTGCTTGGCTCTTTCATGGAAGGTTGGATTATTGCCTATGAACAGAGCGGCTTGGTTATCATATTGGAAGTGCATGGGAAGAGGCACCTCAATAGTTAGGTCAGTCAGGACGGATCTGACCCACATTATTTCTGTGCTCCCTTGTGTCATGGCTCTATACTCTGATTCAGCACTAGATCTAGTCACAACTGTCTGGTTTGTACTCTTCCATGAAACCAGTGAACTACCTACAAACACAATGACAGCCTGATGTGGACTCCCTATCCTTGGGGCACCCTGCATAATATGCATCAGTACATCCTGTAACTGTAAGAGATGTGTCTCTTCTGAACAGGTGTCCTTCTCTTGGAGCCTTCAGATATCTCATAATCAAGTTAACTGCATCCATATGAACCTTTTTGGGATGTCCCATAAACTGACTGACTCTACTAACTGCATATAATATTTTAGGCCTGGTGATCGTGACATATAACAGCTTCCCTACTACTTCTTTATATTATCTCTTGTCCACCTCCTCAGAGTCATCATCATGGAGCTTAGTGTTAGGATCCATTGGAGTAGTGGCAGGTCTACATCCTGTCATGCAAGTCTCTGTTAGGAAATCAGTAACATACTTCCTTTGTGTCATCACCATGCCACGTTGATTCCTTGCAAATTCAAGACCAAGAAAGTAACGTAGATTGCCAAGGCCCTTCGTCAAAAACTATTGTCCAAGGAAATTCTTAGATGCATGAATACCCCGCTTATCATCACACGTAGCAATGATTTTTTTTTAGGCTCCACAAGTAGCAATGATGTCATCCACATAGACCAGAATAACAACAATACCTCTCTCGGATCTCTTAACATAAAGTGAGTGATCTGTAGTACATCTGGCAAACCTCTGTTGTTCAATCAACTCTGAGAGCTTTTGAAACCAAGCACTCGAACTCTTCTTATGGCTATAAATAGCCTTATGAAGTCTACACACCATATGTGACTCCCCCTCAGCAGCAAACCCTGGAGGTTGCTGCATGTAGAATTCTTGTAAGTCACCATACAAGAAGGCATTCTTAACATCTAACTGAAAAAGAGGACAGTCATGTACCACAGCGATAGAAACAAGAATCCTCGATGTAGAGTGGTCAGCGACTGGAGAAAAAGTATCATGATAATCCACCCTATAAGTTTAGGTGAACCCACGAGCAATAGGCCTGTCCTTGTATCTATCTACAGTACCATCAGCACGATGTTTCACCATAAACACCCACTTGCTTTCAACAACATATGCACCAGGGGGAGCATGTACAATACTCCACGTACCAAGAGACTGTAATGCAGTCATTTCTTCTCCATGGCCAGGCGCCACTGATTAACCTGCAATGCCTCCTGATATGATCGTGGTATCTTCATAGAAGACAGGTCCATAATGAACCTATGAAACTCCTCTGAGAGACGTGCAAGAGAAACACGGGAAGCAAGTGGATACATAGTACATGTATGCCTCTGCTTCCATAAGGAAATGGATACGTCAAGATCCTCAACCTCCTCAGTGATCGAGACTGGAACATCTAAAACCTCCTGCTCATCTTGTTGTAAATGCAAATCACCAGTGCCATCAACAGAAACCAAGTGCTCAGAACATACCTGGGACGTGCTGGATGATGGAGGAGGCGCATGAGCATGAGGTCGGCATTGGTAAACCTTCGGAAACAAAATGGGTGTGGTAAGTGGAAGTGGTGGTGGTGGAGGTAGAAAAGATGGTGAGGAAGGTTGTGAGGAAGTAGAGCCCAGGGTAGACAAAATCGGAGATAGAGGCATGTATACCTATTCTCCAAACTCTAAAGGAATCAACTTCTCACCTGTAGGAAAGAAAAACATAATAGACTCAAAGAAAATGACATCCACACAAGCATAATACTTCCTACGAACAAGATCGAATCAACGGTATCCCCTTTGAGTCCTAGAATACCCCACGAAGATGTACTTGACAGCTCTAGGAGAGAGCTTCTCATGACCCGGAGACATATGATAAACAAAGGCAATTGACCCAGACATACGGGGAGTGAGGGACACAAGATCCTTCTCAGGAAATGCGATCAAGAACGAGAACTACTCCCCAACATAGAGGAGGGCATACGATTCACCAGATAGTATGCAGTTAGAACAGCATCCCCCAATTATGAATGAGGAGCACGACTCCAGATCAAGAGGGTCCTGGTAACATCCAAAAGGTGATGATGTTTGCATTCAACCACCCCATTCTGTCAGGAAGTATAAGCACAGGAAGTTCGATGAACAATGCCAAGGGTTCTGAGAAAGTACGAGAGTTGAAGGCTGCAAAATTCTAATGCATTGTCAGAACGAATATACTTGACATTCGCAGAGAAAATAGTCTTTATTTCATTAATGAAAGACTGAATAACATGACCGGCATCGGACTTTCTTTTAAGAAGGAAAACCCAAGACAATCTGAAAAAAACATCCACAGCAACAAGATAAAACCTAGGTCCCTGATGGTCTAGGACACGATGTGGACCCTAAATATCAAGATGAATCAACTCAAAAATACTATGACTACTACGACCCTGACGACTCTGAAAAGTAGACCGATGATACTTCCCAAGTTGACAGGCCTCAAACTGAAGGTAGAGCAAGAAGAAATCTGAGGAAGGACGTGACACAGCTTTTGCAGAGGAAGATGACAAAACTGGAAGTGCCACACAAGGAGAAATTGATCCAGTGTGAAGAGATGAAGCACCAGCACATGGAGAAAAGGACCAGTCTATAAAAACCTCCTTGCTCACCGCCAGATCCAATCACCTTGCCCGTAAGAATGTCCTGAAACACGAGAGACGATGGGTCAAATATGGCACAACAACGTAAATCCTTGGTGATTTGACTACTAGACAGTAAATTCATAGAAACATCAAGAGTATAAAGAATATTTTGAATGCACGTTGCTGAAGTTAACTGCACCTCCCCCAAACCAGTGACGGGAGAGTGCCACATCTGCTATGACTACCGATCTACCTGGCTGAGACAGTCTATATGTACTAAACTGCCCTCTGTTACCACAGAGATGATATGAAGCTCATGAGTCCATAATCCATTCAGACAAATATGCCCTGTAACAGCTAGTAAAGGCATATGAGGTACCTGATGTGGATGCAGATGCTGAGGCGGCTACCTCAGAGGATCTTGTAGGAGGAGTAGATGACCCCGGTACAGGCATAATCTCTCTCAATCGTGCCACAAGCTCGTCGAAACTCTGATTAGGGCAGGAGGTGGAATACCAACTTGCTGAGTATGCTCAGCAACTCGGGCTGAAAGAGGAAAGCCATGCTTAGAATAGTACGTGTCCTCAGTATGTCCTGACTGGTGACAATAGGTGCAAGGTTGACAGGGTCGACTGCCCCCTCCCAGGCCATGGGTACCACGCCCACGATATTGTATAGAGCTCCCTCTACCACGCGATGCAGCCATAGCCAAGGAGGTTTGAGACTGATGAGTAACTCCACCATGCGCTATAGAGAGTCTACTCAATCTGTGGTATGCCTCCTCCATTGGAGTTATAGTGGCTTCACTAAGAATCTGTGAGTGAGCAGCATCATATTTAGGATCAAGGGTTGTAAGACACACTCTGGTCATCACCGAATCTCTGTAGACCTTGAACCGTTCTGGCGACGCGGTCAAAGCGATGAAACCATGAGGCTTCTCAAATATATCCCTAAGAGAAGTGCAAAGGATATGGAGTGGACATCCATTCTGCTTAGATGTGAAGATGTCATGTTGAAGTTGCAGTATCTTCGACTCATTCTTCATTGGGGAGTATGTAGCGGCGAGGATATCCCACATCGCCTTTGTTGTGGGCTGACTCAGAATATCTTTGGCTATCTCCACTGAAACTGTACTAGACAGCCATATACGTGCATATGCATCATCTGCCTCCCACAAGGTGTGAACCCTAGTCTTGTCTTTTGGCTCATCCTATGTAAGGATGTGCTTCTTGTCATTATGTTCCATCCATTTGCACCTAGAGATGGGTTCATAATTTGTTCCATCCATTTTGACAATGGGTGTTGGACCCTTGAAGGCACCTAGAGATGAAACATCGTCTTCGGAGTCGACTCTGTTGTCTGACATGATGAAAACAATAACCAAGATTGGGGTTGCAGACTGGAATAGCTGCATCTGCACTGACATACAAGAAGATGGTTGTGGGAGTAGACTCATACCAAAACCTCTTCCATCTATTGGAAGCCTCTTTGGGTAACTAGGATGGTATTAGATGATCAAATCACAACCTAGAAACCCAAAAATCAGACCAAATAGAAGTCAAATCGTCCTTTTAGAATGATTTTCAGACCTTAGAAAGCATCGAACTGGGATCCCTAATATGCCACGAAGCCCCTCGGACTATGGCGGAGGAGAGCATCTAGGACTGCTGGCAGTGGTGGCAACAGCCCTAAGTCACTGGGAATGGTGGCCGCGGCATCCTTGGTTGTTGTTGCTGCTGCGCAAGGCGGCAGCGACGGACGGCGATGGCGCACGAGGATCTTGGTGGCGGTGGTGCGCGAAGATCTTGGCAGTGCACTAGGGTTTTGGTGGGGTGGGATAGCTAGGACACATGCTCCGACCTAAGACCGTCGCTCTGATATCATGTGGAAAGGAAAAATAGAATTGAATATTCATCATAGCCCTAGAGCTCTCTTATATAGGAGAAAAGCTCCTTGAGGAAATTACATAAAGTGGACAGAAGGAATAATATAAAATAAAGACAGAGAGATACAAATATCTCAACATTTACAACAATGTAGTGAAGGATTAATTATTATCATTTAAAGCTCATTTCAAGCAATGTAAAAGGCTTGAGAATACCTCACTATAAATACCACAAAAATGAAAAAAGAAGTAGCTTCAGAGTTCGAAGATCTTACTGTTGACAAACAACGATATCATTTTCGACTGGATCGCCAACTCCGTGGTCAAACGATGGCAGAGAAACTTCTTCCTGAAGAAATTTAGAATCCTTCTCCATCACGATTTTTTTATAGTCAATGAAAGCAAGACACGGCTACAAACTAGGAACACAATTCTTACAATATCCTGATTCACTTCAAGAAGAATAAGAGTTCTAAATATAAACACCTGGAACTTAGGTAATTTTATAGATACTCCTGTAAATATTGAAATTAAACATCTCTAAAATATATACATAATTAACATATTACCCATGTCACGATCTTGTTTTTCCTAAAATCAACATGAGAACTATCTTGGGTTCCTTTAACTACACGGTGCTAAAATGCACAGCTAACGTGATGATGACACAAGGGTATACGCTAACATAGTACATTACTCAGGGCATGCATGTAATTATCAAAACTTACCAGGGTGTCCATTTAATCACATAAGTATCTAGAGTTTATATTTGAAAGCCCCAAATAATAACTAACAATAATTTACCACAGCCGAATCTCTTAAAATAAGATACCATGCTAAAACAAATTCAAGGGAAACAGGTAAAAAATGTGGATTTTCCGAGTTATTTCTCCAGCAATAAATCAATGTGACCCTTCAATGGTATATGTTGAAAGGAATACAAAAAATATATAGTAAGGATGAACCTTATCCCTCTATAAATAACAAGTGTTAGAGAGAGTACACAAATAAAAAAATTGCTAACACTCTCCATCAAGTTGGAGCATAGCCAGCTAATATTTTCATCTCGTGACATCATATCACAACTCAAAAGAGGCTCTGAAGAGTGCCTTAGTAAACACATCCGAGATTTTATGCAGAGGTAAAGCTGAAGTTCATAGAAGTCCTCATTGGATAAGATTCCCGATGAAATGGCAATCATTCTTTTATGTTTTGTTCTCTCAAGAAATATGAGGTTTTACTGCATGTGAACCCCATCACTTTGTCTAGCAGATGGTACAGAACAGTAAAGCAAAACATGAGTATGTTGCATCTCTGTTGTTGCATGTACTGTCACCTTGTATTCACTTTGCAGTGAATAATAGCCCATTTTTAGGGATGGCCTTGATGTACGTCAAGACAAGGACATCATGCTCACATTCCATTGGACCTACATACATTGACTAAATTTCCCTACTCAAGAAGATGGTAGGTCTATTGATAGTGAGATAGATGATCTTTCTCACCAACGATATTGTCCATCATCTACAAGTTTCCTCAAATAATATAAATGAACCTTAGGATCCATAGGAATATAGGTGATTTGATGCTTAACATACCAGTCTCTAGCGAAATATCAAAATATTTCCTCTACGAAAGAACCAATCCTCCAGCACCATGAAATATCACAACAAGCCCATATCTAGTATCACAAAGTCAATGTAAGCATATGATTTACCTCTCTGATCCCTTGCTCTTATCACTAGTTAGGATTTCTTGAAGAACAATGGGTGGAATGAGATGATCCTATTGAAGGGATAGGGTTATAGAGATGAAACCCTCATTCCAAATGGTAAAATACAAAGATGTCTTCAAGGGAAATAATAACTATAAGAAATGTTAAAATAATAAAATATCAATAGTCCCCATCAAGTTCCCCATCAGGTTGGAGCATATCTATTAATAATAGCCAGCTTGGAGGCCAATAATGAAAGGTGTTTCTCCGGAAAAGCTTTGGTGGAAATTTTTACAAGTTAAGCTTTGTAGAAATGTAGGGAGTAGTAATTTTCCCTTCACATACTCGGTGCACTCATGAAAAACAAGATTACTAAGAATATAAATGGCTTACTTGTTGTCACAATCTAAAGGAACCAGAGTTATGATAGATAACTCAAGTTCCTTTAAAAAGGTGACAAGCCAACTAGTCTCACAAGTGGCTTGAACCATGGCTCTATAGTCTCCTTAAGCAATGGATCTGACTACATGCTTCTTACTATGCCAAGCGACCACATTACCACCAACGTACGTAGGAAATCTAGTGATAGAGAAGTTGTCCTTAGGAGAACTGACATAATCTACATATGTGTAAGATGTATTGTATGTATGACCGTTAGAAGCATAGAAGAGTCCATTGCCTAGATAATTGTTCACATACCTAAGTAAGAAAAGAACATCATGCCAATGACTATATCTCGACTTCTCCATACACTGATTAACTTTGCTCATAACATAAGAATTTCAGTCCTAGCAACTATAAGATACAAACTTTATCTATTAGACTTTTATACTGCAATATCCTTAAAGAAGGGATCTGTCGACGAGACATGACTCTTAGATTTAGCTAGAATAGAAGAAATTTTATAACCTCGTAAATGTGCACATGCAAGGATGTCAAGATAGTAATTTCTTTGAGACTGACATAAAACATGAGTAATCTTAATCCTAAGAAATTATTGCATGTGACCAAGGTCCAGGTGGTAAGTACCTTTTGTAAAAAGGCTTTGGTGTCAAAAATATTTTTTTTTGGACTGACGATGCTAACCCGAAGGAAGAAATGTTGGAGAGCACGAGGAAGCAAGGACAAGAGAGTGTTGGGTTCACTGGAGGGCATGCGAAGGAGAGAAGGTGAGGGAGAGCCACCAAACACATAGAAGGGAAGGCGTGGAGGGCTTTAAATCCTATAGAAGTTGATGGAGTGTGGATCGACGAATCGGGCTCAATTAGGATTTTTCATCTGCCGAGTTTTATCAATTAGAGTTTAATTTTCCGTGCACTCAATTAGAGTCGTTAATATAATTAAAATTAGGGTTAATCTTATTTACAATTAATTGAGTTGTTGCAATTTTATTTAAAAGATTTTTATCAGTTGTGCCCCTCCGAGATATTGCAAAATCAGTTATGCCCCTATCTTCTTGGGAATATCAGTTGTGCCCCTGACTTCTTACCAATCTATCACTTGTGCCCCTCGGGTTAGTGATCGTCCATAACCAACACAAACGGACGTTAACTTCAAGGACACAAATGGAATTAAATTAAAAACAAGGATTGAAAAGTCTAATGCATCATCTTCCTCCTCCCTCGTCTTCTTCCTCCCTTCTCTTCCTCCTCCACAGCTCCTCCCTCCTCCGCCTGCTCTCCTGCAGCCTCCCTCGAGCCCGGCCAAGATCTGCCCCCGTTAACGTCCCAGATCCCTGCCCCCATGATCTCCCCCCGCCACCTCCCAAGGCTGCCCCCTGCCCTACCTCCCCCCGCGCCCCCTAGCCCCGCCACCCCCACACCCCCAGGTCAGCTACCTGCCCTGCCTCCAACCCCCCCCCCCCCGCCCCCACGTCGCCACCCTAGCCCCGCCGCCCCACCCTCAGGTCGCTCCTAGCCCCGCCGCCCCCTAGCCTCGCTGCCCCCGCGCCCCCAGGTCACCTCCCTGCCCTGCCTCTCCCCCCCTAGCCCCCAGGTCGCCCCCTAGCCATGCCGCCCCCGCACCCCCAGGTCACCCCCTGCCCTGCCTCCCCCCTACCCTCAGGTCGCCTCCCTAGACCCGCCGCCCCCGCGCCCCCAGGTCGCCCCCCTAACCCCGCCGCCCCCGCACCCCCAGGTCCTCCCCTCTATTTCAGTTGTAAAGAACCTGGAGAGGAGGAAGGGGATGAAGGAGGAGGAGGTCAGTCTCGTCGTCGTCGAGACCTGGAGGGCTTTATTTATTTGTTAAGTTAAGATAAATTTTTGACTAATTAATTCATGAAAATTCACCGAAAAAATCAATAAAATTCGCCTTTGATCCGTAATGAGTGATTTATCCGTCAAAATGCAAAAATTTTAGAGATTCGATGGATGCATGAAGGTGTAACTAAGAGAGAGAAATTATGAAGAGAAAGGAAGAAGAACAAATGGAGGAGGAAGAAGATGAAGAAGATGTCTGAACAATTATACACCTCTTAACTGCACCATAGTTTGAAAAAACCATGGTTAAGTCAGCTCATTGACGGTTAAACTAACAGAGGGGCACAACAGATAGAATGGCAAAAAGTTGAGGGCACAACTGATATTCCTAAAAAGATAGGGGCATAACTGATATTGCAATATCTAAGAGGAGCACAACTGATAAAAACCCTATTTTAAAATAAAAGATCACATGTGATCTCAATCAAATTAGGTAGTCGGTTATAGGCAATTAGGACAATTTAAGTTTGAATTTGATTTTTGTTTCTATTTTTGTAATCCCGCCCCTCTTATATAAAGGGGATAGCGGCCCTTTCTTTAATTGAAGTCGAGACTTAATTATTTTTTAGAATTATCTCATCTCTCTCTTTCTCTTCTCTCTTCATGTGATCTACGATGTTATTTCCTGAATCTCGTGAAACTAGTGCGTTTTCTCTTCTCTCTCCCTTTGATTTCTTCCGTCAAATATTTTTTCACCATTGCAAATTCTTATTTGCATCAGCTATGGTCATCGACAAATACCATAAAATATTTATGACCACCTATAGATTGGTAACCCAAATGTCATAGTGGACCAAAGCAAAAGGTACATGTGGACGAGACTCAACCCTAGGAGGAAAAGTGGTCCAATGACGTTTCCCAAATTGACACGCCTCGCATTCAAATAGACTCAGTAAAGAAAGTTCAAGGAATGTCACAAAGAGAGCTTTGGTGAATGGATGGTCTAGACGCAGATGCTACAGAAAAGGATTAAAGGAGATCGACACAACAGCAACAAAAGCAAAATCTGCAAGAATATCGAGATCATTGGAATTTATCAGGAAAAGGAAAATTGAACTTGTTTCTCATTGAATAGGACTCCTTTATACAGAAGGGGGTCTAGGGTTTACAAAAACAACTACAGACATGCTCTCATATTACATAGTAATATTCACACACCCAAATACTTCAATACTCCCCCTCAAGCTAGAATATATATATATATATATCCATCATGCTCAGCTTGAAGATACACCTGGTGAATCGGGACCGAGTAAGAGGCTTGGGGAAAACATCAAATGTTTGTTCTTCTGAAGTGTTGGAGTATACGTGTTATGCGTCACTTATGTTGTAGATGGGTAAATGGATCACTCCACGATCCATTTACCACGTCCAGAGTTTAGTCTCACATCTACCAGTGGCGGGACTTGGAGAGTCTGTGGAGGCTATATAAGAAGCCCTAGACCCCATGTATCTAGTGAGAAATTGCAATGCATAAATCAACCCTTTGAGACGTTCTCACGTGGTTTCATCATGTTCCTTAGGGAGTAGGGTTTCACGTTAAATCACGTGTTCTTTCAAGTTTATTTCTTTATCTCTAATTCCGCTTCCGCATTATATTTTCTACACGGTATCAAAGCGGGTTCGATTGTCGATGATTTTATGTTGATTATTTATTTATTCGAGATTCGAGTTTGATGCTATTTTCTTGAAGATTATTATTTTTGGATTGTTCTATGTCCAAGTTTTAGGGTTTCCGTTGAAATCCTAATTTTTGCTCAATGCACTTCCACGGATCATGGAGCCATGTTCTGTTCGCTGCCATCCTTGAGCCACATCTCCTGGCGGCGCTTGTTCGCTCCAGATCCACATGATTCCAGATCTGTAGTTCTCCAGTCCAACCGCAGTTCCCAGTAGGGGAACCCTATCTTCAACAATTCCAAGCCACCAAAAGGCTACGTTCTCCATCGAGAAGGCCCCGATTCCAGCAGCGGAACACCACCCTAGCCGCAACAGACAGCAAGTGACGTTGGCAGAAAAGGGGACCGATGTCACGGCACCTCAATAACATCTCCAGCAGTGCGCTCCTCTCCCAACTTGTGTGATGGCACAGCTCTTCTTCCAACAGACCGAGCTGATGATCATCTCTTAGGCAGAGCATCTCCTCTCCCTGGGGAGGCCCTCCTAGCGGCCTCATCGTGAAGATCCAGGCGGAGGCCCTCTTGACGGTGCACCCCTTCTCCATCTCCAGCCTACGAGAGGCCCTTCTAGGTGAAGCAACGAACTCCAGCGACAGCATGAAGTAATCTCCAGTCCTAGCGGCGACGGCCTCCTCTACCAAGTCTCCTCTCTCGCAAGGTGCAGGAGGCACAGACGACGGTGGTACAGAGGTGGTGGTAGCCCTTGCTGCAACGTGCGGTGCATAAGTTGGAAGTTGCCTCTAGTCGCATATGGCTGCGGTGATATCCTTCCAACCGAGATCCCTCACTTCCCCCAATGCTCCACAGGCTGCAACGGCAAGTCCAGAGGCCCAAATCAGGGTAACTCTTGTGTGAGAAGGGTTCCCACCACCGGGAACCCTAAATAAACACGACCTCACGGTCGTATGTTAAAAAAATGTGTGTTTCTATTTTAAGAGACCAAGTGAACCAAAAGGAAAAGATGAGTTGAAAAAAAAAGAAAGAAAGAAGGGGGTCTTGTTGCAATCTGCCCAGGTTAAAAAAAGATAGTACAAAAAAATCTGTACGAGAAAATTGTGATTCAAGAAAAAGGAAAAGCTGTAAAAAATGAACGGCTTATTTGAGAAAAAAATGTGAAGGCTATACTATCTAAGGAGATAGCCAGACTAGCAGTAGGTGAATAGTCCAGAGTAATAGTAGCACTACACTCTACAGTAGCTGCGTGAGTCAAGAGTAATTCATACATAAGAATTAGACAGTTCGTCACAGTTGTTTTTTATCAGCAGTGTTGGGAGAAAATAATAACTTGTTCATTCATGATGCCCTAGGGTTCTCTTATATAGAGGAGAAACATGTTGGGCGACTTACAATATAAAGAGTAAAAAGATAACTCATATCTCAACACTCCTCCTCAAGCTAGAGCATGGATATCAATCATGCTCAGTGTGGAACAGCATCTCTGGTAAGGTCCTCTAGCTAGGGCCTTGGTAAGCACGTCTGCAGTCTCATCTCCTGAGCTGACATGTGTAGTGGAGATGAGCTCCTTCTGAATCATGTCTTGAGTGTAGTGACAGTCTACCTCAATATGCTTGGTCCTCTCATGGAAGGCTGGACTGTTGGCAATAAAGAGCGTTATCGCATTGGAGGTGCATGGGCAGAAGCACCTCAACTACTAGGTCAGTAAGAACTGGTCTGACCTACATCATCTTTGTACTAGATTGTGTCATGGTTGTACTCTGATTCTACGCTGGATCTGGTGACAACCATTTGCTTCTTGCTCTTCCATGGCACCAGAGAACTCCCTATGAACGTTGCAAAGCAAGAGATGGACTTCCTATCCTTGGGGCATCCCGCATAATCTGCATCTGCACAAGCTGTAACAGCAAGGATGTCTCTCTGCTAAATAGAAGACCAATGCTAGGTGAGGTCTTCAGATACCTGAAAATTATATGGACTGCATCCTTATGTACATGTCTAAGTTGCTTCATGAACTGACTCACTTTGCTTACTGCAAAGGATATATCTGGTATGGTGATGGTCACATATATGAGCTCCCCAACGAGCTCCATATACCTCCTCTTATCTACCTACTTAGTGTCATCATCATACAACTTCATGCACAGGTCCATAGGAGTAGTGGCAGGCCTGCAATCTACCATACTTGTCTTAGAGAGAAGATCTGTAACGTACTTCATGTGGGGTCATCACAAGACCTCGTTGGTTCCTGGCAAACTCCAGTCCAAGGAAGTAGCATAAACTGCAAAGGTCCTTAGTCACAAACTACCGACCTAGGAAATCATTAGCAGCCTAGATGCCCTTTCCAACATCCCATGTAATAATGATGTCATCAACATAAAAAAGTATGGCAATCATGGAATTAAAAAACACGCCTCGAGGCGGTCATTTTTAGCCTCGAAGCGTGCGCCTCGGCCCTGTCCAGTGAGGTGTGCACCTCAGGTGGCTGAGGCGTAGTCTCGAGGCATTTTGCCTCAAGATTGTCGATGCGTTTTTAGAGGTGTTTTTGCTTTTTAAAGTATTTTTTAATGATTTTAATGGTTTACATGATGGTTTGAGAAGCTTATAAATATATACCTGTTTAGGATAATGATTATACAAGTTAAATTCATAAATCTGATGTTTCTTTCATGCTCATACCTTCATATTTACTATTAATTATGTCTAACTATTTCAGCAAACTGCTTCATATTTACTATTAATTATGTCTAACTATTTCAGCGAGACACCCGTCTTGTCGAGGTATGGTAGGACGGGAGGAGTGCATACACAATTCTTCAACAATGGTCAGATGGCTAGGATTCAAGGTATATCAACAATTCGAGATATATTTAATCGTACTTTTTATTACACTAGATTTGTTCGAAATGGATAGGATTCACGGTTTCTCTCGCGGTCATATATTATATGTTAGACACATAACATAAATTTCTTCGATGTATATTAAATCATACTATTAATTACAATAACATTTCAAATAGATATGTATTGTTTAATTCTTTCACAACATTTATTGACGACGAATTCCTTTTTTGATTGGATGAAAATGTGTAGAAAGGATATAATGTTGTTCTATCTTATATTTTGGGGTTCTTATCTCTATTATTTTATCATATCTTATAATGTTAAGTATTATATGTTGGGCAGAGAACATATAATTACATTGATATATATATATATATAGTTTTATGAATAGTTTTCTCTATAAACTGAGGCTTATGCCTCGAGGCTACGCCTCGCCTCGATTCCGAGGAAAACGCCTCGTTCCTCCTTTAGTTTTTTCAAACCTTGATGGCAATTGTACATCTCTGAGTCCTCTGAACAAACAGTGAATGATCAGTAGTCGATCTAACGAACCCATCTTGCTCTATAAGATCCGAGAGCTTCTAGAACCATGCTCTTGGACTCTACTTCAGGTCATAAATCACCTTATGAATCTTACAAACCTTCTGGCACACTCTCAGCAGCAAACCCAGGTGGCAACTTCATGTAGACCTCCTCTTGTAGGTCACCATAGAGAAATGCATTCTTCACATCAAGCTGATATAGGGGCCAGTCTCGCATCACTGCAACAGAAAGAAGAATACGAAGTGTCGAATGCTGAGTTACTGGAGAGAAAGTATCCTGATAGTCCACCCCATATGTTTGGGTGAACCCACAAGCCACAAGTCTCACCTTGTAGCGACCCACGCTGCAATCTACTCGGTGATTTACCGTAAACACCCATTTGCATCCAACAATAGATGCGCCTGTAGGAGTTGTAATAATGCTCCATATGCCACGAGACTGTAGGGCAACCATCTCCTCCTCCATGACAAGAAGCCATTGGATGTCCTGTGTGGCCTCCTGATATGTCTGCAGTATCTCCACAGCTAATAGCCCCACAATAAATCTCTTGAAGTCCTCTAAGAGTCGGCCCAAGGAAACATGGGATGCAAGAGGATATGTAGTACAAGTACATCTCTGCTTCCGCAGAGCAATAGGCACGTCTAGATCATCTGCCTCCTCTTGAACCCGTAAACTACCCTCCTAATAGGGCACATGCTCATCCCGTAAAGAATCCTAATGCATAGACAAACCACTAGAGCCATCAGTAGAAACAATGCGCTCATTACATACTTGGATAGTGCTGGATTATGGGGAAGGCCCATGAGTAGGGTGGATATTGTGAGACCTGCGAGTAAACACATGTGGCAAAAACTGAGTCAATGTACTGGGTGGCGGTCAAGGGCAACCACGGAAAAAGGAGTAGGTACTGGATGTGGTGGTGGATATAGTGGAGGTAGAGTTGGTATTGAAGGTGGTGCAATCGTAGGAGGAGGCATATATACCTCCACACTAGAGTCAGATGGAGTTGACATGTCACATGTAGGAGAGAAATACATAACATACTCAAAGAAGGTGACATCAACACTGAGAAAGTATTTCGGCCAAGCGGATCAAAATAGCGATACCCCTTCTGGATCCGAGAGTATCCAACAAAGACACAATTGACAGTTCTAGGGGAGTGCTTGCCGCGACCAAGCATCAAATTACGAACAAAGGCCACAGAACCGAACACTCGGGGTGTAAGAGAGACAGATCCTTCTCAGGATACGCAATTGAAAAAGGAACATTTTCTCCTAAAACAAAAGATGGCATACAGTTCACCAAATAACAAGTTGTGAGGACTACATCACCACAGTAAGATTGAGAGGCACAACTCAGAATCAAAAGGGTTCAGGTCACATCGAGTAAATGACGGTGTTCGCTTTCGGCAACACCATTCTACTGGGATGTGTAGGCACACGAGTTCTATTGCATGATGCCAAGAGACCTGAGGAACTCGGATAGTTGTAAAGTGCAGAACTCTAAGCCATTGTCAAATCGCAAATACTTTCCAGTAGCAGAGAAAATGTTCTTTAGATCATTAATAAAGGTTTTAATGACAGATCCGGCCTCAAACTTATTTTTAACAAAAAAAAACAATAAAATATAGAATAATTATCCACAGCAACAAGATAAAAACGATGTCCCTGATGATCATGAACACGACTGGGACCTTGAATATCTAAGTGAATAAGCTCAAATAACTGAGCACTCCTACGACTCTGACGACCGGGAAAAGAAGAGCGGTAATGCTTCCCAAGCTAGCAAGCATCGCACTGGAAGGAAGATCACGCAGAAATCTGTGGGGGGGACATGACACAGCTTCTGTAGAGGAATATGGCCAAAACGAAGATGCTACAAATATGCTGAGACTGGTCCGGTAGGAATAATAGAGGCACCGACATGAGGAGGCTGGACCAATCTGTAAAGCCCCTCTTGCTCACGGCCACATACAATTACCCTGCCCGTGAGTATTTCCTGAAACACAAGAGAATATGGGTCAAAATGACATGACAATACAGATCTTTAATGATTTGACTAATAGAAACCAAGTTCATATGAAAATCAAGAGCATATAAAACATTCTGTATGCGCATGGATGTCGTCAAATGCACCTCCTCCTGTCCTGCGATGGGTAAGTAAACCCCATTCGCAATGACGACCCATCTACCAGGGGGTATAGACCTGTAAGCATTGAACAGGGCTATGTCTCCACGCGGATGGTGGGAAGCACCAGAGTTAATGATCGACTCTGTCATAGATGCCATGTTACAACTAGTAAAAGCATATGTTATACCAGAGGAGATCAAAGATGCTCTAGCAGCTTCTGGAACATCTGAGGAACATGTAGTGGTGTTGGCAACAGGAGTCATGGTTTCCCATATACGAGAGACAATATCATAAAGGCGTGGATCTACCTAAGGAAGTGTCTGGAAAAAATTCAATCTGCTCTGTCACTCAAGCAGATGGGGGGTATCCATGCTTCCGATAGCATGTATCCTCAGAGTAGATTGGACGACGGCAATAGGTGCAGGGGCCACACAGACGTCCACCTCCTCTGCCACGAGGACCACATCCTCAGAACTGTATAGAACCTCCTCTGTCGTGAGATGCAACCATCGCTGAGGTCTGCGTTGTGGCAGTAGGTGGGATAAGAAGCCTGTTGAGGTGATGTAGGCCATCTCCAAGGGAGGTATAATCGCAAATGTAAGAAGCTATGCATGTGCGACCTCATACTCTGTGTTCAGGGCTGCCAAGAAAATTCCAACCATCATGGAGTTCATGTATGTCATCCGTTGCTCCGTAGAAGTGGTAACTAGCATGAAGTTGTGAAGCTTCTCAAACATGCCGCGAAACGAAGAGTAGAATGTATGCAGAGGATGGTTATTCTGCTTGGTTGTGCATATATCAACCTGTAGCTGAGGAATCTTGGCCTCGTTCTTCGCTTGGGCATACGCGGCTGCCAGAATATCCCACATCACCTTGGCGATGGGCTAGTTCAAAATGTCATCTCTATGGTGAGTGTCTTAAAGAGCCAAACACACATGTACGCGTCATCTTGCTTCCACGAAGCATTGTCCCCAGACTGTACAGACAAAGAGAAAATGTTACCCTTATTCTCTAACATGATGAGAAAGAACGCCGAAATAGAACACGGCTGGGGAAATAGACCGATCTGAGCGAGTCCACATGATTATATAGAGGATCGGCTGTATGTGTAAACTCATACAACCATCCTCATCAATCCTCAATCCACGCTAGGGCCGGAAAACATCATTTATAGGTCTGAAATCACGCTTTCCAATCAAAATCAGACTGTTTTAGACAGCACCTTTGTGAAGGAGATGAGAAAAACCGATCTCGAGGGTCGTTGGTGGTGCTACGGTGGTGCAGAGGGATGCTAGTGGCGGCTAGGTGGTTGCACGGAGGCCTGCTGCTGTGTATGGCAGTAGCTGGTGGCATGTGTGGGGCACCGGCGACGACTGGATGCCACACGGGAGCCACGCAAGAGGTGGCGGAGGCACACAGTGCATTGCGAGGACGGTTGGTAAGGGCTAGGGCACGGGTGGGTTAAAGGTACTCCAGTCTAGGACCGCTGCTCTGATACCATGTTAAGAGAAAACAAGAACTTGTTTATTCATGAGGCCCTAGACTTCTCTTATATAGAGGAGAAACATGTTGACCATAGGAGGTCTATCAAACTTTACCCAACAAATGTCAAACAGCTGTGCTGCAGGCTGATGAATCATGGCGATCGAGTTTATACCAGACGGTACAGTTTATTTTGTTACAGTTTTTGATCTGTTATGATGTAAAGGTTTCCTTTCTCTTCTACACATCTTTGGGATACTATATGTATTGTCAGCCTTTTGTACAAGTATATATTTATGAAAGTTAATGAAATGAAATGTTGGTGGCATTTGTTGATATTGGTTCTATAGTTGATACAATATTCTTGAATGTGAATGTCATATGAAAAACGTAAAACGCGAAAAATTTCCCTGTATTTTCTTGTAATTAATGTGATATAAGTGAAAGTTATATTGCGAATGCGCCGTAAACGGATGTCTGTATCCGAGGGTGTTACAGCTAGATTGTCGTGGGTATTTCTTCTTAAGAACAAGTCTGATGTTGGTCATGTTATTCAGTCCTTTATTGATGAAATAAGAAATGTGCTTTCTGCAAATGTCAAGTTTATACGTTCTGATAATGCACTTGAATTCTGCAGTACTCAACTTTCTCAGTTTCTTAGATCCTGTGGTATTATGCATAAGACATCCTATGCGTATACTTCTCAACAGAATGGGGAGGTTGAGCGAAAACACCGCCATCTTTTAGATGTTACCAGGACTCTTCTAATCCATAGTTGTTCTCCTCATTCGTACTGGGGGATGTGGTTCTTACTGCGTGTTACCTGGTAAATCGTATGCACTTATAGGTTGTGGGGGAGAAGATCACGTTCTCGAATGTGTTTCCCGAGACAGATCTTTTCTCTCTCACGCCTCGTGTTTTTGGATCGGTTGCTTTTGTTCATCAGATGTCTTCAGGTCTTAACAAGCTCTCTCCTAGAGCTGTCAAGTATGTGTTTGTTGGGTATTCCACGCCACAAAAGGGATATTGTAATGCCCCGGAAAATTTGGTTCTTTTTCAAAATTCTAAAACATATACAATATCACAATCAAAAGAAATGTCTCGTCGTAAGCTTTCCAACGAGACCAAGAATGCGCAAATCCGAGTTCATATGAGAAAGTTATGGCCTCTTTAGTGAACCATAGCCGGGAACATTTATGGAAATTTGGATCCACGAATTTTGAATTACTCCACACGTTGGGGAGATATTTTGGAGCACATTCCACCTCAATTTTGACACCCTTACTTCCTTATTTCACCCATTGAATTATCTTTAAGTTCTCATTGATCCCTTTCCTTCTTGTGCCACCTTCTAAGTTTATTTTCTTCTTTCTTCACCCTTAGAGAGACAAGAGGAAGCGTTTCTTCCCGTTGGCGAGGCACGAATTTCTGGAGCTTCGTTACGAGGAGAGGAGGAAGAGAGTCGTCGCAAGGGAAAGACGTCGATGCACTCAGATCGTTGATCTTGTGCTCGGATCAAAGGTTCGCGTGAAGGTAACGGATCTCAACCTTCTCCCCTTAATCGTTTCTTTTGCGATTAAGGAGAATGTTGTTTCGGTGGATGAGTATTCACTTTGATCCGACCCCACCCGGATCTTCTTTTGTTGTTGGTACACCATCTTATTACATGCTAAGACTATCTCGTGATCCCGTTGTGCACGGATAAAGATTGTTTCTTTTCATGAAAGGTTTAGTACTGTCGTGGATTAACATCAAATAATACATTACGTCTTGATCATTGGAAACTAATTATATCATCCGTTTCAATATCTTGATATGAGATTCTATGTTATGTGTCTGCACGTTGAAATCTTGATATAATATTGAATACAACAACAACAAAGCCTTTTCCCACAATTAAGTAGGGTCGGCTACATGGATTCTTCGCCTCCATTCAGATCTATCTTGGGTCAATCTCGGACTTATATCCAAAAAGCTAAGATCCCTTCGTATAGTCTCTTTCCAACACTTCTTGGGCCGTCCTCGCCCTCTCTTAGCCGGCTCAACATCCCAACACTCGCATCTCCTAACCGGTGCATCAGTTGACCTTCTTTGCAAATGACCAAACCATCTTAAGCGGTTGATATAATATTGAATATATGACAAAAATGTTGTAATGCAGATCTGCGATTATCTACAGGTATAAATATATTAATCTTATATAATTTCCAAGGTAGTAAAACATATTTCCTCAGATACACTTTTAATCTTCTTGAAATCGGACATGTTCGTACGTTAATAAGGTTATGCAAAATTACTCATAGTCCATATCCGATTCCTTGTATAATCTTGAATCAGATCTCATCTTGGAAGTAATTAATCTGTTCAAGTCTATTAAAGATTTGTAATAGATTTGTAATATATGAATTCAAGAGTTAGCACTCAGGTTTCTAAATAGATTCGTTGAGTCAAAAAAACTTTGTTTAATTGTTGTCACTGTAAATTATTGAGTATTGGTTGTTAGGATATCAATGGGAAAGTATCCAATACTTTCCTTAAGTATGCTACTAACATTACCTTATACACCTCGTTTTATTATCATATGATAATAATCCAAACCAGAATGATTGGCACGAACTTAGAATTTATTCCTTTTGCGTTGCTCTCCAAGATAGGAATGCATTATTTTGAAACAGTATACTTTTTTTTATATCCAATCTATAGAAAAAAATAGAGTTAAACTTCCAGATTATTATTTTGCATCAATCTAGTACTGTGCAACGTCAGGTATGGAAATCTTGCAGTTATGCTTCTGTTAATCTTTCTTAAGGATTCTCATTGATTTGACTGAAATCAAAGCGTGAAATATTTTGGATTAGTTTGGGGCCTGAGGGTCTTAACATGTCAATGGTTTGGTTAATTGACTATTGCAAACCATTATCGCGTCCAAAATCAATTAGTGCTATGTAAAGTATAGTATGCATGTGGAGATAAAAAGTAAATACTACAAGGTGGGTGCACACCCTTGTGGTCCAGCTGAACCGACAGTGAGTAACCCCCACTCGAGGGGCATCACAGAGTGGGGTGGTGGTAGGTACTCTGGAGAGTTAAGGTGGATGCGTGTGTGCATCGCACCATACAGATCTGTTTGTGACTATGGGTTGTGGGACGAGCAAGGCTCCCCAGGCAGACTCGGTTGACAGAATCATGGTTCCTTATGCTATATGTCCCTTGACTTGAGAGATAGAGTACCACCGACCAGACTAACTGAAGGGTCGTGCTTACACACAGGTTTTAGTCTACACTATGAATGGAGCGATGCAGGTTTCATTCCTAGTGTAAACTTTCTCCTTTGATGGGTGAGTCCAGAATTAATAAATAAATACATAATCTACGGATAAAAGAACTTAAAGAAGCAGATTAATTGTGTAAGTGTTATAATTAGAAGCAACCTACATGAACCTTTCATATTATTTTATTATTATTTTTATATACATGTTTGGTTACTGCATTTGCATTGCCCACCAAGAATCTTTTTTTTACAGTTGTATCCTTACTGGGTCAATTGACTCACAAGTTACCCCTCTTGTAAATCCAACAGGGAATCTTGAGCAGGAGACTGAGGCAAGAATTCTTGGCAGCGCAGTCGGGAACCATTTCGGAGGTTGATAATTGGAAGGCCGTATCCCGATATATCGGCGATATATCGCCGATATATCCATATCGATATGGGACCGATATCGAAATCGATATATCGATATATCCGATTTCAGGCATTTTCTTCATAAAGATTCCTAGATATAGCGATATATCGGCGATATATCGGCGATATATCGATATCGACACGATATCGAAACGATATCGATATCGATAGTCCTTCCAAATGATATTTAGTGAGATTATCACTTCCATTATCTTTCTTTTTCATCTATTAGTGATGTAATAATAAGAGTTAGATTATTCTTGTTATCTTAAGTTGTGAACATTTTCTATATGAATGGACAATGGAGAATTTCTTTTGCCAATTTTTTTTGCATGAATGTTTATCATGCAGGTTGTTTATAACTGTTGTTGGGTAATTTTTTTATAAATGGACATCAAGATGCGCTCCCGCTGAGACGGGACGTTACATTTGATATCAGAGCCCAATTATCCCATCAGTTGTAGACAATTATATGATAGGAAGAAAAACTCCATACATTAGACAAGTAGTCCCCTGACTCACGTCTGAAAATGGCATAGTCCACTAAACATCGAATCTCATCTCTGTCTGATTTTTTTTGTCATTCTCCCTATGCAGATCATGCAGCCTCGTAGGAATCCAGCCACGCAATAATTAGCTGCAATGATGGCATTGTTGCAAGATGTGCAACAAAGACAACTCACCCTTGAGGAGCGGTTCTCTAGATCTATGTCCGAAGGAAGGCCTGATATGGGTGGGGGAGTGGTGATCTTCCACCACCACCTCCACCTCCTCCACAACCGTGACAAGAAGATGTTTTTTCAAAATACCGTAAGGAGAAGGTTCCAGAATTCTCGGGAAACACAAGCCCCGATGAGGCAGAGAGGTGGCTAAAACGAGTAGAGAAGGTCTTTCGTACCATACATGTGCCAGATGAAGAGAAGGTAACCCTAACTACATACTCCTTAGCTGGCTAAGCTGAGGAATGGTAGACTTCTATGGAGCCACAGATTGCAACACCGGTTACTTGGGAGATGTTTAGTGAGGCTTTCCGGGGGCATTTCTATCCGGAATACTGGATAGAGCAGCAATGCGTGGAGTTTGCACTTCTCGAGCAAGGGAACAGGACATCGACGGCTTATCTGAACAGATTTACGGAATTGCTGAAGTATGCAGCTAGCACAGTACCAACTGAGTCTAACAAGGCATTCAAGTTCTTTCGTAGGCTTTGCAAGGAGATTTGCGAGAGATTGATGCCCCTTCGTTTGGTCACAATGAAGGAAGTGATTGATGATGCTGCTCGAGTGGAGCAAGACTTACGTGAGAGTAAATCAATGCAGATGAAATCGAGCTTTTCTGGCAGGATAGCTCGCAATGATAGAGCAGGAACACATGCAGGACAATACTTCCACCCTCACCGCTCTAGGGTATCAACTAGGTTTACTCACAGGAGAGCTCCTACATTGGGGCAAGCACTTTCTGAGCCAGCAGGGACATCTCGCCCAATATTGAGTATTGCTACAGTGCTCGTGTGGAGGATCGAATCTGCTATCAATGCAACCAGAAAGGTCACCTTCGGTCCAATTGTCCCTTGGAATCTTCACAGTCCGGAGTTGCAGTACAAGGAGGACGCCCCAGCAACAGGGGTGTGGCTTTACGTCTCGGGGGGGGGGGGGGGGGGGGGGGGGTAGGGGGGGTAGGGGACAACCTTACCAGACCCGGAGCATGACAGGCTCAAGCAGACCGCAAAGAGAAGGACAGCTGAATGTTATTACTAACGAACAAACTCATACCTCAGGATCGGTAGTGCGAGGTATGGTTTCTGTAGGCGACTTTACAGCTCATGCTCTTTTTGACTCTGGTGCATCACATTCTTTCATATAATTGAACTTTGCGAGTATCTTAGGCTGAGAGCCTACCACAGTTACAGACCCTTATCTTATCAAGGGACTGGAGGTCAGCTATTTGTTGTCCATCGGGTGCTTCCCGATTGTCCGGTAAATATCGAGGGTTATGTGCTAGAAGCATACCTATTACTCTTACAGATGGAAGACTTTGATGTTATTCTAGGTGTGGATTGGCTTGAAAATCACCACGCATGCCTTGATTGCTTCCATAAACGAATCATTTTCAAGATTCCTGATTTACAAGAATTCGTATTTGATGGGAGGGGTAACATGCATATCAGCATTACAAGCACATCGCTTGCTTGATCAGGGATGTGAGGGGTACATTGCCCATGTCATTGGGGATCAAATGTAGCACAAGGAAATTTCTGATGTAGAAATTGTTAAGAACTTCCTAGATGTTTTTCCAGAGGAATTGCCAAGACTTCCTCCACAAAGGGAAGTAGAGTTCGAAATAACTCTTATCCAGGGAACTCAACCAATTTCTATTGCACCATACCGGATGGCGTCGGCTGAACTAAAGGAACTTAACGTGCAACTGCAGGAATTATTGGAGAAGGGCTTCATACGACCTAGTACATCACCATGGGGGGCACCGGTCCTATTTGTTAAAAAGAAGGATGGATCTATGCGCATGTATATAGATTACCGACAGCTAAATAAGGCAACTAGTAAGAATCGTTACCCATTGCCTGGATTGATGACCTTTTTGACCAACTACAGGGGTCATCTGTTTTCTCCAAGATTGATCTTCGGTCTGGTTATCATCAGTTGCAGATTAAAGATGTCGATATACCTAATTCTGCATTTCGGCCCCTTGGCCTGACAAATACCCCAGTTGCTTTCATGGATATGATGAATCGGGAGTTCAGGCCATTTCCTGATAACTTTGTAGTGGTCTTCATTGCCGATGTCCTTATTTACTCGCGGGATGAAGAGCAACACCGAATACACTTACAAACAGTGCTGGAGACATTGAGGAAACACAAGCTGTATACGAAGTATAGTAAATGTGAGTTCTGGCTTCAAGAATTGACATTCTTGGGCCACGTCATCTCAGGTGCAGGAGTTGTTGTGGATCCTGCAAAGATTGAAGCAGTTCTCAACTGGGTACAACCAAAGAACGTCTCAGAAGTTCGTAGTTTTCTTGGCTTAGCCGGTTATTATAGAAGATTCGTGAAGGAGTTTTCTCAGATTTCCCTTCCCCTTACTCAGCTGACCAAGAAGGAGACAATGTACACTTAGACGGACAAGTGTGAGAAAAGCTTCCAGACGTTGAAGGACAAACTTACCACGGCTCCCATCTTGGTGATTCCATCAGGAACGGACGGATTCACAGTGTACACCGATGCATCGAAGGAGGGGCTAGGAGCAGTTTTGATGCAGCATGGTAAAGTTGCTGCATATGCATCTTGTCAAATAAAACCACATGAGAAAAATTATCCGACTCATGACATGGAACTAGCGGCAGTTGTCTTTGCTCTTAAGATGTGGAGGCACTATCTATATGGGGTGGCCTTTGAGATTTTTACGGATCATAAAAGTCTAAAATAATTGTTTGATCAGAAAGAACTAAACATGCAGCAGCGACGATGGTAGGAGCTCGTGAAGGATTATGAATGCACTATATCATATCACCCTGGCAAGGCAAATGTGGTGGTAGATGCAATTAGTCGTAAGCCACACACTAGTGAGTCTCACCCCCAGCTCAAGACATGGGATCTTCTCGCATCTTTTAGTGATTGGCACCCCTTTGGGGAGTAGCCAAAAGACGGTTATGATTCCATCCCCTTCCCGTCCTGAACTAGTAGAGAGGATTATTCGAGGACAGCTTGCAGATGAGAGTCTACAGAGGCTCAAGGATAAAGCCCTTGCAGGAATTTTGGTTGGCTTTTCATATGAAGATGGTATGCTACGAAATGGCAACCGTTTGTGTGTCCGGCAGATATGGAACTAAGAAATGAGATCATGCGCGAGGCACATAGCTCTCGATTATCGATACCTCCTGGTGGCACCAAAATGTATAAGGAGTTAAAGAAAACTTTCTGGTGGAAGCAAATGAGAAGAGATGTGGCTGATTTCGTGGCAAGGTGTACGACATGCCAACAGATTAAGGTTAAGCATAAGCGGTCACCTGGACTTCTGCAGTCCCTTCCAATTCCCGAGTGGAAGTGGGAAGGCATATCTATAGATTTCGTTACAGGACTACATAAAGCTTCTAGCGGTCATGATGCCATATGGGTAGTAGTTGACAGGCTCACGAAGTCAGCACACTTCATACCTGTGAGCATGGCTTGCACTCCAGTACAGCTTGCGGTGATTTTATCAAAGAGATTGTCAAGCTTCATGGTCTACCGAAGCAAATTATATCAGATCGTGATCCGAGATTTACCTCAAATTATTGGCATGAGTTTATGAACTCTTTAAAAGTGCAATTGTGCTTCAGCTCAGCTTACCATCCGCAGACTGATGGACAATCTGAGAGGACTATACAAACATTAGAGGATCTTCTTCGAGCATGTGTACTAGAATGGAAAGGGTCTTGGAAGGACTATTTATCATTAGCAGAGTTCTCGTACAATAATAGTTACCATGCTAGCATAGGCATGGCCCCTTTCGAGGCATTATATGGGAGACGATGTACTACGCCTTTGAGTTGGCAGGAGGTCGGGCATAACCAGCTGCATAAGGTGGTATACTTGGAGGAAACTGCTAAGGCCATAAAGACGGCCCGAGAAAAGTTGCTTACAGTCGAGAGTAGGCAAAAGAGCTACATCGATAACCAGCGCACCACCAACCTTAGCTTTGAAGTTGTAGATTTCATCTTCCTGAGAGTATCTCCAACCAAGGGAGTGCAACGGTTTGGAGTAAAGGGGAAGTTAGCCCCACGGTTTGCTGGACCTTTTGAGATCCTTGATAGAATTGACAATGTTGCTTATAGGCTGGCACATCCCCCTCACCTGTCAGGAGTGCATAGCATCTTTCACATCTCCAACTTAAGAAAGTATGTGCATGACCCATCGCACGTGATCAGCTATTATGATATTCATGTGGACACAGACCTAAAAACTATCCTGAGGAACCGGTTCGGATCATAGATCACTCAATGAAGAAGTTGAGGCATAAGGAGATACCATTGCTAAAGGTTCTTTGGCAGCAACATAACTCTGAGGAGACCACTTGGGAGCCCGAGGCAGATGTGCGACGGGACTACCCACATCTTTTTGAAGGTAATATCTAACTCATACTTATCTCTTTAACGGCCAATCGATTGGGTTCAACCTTTTAAGGTTGTTATGTTACATCTCCTACATCTTAAGTCTCGGGGACGAGACTGTTTTTAAGGTTGTTATGATGTAATGACCGGAAAATTCGGTTTTTTTCGAAATTCTAAAACATATACAATATCATACTTAAAGAAGCGTCTCGTCGCAAGCTTTCCAACGAGACCAAGAATGCGCAAATCCGAGTTCGTGTGAGAAAGTTATGGCCTTTTTAGTGAACCATAGACGGGGACATTTATGGAAATTTGGATCCATGAATTTTGAATTACTCCACATGTTAGGGAGATATTTTGGAGCACATTCCACCTCAATTTTGACACCCTTACTTCCTTATTTCACCCGTTGAATTATCTTTAAGTTCTCATTGATCACTTTACTTCTTGTGCCTCCTTCTAAGTTTATTTTCTTCTTTCTTCTCCCTTAGAGAGACAAGAGGAAGGGTTTCTTCCCGTTGGCGAGGCATGAAGCTCCGGAGCTTCATTACGAGGAGAGGAGGAAGAGAGTCGTCGCAAGGGAAAGATGTCGTCGGATCAAAGGTTCTCGTGAAGGTAACGGATCTCAACCTTCTCCCCTCAATCGTTTCTTTTGCGATTATGGAGAATGTTGTTTCGGTGGATGAGTATTCGCTTTGATCCGATCCTAACTGGATCTTCTTTTGTTGTTGGTACACCATCTTATTACATGCTAAGATTATCTCGTGATCCTGTTGTGCACGGATAAAGATTGTTTCTTTTCATGGAAGGTTTAGTATTGTCGTGGATTAACATCAGATAATACATTACGTCTTGATCATTGGAAACTAATTATATCATCTGTTTCAATATCTTGATATGAGATTCTATGTTATGTGTCTGCACGTTGAAATCTTGATATAATATTGAATATATGACAAAAATGTTGTAATGCAGATCTGCGATTATCTATAGGTATAAATCTCAGATACACTTTTAATCTTCTTGAAATCAGACTTGTTCGTACGTTAATAAGGTTATGCAAAATTACTCAGTCCATATCCGATTCCTTGTATAATCTTGAATCAGATCTCATCCTGGAAGTAATTAATATGTTCAAGTCTATTAAAGCTTTGTAATATATGAATTCAAAAGTTAGCACTCAGGTTTCTAAATAGATTCGTTGAGTCAAAAAAATTGTTTAATTGTTGTCACCGTAAATTATTGAGTATTGGTTGTTAGGATATCAATGGGGAAAGTATCCAATAATTTCCTTCAGTATGCTACTAGCACTACCTTATACTCCTTGTTTATTATCATATGATAATAATCCAAACCAGAATGATTGGCACGGACTTAGAATTTATTTCCTTTGCGTTGCTCTCCAAGATAGGAATGCATTATTTTGAGACAGAATACTTTTTTATATCCAATCTATAGAAAAAAATAGAGTTAAACTTCCATATTATTATTTTGCATCAATCTAGTAATGTACAACGTCAGGCATGGAAATCTTGCAGTTATGCTTCTGTTAATCTTTCTTAAGGATTCTCATTGATTTGACTAAAATCAAAGCATGAAATATTTTGGATTAGTTTTAGGGCCTGAGGGTCTTAACATGTTAATGGTTTGGTTAATTGACTATTGGAAACCATTATCGCGTCCAAAATCAATTACTGCTATGTAAAGTATAGTATGCATGTGGAGATAAAAAGTAAATACTACAAGGTGGGTGTACACCCTTGTGGTTCGGTTGAACCGACAGTGAGTCACCCCCACTCGAGGGGCATCACAGAGTGGGGTGGTGGTAGGTACCCTGGAGAGTTATGGTGGATGCATGCGTGCATCGCACCATACGGATCTGTTTGTGACTATGGGTTGTGGGACACGCAAGGCTCCCCTGACAGACTCGGTTGACAGAATCATGGTTCCTTGGGCTATATGCCCCTTTACTTGAGAGATAGAGTACCACCGACCAGACTAACTGAAGGGTCGTGCTTACTCACAGGTTTTAGTCTACACTATGAATGGAGCGATGCAGGTTTCATTCCTAGTGTAAACTTTCTCCTTTGATGGGTGAGTCCGGAATTAATTAATAAATACATAATCTACGGATAAAAGAACTTAAAGAAGTAGATTAATTAAGTGTTATAATTAGAAGCAACCTACTTGAACCTTTCAGATTATTTTATTATTATTTTTATATACATGTTGGTTACTGCATTTGCATTGCCCACCAAGAATCTTTTTTTTACAGTTGTATCCTTAATGGGTCAATTGACTCACAAGTTACCCCTCTTGAAAATCCAACAGGGAATCTTGAGCAGGAGACTGAGGCAAGAATTCTTGGCAGTGCAGTCGGGAACCATTTCGGAGGTTGATATTTAGTGAGATTATCACTTCCATTATCTTTCTTTTTCATCTATTAGTGATGTAATAATAAGAGTTAGATTATTCTTGCTATCTTAAGTTGTGGACATTTTCTATAGGGTAAATTACAAAAAAGGGACTGATCTTTACATGGATTCCCAAATTAGGGACCGATCTTTATTTTGTAACAAATAAGGTTCAGTACCCGACGCCGTCAATGAGCGGCTCAAGCCATGCATTCAGTTGACAAAATTGCCCCTGATTTAGTTTTTCACTTTCCCAATTTCTACCCTCACCTAAAATGAAGGGGAGGAGGATGACCGCAACGTGCACACCTCGACCACCACCCCGAACACTGCGAACGCCACAATCCCTTCGCCGTCCCTCCTCGCCGTCACCAGCACCAGCACCCCTCCTAGAACCACCGACTGCCGCAACATCGCCACCATCAAGTTCCTCATGCACCTCGGGAACCAAAGGGGAAACAACGATGGTTGGGGAGGGAGATGCTCGTGGACGAGGCGGTGGCAGAGGCTGGGGGATCCGCAGGTGGAGGGAGGTACTCGGTCAGCGTGGGATGTTGGCCGCGGTGTTCGGGGTGGTGGTTGTCCTCTGTCGAGTTGTCAGATAGCTCCGCAGCAGACGAACCGGGCACAACCGTAGATGAATCTCGCTACCCCTCGATAAAAATTAGTCCATAATTTCAGAAACAACGCATGAACTAGTGAGATTATATAGAAAAATAGCATCTCTATATAAAGTATTAAAAATCCTTAAATTTCCAGACATGACATATTGTATATGACGCCACGTCCCGGATATTGAAAATTCTAAACTCGTTTACAGTATTTGATTATGTTGTCGTCAACTTATCGCTCATTCCTTTACTTGATCGAATGATGTCATATCGATGGCCATGGCCCGATAATGCTGGAGTGAGGAGAAGCCGTCCGGCGTGCCATTTAGTTGTTGATGCGATGCTCTACCTCGCCTGCGACGAGGCAAGTTATGTCAGCAGGCTCAATCTCCTGCTCGACGGTGGATTTACTTGCGTGAATAACGATCTCTGTGTGTTCTAATGATACGGAAAACTTTCAACTATAGTTGTTGTTTGATTTGTTAGTAGAGGTGAGAATTGGCCCCTGATAATGTTCACTACTCATTTTTACGAATTGTATGCGGATCGTATCAGCTTGGAAGGACCTCGGATAAGGCCGAGCATGCAACTCAAGCTCGTTCTCGAGTTAATAAAGTGTAGGCGTCGGCTCGTATCAGCCTGGAGAGGTTGCAGAGATGGGTTCGCGTTGGTGGCGAGGAGGATGTTCAGGGTGTGGGCGTCGACGTTGAGGAGGAACTGAGAAGGACTGGTGAGGCAGTGGGCGTGGGAGCGCCGCCGTCGTCCTCTCCCCCTTCCACAAGAAGAAGTTCTTTTGGGTGAGGGTAGTTTCGTCAAGTAAAAGCATGTATTGAGCCATCCATTGACGGTGTAGGGGACTGGAACGTTAAGTTAAACTTTGGTCCCTTATTTGTTACAAATTAAAGACCATTCCCTAATTTGGGAATCTATGTAAAGATCAGTCTCTTTTTTGTAATTTACCCTTTTCTATATGAATGGAGAATTTCTTTTGCCAATTTTTTTGTATGAATGTTTTATCATGCAGGTTGTTTACAACTGTTGTTGGGTAAATTTTTTATAAATGGGCATCGAGATGCGCTCCCGCTGAGAAGGGGTGTTACAGATATCATTGCTTTAACCATGTTCGATGAAGGTACCATGTTAGTGCAGATGTCACCTTCTTTGAGTCCATTACGTATTTCACTCCTACAGGTGACAAGCTCATTCCTTTAGAGAGTAGAGAAGAGGTATACATGCCTCTACCTCCAGTTTCACCTACTTCAGGTGACACTACACCACCACCATCTCCTCCATCGTCACCCCCACAACCTCCTCCACCTCCTGTCACGCATACTTTCTTTCCGCAGGTTTACCAGCCGGCCTCGTGCTCATGTGCCTCCTCCATCATCCAACACGCCCAAGGTATGTTCTGAGCATTTGAATTCTACTAATGGCATTGGTGATTTGAGTGTGCAGCTTGAGCTGCAGGATGTCATAGATCATACACCTCCTGAGGATATTGTGGACTTGGGCATTCCTATTACTCTACGGAGGAAGAAGCGTACATGTACTATGTATCTTCTTGATTCCCATGTTTCCCTAGCATGGCTCTCTAGGGATTTTCAGAGGTTTGTTGTTGGATTGTCAGCTGTGGAAGTACCGCGGTCCTATCGAGGAGCATTGCACAGTAGTCTGTGGCTTCTGGCGATGGAGGAGGAGATGGCAACTTTATAGTCTCGTGGTATGTGGAGTGTAGTACTGGCTCCTCCAGGTGCATCTGTTGTTGGCAGTAAATGGGTGTTTACAGTCAAACACCGTGCAGATGGTTCTGTGGATAAATATAAGGCCAGATTTGTTGCTCGTGGGTTCACCCAAACCTATGGGATGGATTATCAGGACACTTTTTCTCCAGTTGCGTGTCATTCTACACTGTGAATTGCTATGGTACATTGCTATGGTACAGGACTGGTCACTTTTCCCATTAGATGTCAAGAATGCCTTCTTGTATGGAGATCTGCTAAAGGAAGTTTATATGCAGCAGCCACCAGGGTTTGTTGTTGAGGGCGAGTCTCGTATGGTATGTAAACTCCAGAAGGCCATATATGACCTTAAGCAGAGTCCGAGGGCTTGGTTACAGAAGCTCTCAGAGTTGATTGAACAACATGGATTTGTCAAATCTACTGCAGATCATTCTCTTTTTGTTAAGAGAACCCAGAGAGGTATAGTTGCTATTTTAGTCTATGTTGATGATAGTATTGTTACAGGCAATGATGACCAGGGTATTCAGGCAGCTAAGGATTTCCTTGGACAACAATTTGTGACCAAGGACCTTGGCAAGTTGCGTTACTTTATTGGCTTGGAATTTGCAAGAAATCTGCATGGTATGGTAATTACTCAAAGGAAATACGTCATTGATCTTCTATCTAAGACGAGCACGACAGGATGTAGACATGCTACTACTCCAATGGATCCCAATGCTAGGCTCTATGATGATGAATCCGCGGAGATAAGAGACACTACAGAGAGTTGGTAGGGAAGTTGTTGTATATCACTATTACCAGGCCTGATATATCGTTTGTTGTCAGCAGGGTCAGCCAGTTTATGACGCAGCCTAGGCAGGCTCACATGGATGCATTCAACATGATCTTGAGGTATCTGAAGTTTTCTCCAGATGCGAGACTCTATTCAGGAGAGACACGTCTCTCACAATTTCTAGATATGCAGACGCAGATTATGTTGGGTGTCCCAAGGACAGGAAGTCTACTTCAAGCTTCCCTGTGTTTGTGGGCAGCTCGTTGGTTTCATAGAAGAGTAAAAAACAGACTGTTATAGCTAGATCCAGCGCGGAATCAGAGTATCGGACCATGGCCCAATGGAGCACAGAAATGATGTGGGTCAAGTCCGTTCTAACTGACCTAACTATTAAGGTGCCTCTTCCTACACACCTCAAATTTGATAATCAAGCTGCTCTATTCATAGCTAATTATCCAGTCTTCCATGGAAGAACAAAGCACATTGAGATTGACTACCATTACACCCGTGATTTAATCCAGAATGGGTTTATATTCACTTCTCATGTTGCTTCATGCGATCAGATTGCTAACATGTTTACTGAAGCCCTTGCAAAGGGTCCTTTCCACTGTTGTTGTTCCAAGCTGAGCATGATAGATAGATATGCTCCAACTTGAGGGGGTGTTGAGATATTTATCTCTTTATCTTTACTTTGTACTTTTCTATTTTCTTTCGTCTCTTTATGTAATTTTTCCTTAGAGCTTTTCTCCTATATAAGAGAGCTCTAGGACTACGGTGAATAGAACTTTTCATTTCACGACTTTCCACACTTTCCGCCGCCATGCATGCTAATTACAAGTTTTTGATGTCCTTTCCTGAATAACACATGAGGGGAATTGGGGAAAATATTCAAGATTTCTGATGTTTAAAGGAATTATATATCCTTTTGTCATCTCCATATCGTGAGAATTGATGGGGTATTATATGGTGATGAATCGGTTGGATTTTAGCTTCTGTATCACGTAATTCCAGCAATCTGGGAGTTTTTTTTATTTTGGACTAGAAATTTCGGTTGGAAATATTTGGAGTTTGGGTTCTGGTCACTAAATCGTAATCATGCCTAGTAGTGTGCAAGATTATTAGTTTGGCTGGATCTTGATTGCATGGTATTGATAATTACATGGGAAATGGAATTTATGAAGGTGTCAAAAGTTGATCTTTTGTGGTGATTTGTTCTGATTCTGCAAATTTCCTTGTCGGGTTCTTCTCTTTGAGGGAAAGGGGAAAGTTGCATTGTATATGTGATTGGTTGGATTCTGGATCTCTCTTTGTCTTGAGTCTGAGTTTAGGTCTTAGATTTCGTTGGAAGTTGAATCTTTTTTACTTCTTTTCAGGGTATACAAACTCATGAAATATACAGGCATCTCAACAACCTTGATTAATCTGTTTAATTGGAAATTTATTAATAACAAGTTGTAGAGATGCCACTGGAAGTTTTGCAATTCCCTAGCAACCATCTTTTTGTATTGTTGATTCAGTTACCATAACATATTGCAAAGGAGTGAGGCCATGGGGCCATGTCTTTCAATCCTCGATAAGCAAGTAAATCCAAGGTTTCTGTTCACATGCACATGAGTATGAAATACAAGGTGTGTATCAATTAATTTGTCCTTAATCTATATACCAGACTATAAATTACCAAGTCAATAGAGTGCATCTTATAAAAGATTAAATGACCGATATTAATATAATATATGGCATTTCTAAATAATGGCCAACTTTCTATTCTTTTCATAACAAGATAATGTCCTAATATATATAATGAATACTGAATGGATCATCTGGATCTGTGGGAAAATCTGTTATGGTTACCAAAACTAACACTTAATGACTTAAGTTGCTGCCCTACTGGCTCATTCCTTCTTGTTTATTTCCACTAAATACTTTGGTATTTATAGTTGTTTGCAAGAAGGATAACTTCAATAAAGTTTGAAACTTGAATGAAATGAAACTCTATGATGTTGATATCAACTTAGTTTGTTCTAGTTCTCTTTCATCTACTCTAGGTAGGATAGGTCAAAATGACATATCCTTTGGGCTTGAGGTAGGACTCTGGAACGATATTGTTTTTTACTATTAACGGTTGTTCTTTATCCACTAACACGAGTAAGGCTATCCTTGAATTGGCTGAAAAAAAAAGTATACAATCTACTTGCCATGTCCCATGAAGACCAAATGTGTTACTTCCCTTGGATAACTGAATTGAGGAGAATCATGACAATTAATAGTGACGGTCATGGTGAAACTTACATCAGACTGTGCGAGGGTACGGTGACCCTCAGTTGGGTGGGAGATAGGAAGCCCGGTTAGGGCAGCGGCCGCCTAGTGCGCGGGTCTAAGATTCCAATCCTTTTTACGGTTTTTACGCGAGCTCGCAGTGTTTTCACGCTTCGTTGGCATCCATTTTTTGACCAGTTCCGCTGACCCTCTTTTCTTAAGGTGCCTAGGTTGGAGGACCCTTGGTTTTGGTTTTGCTTTACGAGCTCGTTTGCCCGTACCGATCAGGCCAATTTTTGGAGTGACTCTTCCGGGGAGTCTCTCCCACCCGTCTCAGGGGCGTTGTTTTGGAGTAGGCCTAGCCCTCTACTGGACCGCACATCCACTTAGAGGGTGAGACGGAAGAGTCTCTTAGGAGGCTTCCTTACCACTTGATTTCTGGTTACTGTTCCGCCAATAGGTATTGGCGATGAAAAGATCGTTGTCAGCTGGAGTTGAGGTTGGTTACAGTTGAGTTTGATTACAATTGAGTTGGTTACAATTGAGCTTGGTACATAAATAAATAACCATCATCAATCATCGATATTTAATTAGATCTTAGAACTACTACTACGGATGTCAGGAGAAGCTAGTGGACGTGTTGAAAACTTAGTTAGGATGCGTTATACCCCACCGCATGCCTAAGGAGGCACCCCAACCTAAGATATTCTCCACGCATTAGAGTCATAGTGAGATGTCACACTCAGACCAAGACCACAGACTATCCACTAGACTTGAGAAATTAGACAGAAATAAAGATCAGATCGGAGACTCATCATCCCCAATACCAAGATCCATCGACATGATCTCTAAAGATAATAATCTACATATGGTTCATTAATTAATATATGAAAATGTTATATATATAAAAAGTTATGGGGTGATGGATGATCAGGGGATTTACATACATAACAGCTTGAAAACCACTTTTATACAAGTAGCTTGTAAAATTTAAATTTCAATCCATATCTACTTGCTTTCTTTTGAAATCATTGAATTACCTGTTATTTATAATATGTTGAATTGTATTTAACAATTGTCAACATTTTTTGTCCCTTGCATGTATGGCAGTCAAAGCGCCTGCATCGTAGTAGACTGACAGCCGGGAGCTGAGTTCCGCAGTTTCTGTTTACACTACATATGTTTACAGTTTTTGTTCAAGATAATGTAAATGCTTTTCTTCTCTTCTGTTATATTTTGGGATACAAGTGCATGATGCAAGCTTCTTTTGATACACGTAATATGTATATGAAAATTAATGAAATGTGAATTGGTGACACTTGTTGGTTCCATCGTTGTTTACATTAATTTTGAATGTCATTTTGAAACGCGAAAAAATTTCCCGAAATTTCAGTAACCTAATGCTATCAGTAGTGAAATATAATATTGCGAGTGTTGTGTAAACGAGAACCCATATCCGTGGGCAGGGCTTCACAGTTGGTGACAAACGCCTTTTGGAGGAAAGCCTTGGTCTCTGTAATATATGCATTGTCATCACCAAGCAGCACCATATCATCGACATAGACTGTCAATATCACAACCCTAATAGATCGTCGTCTCACAAAAATAAAGTAGTCAAATGTCATCTTCACAAAACCAAGAGAGCCAATCTCAGTAGTGAGCCTTTCAAACAAAGCACGTGGACTCTGCTTTAGGCCGTAGATGGCCGTACGAAGTCGACATACATATTTACATGGCCTTAAATTTTGCTGAAATTCGGTTTGGCAAGTGGTCAAAATTCATTCCCTATAGCATTTCCTTTTCCCATATTTCGTCGATATTTCAATCCATTTCACTCCATTTCGATCCATTTCGATCCATTTTAGTCGAATGTCGACTGAAAACAGAAAAAGAGGAATCTAGCCATGTTTCACCAAAATTCGTCCTCTTGGCCTCTTATGCACACTTTTCACATAATTTTGACCACTTCGGGGCAGTTTTTGAGCTATATATATATATATGTGTGTGTGTATATATATATGTTGGCGCATTACATTGCATCATTTCATCTTACAAGACACTAGATATGTGCTCATTTCTCGGAATCTCTTTCTTGTTGCTTCTCTCTACTACAATGAGTTCATGTGGTTATACGATTACTAATTAGTTATCAACCTTCCAAGTCTTGTGATTTTAAGTATTTTCCTACTATTATGTCGGATATAGATTGTGCTTGTGAATGTTATGCAATTTTTTGGTGTTAATTGATTTGTTTGTGTCTCGATACATATATTTTATGATTACAAGCTCTACAATGCGTCTATTGGGCATACATTTCATCTTACAAGACACTAGATATTTGCTCATTTCTCAGACTCTCTTTCTTGATGCTTCTATCTACTATAAGGAGTCCATAAGGTTATGTGAGTACTAATTTATTAGCAACCTTACAAGTCTTGTGATTGTAAGTATATACCAACTATTAGGTTGGATATAGATTGTACTTATGAATGTTGTGCAGATTCTTGGGGGTAATTGATTTATTTGTGTCTCATAGCATATATTTTATGAACAACAAGCTCTACAATACATCTATTGGGCATACATGTTAGAAAGATTTGTGTGTTTGTGTATAAATGTATATTTTTTTTCTAAAATTAAATATTTTTCTAAGTTCAAAGTATTTTGATTAGATACAAGTTCTAAGGTATCATTTCGATATTTATATTTCTACATAAGATATTATTTTACCAACCCTATTTATTGGCCAATGTTTTTATCTGTTATTATTGCATGTGTCGTCGTTCTCTTCATGTTCACGAGGTGAAATTAATGGCTTCTAATTTCGATTACAAATTCGATTCTGGCTTTGAGAAGCATACTACGACTGTTGGAGAAATCATATGTAAATTTAAGGAAACATATCATGTTAATATCTTATTAAAACAACAAAGCCTTTTCCCACATTAAGTAGAGTCGTCTACATGGATTCTTTGCCTCCATTCAGATCTATCATGGGTCATTCTCGGTCTTAGATCCAAAAAACTAAGGTCCTTCGTATAATCTCGTTCGAACACTTCTAGGGCCTTCCTCGCCCTCTCTTCATCGGTTCAACATCCCAAAACTCGCATCTTCTCATAGGTGCATCAGCCGACCTCCTTAGCAAATGGCCAACCCATCTCAAACGATTTTCTCGCACCTTATCCTCGATCAAAACTACACCAACTTTCCCTCTAATTGCATCATTCTGAATTCGATCTTTACGTTTGTGTCCATACATCCACCTTAGCATTTTCATTTCCGCTACTTCTATTCTCTGCACATGTCTATAGTTCACAAGCCAACATTCAGATCCATAGAGGATAGCAGTTTTCATGACTGCTTTGTAAAACTTTCCTTTAATTTTCAAAGGAATTTTCTTATCACATGGAACAATAGAGACTCCACTTCACTTTAGCCAACCTGTATTTATTCTATTAGTAACATATCCATCAATTTCCCCATCATCTTGCAAAATAGATCCCAAGTATGTAAAAGAATCTCTCTTCTGAATGTTATGGTCACTAATCTTCGCCTCGATTCCTTCACCATTGCTTCCATCAAAGTACGCTCCATATAATCAGTCTTAGCCCTACTTATACGAAATCTTTTAGTTTCCGGTGCATGTTTCCAGAGCTCAAGCTTCTCATTTACTCCATCTCTAGTCTCATCAATCAACACAATATCATCAGCAAATAACATACGCCAAAGTATCTCATCCTGAATGTTAATATCTTATTATTAGCAAATAACTATGTATTTCTATCTCACTTATTGATTGAAGAATATTAGAAATTGTAATTTTATAACAAAATGAATTTTCAAGTAATTTCCCCAATTTCCGGTCATTTCACCGAATTTCTATCGAATTTCTCTTTCCAAACTTACTGAAACATGGAAGAGCAAAAAGCAGATGGTGGTCACCAGATCCAGTGCATATACAGAGTAGTGAGCCATGGCACAGGCAAGTACAGATATGATGTGGATTAGATATGTTCTTCAGACCTAGAAGTTGAGGTGCACCTTCCCATGCACCTCCATTACGATAACCAAGTTGCTCTCTTCATTGCTAACAACCCAGCCTTCCATGAGAGGACCGAGCATATCGAGGTAGATTGTCACTACACTCGAGACATGATTCAAAAGGGTTTCATCTCCACCAATCATGTTAGCTCAGGAAATCAGACAGCAGACGTGTTTACTGAGGCCTGGTCACAGGACCATTCCAGAGATGTTCCAAGATGAGCATGATTGATATATGTGCTCCAGCTTAAGGGGGAATGTTGAGATATTAGTTATCTTTTATTTTGTTTATGTATTCTCTTTTCTTTCCATCTACTTTATATAATTTGTCCAACAAGTTTCTTCTCTATATAAGAGAACCATTGGGCCTTATGAATAAGCAATCCATTGTTTTCTCTCAACAGTTATCTTATTTAAATATGAGTCCTAAGACCGAAGAGGTGAGGGTTAATGTTACACCATAAATGGCAAAGCCTTCTCCCACTTAGAGTATGGTCGGCTATACGGATTCTTGCTCAAATCCATGGTGAAAGATCCGACTATTTTTACACTAGTTGTCGGCTACATATTGCAACACCTACAGGAGGAATTTGAACCATGGTCTTTTTGGTGGTAGGCGCACTGCACTACCACCAGACCATAAGAGTGGGTCTAAATGTTACATCATAGAAAGAAAAATAGCAAATATCCCCAAAGGGATACAAATCAAATCATGCAACATACTAGGGAGTAGAGCCTAGCACATGATCGTGGGAAACAAAACCTGTAAAGGTTGTTCCCAATAGGTGTCCTCCTTTAAGCCATGTCTCCATCCCTTTCGAAGAATACAATCATGGTATTACTTATCAAGGGTGCTTGTCTTAGTAGGTTGCTTGTGCTATCAAACCATGTGTCATTTCTCGATTGACGCCCATGTTGAGGAATAATGGATACGATTATCTACCTTGCTGGTAATTGTTGTCCTTCCTTTCAAAGTATTATCTTCATGTATTTGGAGGACTTCATCAATGCGGCATGATCGACTCAATTTTCCTCTTCAAATAAGGATATATATATATATATATGCACCCTACCGACATAAAGGAGCCTTAGACGGTACCTTGGGAGGGCCTCGGGTTGGAGGCCATGGTTCGTCCCAACACTAACCTCAATCAGTCTTGATTATTTATGGCCCTAGGATGGTTCTTGTTTAAGCTTGTAACCGAAGGGATACCAAACTGTCATTGCCCTTAGATGGTGCCTTGGGAGCCCCTTTAAGGGAATCTTTAGGGAAACTATTAGGCTTGTAAAAGTTAGCCCGAATAAGTGGTTCGGGAAAGGAACCGTGACCAAGGCCTTAAATCTCGGATTTCAATTTAATTTCGATAAGTTTGGAAAGAGAAATTCGGTGGAATTTCGGTGAAATGGAAGGAAATTGGAGAAATTACTTGAAAACTCAATTTTTCTAGAATTAAGATTTCTTATATTCTTTAACTCAATAAATGAGATAGAACTACACTGTTTTTTTATAATAGTAAGATATTAACATGATATGTTACATTATATTTCTATCCAATAGCTCCAACGGTAAAAAAAAGTAGTATATTGCTTAAAATCAAAATAAGATTTGTAACCGAAATTAGAAGCCATTAGTTTCATCTCTTGAATATGAAAAGAATGGTGACACATGCAATAATAACATAGAAAAACATAGGCCTACAAAGAGTACTAGCAAAATGATATCTTATATAAGAAATTAAAGATTGAAATGATAGCTTAGAACATGTATCTAACCAAAATAATTTCAACATAAAAGATATTTACTTTAGGAATAAAATAAGGCACGCACATACACTCACAAACACAAATCTTTGTATCATGTACGTCTAATATATGCATTGTATAGCTTGTGAACATAAAATATATGCTATACAAGACACAAACAAGTCAACTGACATTAAGAATCTGCATAACATTCACAAGCACGATTTATATCCAACCTGATAGTAGTCAAATACTTACAATCACAAGATTTTGAAGGTTGCTAATAATCTAACCCTCGTACATCCGTACCTACTCCTTGTTGTAGAGAGAAGACACGAGAAAACAAAGTCTTAAATTTCGGGTTTCTGATTCATTTCGCTAATTCCAGAAAGAGAAATTTCGGAGAATACTGGTAAAATCGTCGGAAATCTTGGAAATGTCTCTAAACTAGACTTTTCTCAAAAAATAAGATTTTTAGTATTCCTAAGTCAATAAATAAATAGAAATGCATACTTATTTGTAAAATAAAATTGTAAATATAAGTTTTGAAGTAATATTATTGTCATAAGCATTACACTTGTTGATATCGAGAGCTACGTGTTGCCGAGAGTGAGAATAGTATGCTAAAGTGGAAGCAAAAACCATGATAATCACCTTGTCAATAAGAATGAGATGACATACATAATAATTATTAATCAAAATATATATATTAAAATAAAGAAAGAAAAAAATAAAGCTCTTCAGTTAAAAACTTGAATTTAACTCTTAAATCTTGTGGTTAACTGAATTGGTTAGGATTTAGATCTAAAATTTAGAAACTAACTAAAGAAACTTCCTCAAATAGCATAAAGCACTCTAACAAGTCAACGCATCGATGAATAAATAAGTGAAAATTCATTAATATATGCAAATTTCGATGAAAATGAAGGATAGATTCCTTTATTTTTATTGTTTCGCCAAAACGACGTGCAATTTCGATTAAATTTCATTGACATTTCAGTGATATTTTGTTGAAATCCTGGAAAAAGAAATAAGGTAGCATTTCGATTTCGACGACCCAAAGAAATAGAAATTTCAGATAAATTTGGTGAAATTTCGTTGAAATTTGAGGCCATGATCGTGACTGGTCCAGATAAGGAGATTCAATCATTCATCTTATTTAATCAACCTGACTAGTCACCTTAATCGACCAACCATGTTTTTTAATGGTGATTTATTATTCTTTTTCTCTATTTTTTAAAAGTAAACTAAAAGGAAGATGTACAATTTTCATTATAAACTCAATTATTACTTTTATCTCATTATTTTATTATTAAAAATGTCTAAATACATGCAGATAGATAAGAATATGTGCATAAAATGAATTTTTCCAATACTAACAAAATGGATAAAAATGGTCAACCTAACAAATTTTATTTATTCTTTATTCGGTAACCGTTTTAAGTAAAAGTAATGAGTTTGACAACCTTAAACCCTAATAAGGAGCTCGTAAGGGATCACCTATTGCTTTATGGTTTTACTTATTGCAAGAGACAAGGGACCTCTCTCTCTCTCCCTCTCCCCCCTACTCTTTCTCTCCCCAACCTTTTTTAAATGGTGATTTATTATTCTTTTTCTATATTTTTTAAAAGTAAACTAAAAGGATGATGCTCAATGTTTGTTTTGAATTCAATTATTACTTTTATCTCATTATGTTATTATTAAAAAGTCTAAATACATGTAGATATATAAGAATATATGCATAAAGGATTTTTTCCAATACTAAAAAAATGGATAAATAACGTTAACCAAATAATTGCCATTCATACTTTATTCGGTAACCCTTCTAAGTAAAAGTAATGAGTTTGACAACCTTAAGCCCCACTAAGGAGCCTGTAAGTGATCACATATTGCTTTATGGTTTTACTTATGTCAAGAGACAAGGGACCGCTCTCTCTCCTTCCCTCCCTCCCTCTCCCTTTCCATCTAACTCTGACTCTCTAGCCTCCGTCTCCCTCGCTTCCACGAAAGGGAATATACAATGTAGGGAATAGGTGACTATTCCTTCATCCTACTGGGATCCTTCCCTCATCTCCCAATTTCTATTCTTGATAGGGAGTAGGTTCCTGAATCCATGTTTAAATAGGGGGGTGGTTCAGACCATAGCTTAAAATGTTGTTGATATATCAACGATATGTTGACATCACCGAGTTGGCGATATCAGGGGGTGTACTATCAATTTCCAGGATATCAGCTCCATGTCGACGCATGGCGGCAATATATTGTCCCTGTCATTGATATATCACCGATGTTGTTAGGAGAAAAGAAATCGATGGATTATACGTACCCGTGGGCTTTTTTATATAGGAGAGTAGCCCTGGGTTAAGTACAAGATAAGTATTCTGAGAAGCAGAAATTACATAAGAAAAATATATTAAGATATTTAACTTAACACTCCCCCTCAAGCTGGAGCATATATATCCATCATGCTCAGCTTGGACCAACACTTCTGAAACGGACTTCGGGCTAGAGCCTTGGTGAAGATATCTGTTGTCTGATCTCCTGTAGACACATGAGATGTAGATATGAGTCCCTTCTATATCAGATCTCGAGTGTAATGGCAGTCCACCACAATATGCTTTGTCTATTCATGGAATGCAGAATTATTTGCAATGAATAATGCTGCTTGATTATCACATAAAAGTTGCATAGGAAGAGGAACATCTATGGAAAGATCCATCAACACCGATCTAACCCACATCATCTAAGTACTTCTTTGAGCCATGGCTCTGTATTCAGATTTTGCACTTGATCTGGCAACTACAGTCTACTTCTTGCTTTTCCATGAGACAAGTGAGTGTCCAACAAAAACTGCAAACCCTGAAGTGGACTTCCTGTCCATGGGGCATCCTACATAGTGAGCGTCTGCACAAGCTGTTACTTCCAAGGGCGTATCCCTCCTGAATAGTAGTCCTGAACCAGGTGAGTTCTTCAGGTATCTCAAGATCATTTAGATAGCATCCATATGTGCCTTCCTAGGTCGCTCCATGAATTGGCTGACCTTGCTTACTGCAAACATAATATCTGGCCTGGTGATAGTAACATATAGAAGCTTCCCAACAAGTTCTATGTACCTCCTGCTATCAACTTCTTCAGTATCGTCATCATACAATTTCACACTTGGATCCATAGGAGTCGTAGCTGGCTTGCATCCAGTCATGCCCGTCTCAGAAAGGAGATCCATGACAAACTTTCTCTGGGTCATCACTAGACCACGATGATTCCTAGCAAATTCTAACCCCAGGAAGTAGCGAAGAGTGCCAAGATCCTTGGTCACAAATTCTTTACCTAGGAACTTCTTGGCTATCTGAATGCATTGAGCATCATCTTCTGTCACAATAATATCATCTACATAGACAAGAATGGCAACCGTACCTCTCTGTGTCTTCTGCACAAATAGTGAGTGGTCCGCAGTGGACCTCTTAAATCCCTGTCGCTCAATTAATTCTGACAACTTTTGGTACCAAGCTCTAGGACTCTGCTTTAGGCCATACATGGCCTTATGTACTCTGCATACCTTCTGGGACTCCCCCTCAGCAGTAAACCCAAGTGGTTGTTGCATATAAACTTCCTCCTGAAGGTCTCCGTAGAGAAATGCATTCTTCACATCAAGCTGAAATAACAGCCAATCACGTGAAACAGCAACTGCAAGTAAAATCCGAAGCGTCGAGTGTCGTGCTACTGGAGAAATGTGTCCTGATAATCCACCTCATATGTCTGGGTAAAGCCTCGTGCCACCAATCTCGCCTTGTACCGATCTACACTCCCATTTGTGTTATGCTTAATTGAAAATATCTACTTGCAGCTGACAATCGAAGCACCACGTGGAGGCGGAACAATAGTCCATGTCCCGCGAGATGATAAGGCCGCCATCTCCTCTTCCATGGCCTGACGCCACCTGTTGTCCTGTAAAGCCTCCATATATGTTCGGGATATAGTAACCACAGAAAGACCAACAACAAACTTCTTGTACTCATCTGAAAGGTGATCCAAAGAGACATGTGCCGCAAGTGAGTATTTGGCACATTGACGTCGTGGCTTCCTCAGCGCAATAGGAACATCCAAACCATCCTCCTCAGTGTCCTCTACAGCAGAGTCATCCTGTAAAACTCCAGTTCCATCAGTAGAGACAATGTTATCATGACATACCTTAGGCGTGCTGGATGATGTGGACGGCTGATGAGCAGAAGAGCTAGTAGAAGACCTGCGAGTGTAAACAATGGGTAAGAATTTTGGCTCAGGTGGTGGTGGTGGCGGAGGTGGTGGTGGTGGTGAAGGTACAGGTTGCTCGGGTTCAGCTGGAGTCAGAGATGGAGGTGGAGGAACAACAATATTGTCCGCATTGTTATTGGATAACCTGTCACCTGTAGGAGAAAAGTACATTATAGACTCAAAGAAGGTTACATCTGCACTCACATAAAATCTTCTACTCACCGGATCATAACATCTATACCCTTTTTGAGTACGAGAGTACCCAACAAACACACATTTGATAGCTCTTGGCACTGTTGTAAAAGTCGGTTGACTAGGCCGACTAGTCGGTCCGACTAGTCGAGTCGGGGGGGTAGCCGACTTTTACAACAGTGCCTAGTCGGCCATTAGTCGGTCAACCCGACTAATCGGGCCGACTACTCGGCCGACTTTTACATAGAGGTCTTTTATCTTTTTTATTTTTTGCTTTTTTTTAAATCAAACCTACTCTAATATGCTTAATGTTATATTTAAAGTCAATTACTCATTTTGTTTCATTATAACAGTATAGAAAATGTTCAAATCTATGCAAATATATAAGAATATATGTATAAAAAATGATTTATATCGCAAATATATAAGAATATATGTATAGAAAATGATTTATATATTAAAAATAAATAAAAAAAATTCAAAACCGACTAATGGCCGACTAAATCCGATTAGTCGCCCGACTACCGATTAATCCTTAGTCAATAACCCCACCGACCGAGTACCGACTACCGATTTCTGCAACCTTGGCTCTTGGACAGAGCTTATCACGACCAGGGTACAATTATGCACAAATGCCACTGACCCAAAGACATGAGGTATGAGGGTGAAAAGGTCCTTCTCGGGAAACGCAATAAAGAAAGGTACCTTTTCTCCAAGAACGGTAGATGGCATACGATTCACCAAGTAGCAAGCAGTGAGTACAGCATCCCCCAAAAAGGAATGAGGGGCACGACTATGGATCAACAATGTCCGAGTGACATCAAGAAGGTGGCGATGTTTGCGTTCCGCCACATCATTTTGTTGCGAAGTGTAACTGTAGGAAGATTAATGAACAATGCCCTGTGAACTGAGAAAATCAGACAGATGTAATGTTGAAAACTCCAAGGCATTATCTGTGTGAATTATTTTGACATTGGCAGAGAAGATATTATTAACTTCAATAATAAATTTTCGAATAATAGTCCCAGCTTCAGACTTCTGTTTTAATAAGAATACCCAAGATAATCTGGAAAAATCATCAACAGCAACCATATAATAACGATGTCCCTGAAGATCAGGGACATGACTCGGACCCCAAATATCAAAGTAAAATAGTTCAAAAGACCGACTACTATGACGACTCGAACGGACTGGAAACGACGACCGATGGTGTTTCCCAAGCTGACAGGCTTCACAATCCAATGCGGTACGGGTAAATATCTGCGGCAATACATGACACATCTTCTGCAGAGGCAGATGGCCAAAGCGAAGATGCCAAAGGAATGGAGAAACGGATCCAAAAGGAATAGTAGCGGCACCAGGACACGATGGTATAGCAAGTTTATACAAGCCTCTCTGCTCACGGCCACTTCCAATCATCCTGCCAGTCAGTATGTCCTGAAACACAAAAGTAGAGGGGTCAAAGATGGCACGGCAATGTAAATCTTTCGTAAGCTGGCTAATTGACAACAAGTTCATCTGAAAGTCAGGTGTGTGTAACACATTCTGAAGGCTAAAGAAGGCATCAGAGTGATCTCCATCTGACCAACAATAGGTAATCGGACCCCATTGGCAATGACAACAGATCGGCGTAGTGCAAGTGCCCTGTAGGTAGTAAACTGCAATCTGTCGCCGCACATATGATGGGAGGCCCCGGAATACATAGATTTAGTCTTTTAGACATTTTCAATACTATATTAATGAAATAAGAGATGCAGTTGAGTTCTTCATCTTATGTATGCACTAAAATCAGTACAATATTTTATTTTTATACTCAAACGGGTGAGACCCTATTTTGGGTGTCACCGCCAATGTATTTCATTAAAGGGGTTTAGAGTACATTACCGTGATATCCAGAGATTATGAAGAGCGTTACAATGGGACAAAACATTTTCGACATAAAACCTCTGGTTGTTGAAGATAGCCTCATTTCTCCCGGTCCAGATGGCCCAAAGAGTAGCAAAAGGCTTCGAACAATCGTCATTAGAGTTGCCGCCAACCATTCTAATGGATCTCCAAAAGTCCGAGAAGCCGTCACTCCTTACCCACGATGTCGCCACCTTGATCCAAACCGCAGTCGAGGTCGAACACTTGAAAAACAAATGTTCAGCATCCTCATCCGACGTTCTGTATCTATCGTATCGCGTATCCATCACCCCCAGAAGGCGCCCCCTCCGCACCTTGTCGCAAAGACGGTTCCTCCGCAAGCACCAAAGAAACACCTTAACCCTCAACGGGATACTTGCAGCCTATATGATATTGACGTCCTGACAAAGCTCCCTATCATGTTCCTCCCTCGAACTGAGTTCCTTATATACTTTTTTCACCGAGAATTTGTTGCCAATCCATTGGAAGTGGTCTATGTCTCTAGTGAGATTCCCCGTGAGTGGGAGGATCGATTGCATCGTCATGAATTCCTCAAATCGCTGATCGGACAGGTCGGAGACAAAAGGCGGGGACCACACAACACCGATGGTCACATCCGAGATCAATGCCTCCTTTGATTCCACCAACGAGAATAAACGCGGGAATTTCTCCTCCAACGTACCATTCACGCCAAAATTTGAAATTGTCCATCCCCCACCTTGGGACATAAACGGTGAGCCAATAATGGGAGCACCTCGCGGATACCCGCCCAGAGAGGAGACTCGAAGCGGAGTCTCCTCATCACCAGCCTACCACCCACACCGTAGATTTTTCGCAACAGAATAGCGGCCAGCGAAGTAGAGGGCCCCCAAATTTGGATTATCCACTTGGCGATGAGAGCCTTGTTCATGCAATCGATATCTCTGACATCCAGACCACCCTCCCTGCGCCCCCTCGTGACATCCTCCCACTTGACCAGATAAAGCTCGTGTCCCTGTTGCTTCCCATCCGACCAAAAGAATTGCTTCATCAAGGATTCAATTTTTCTCCTAACCATGACCGGCATAATTCTAGTCGAGTAGAAAAAGATAGGAATAGTGGAGAGAACATGTTTTAGAAGGACCAGTTTTCCTCCTTTGGATAAAGTGATAGCTTTCCATCCTGCCAGTTTATGTTCGATCCGCTGGACCACATGATCCCAATCCTTGTTCCTCAGCTTCCCAGCCGCTAACGGCAGCCCCAGGTAGGAAATGGGTAGGAACTTAACCCACATCCGCAAACTATTGCAATCCCAACGCGCTCGGCCTCTTCCATCCCAAAAGTTACGACGGAGGACTTACGCCTGTTAATCACGAGGCCCGATATGTCGCCAAATATTTCCCCAGTTGGAATGCGTTCCTGTTCTGATCGTCCGTACCTCCCAGGAAGATGACCGTACAATATGTATTATCATGACCGTACAATATGTAAAATCAGTACAATATGTATTATCATCATGACCTTTTCTACCAACTAATCACTTACAACGCATATATGCATCAACATTATTTTGTGTCATACAACCAATAGAATTTGTAAGTTAAAAATCAGACCATCTTCTTCATTTATGATGGGGAAAAACAAAGTTAAAATCATCAAAGGCTTTGTTAAAAAAGAGCAAAATCAATTACCTGGATGATACAACCAATATATATTGGAAGCACAAAATTAATGATTTCTAAAGCATAAAACAGAAGATTAGCCAATAATGTTGCAAAGCAAAAATTAAAACTAAAATCATCAAAGTGTAAAAACAAAGTTGTAGAAGTCGGTAGTTGGTACTCGGTCGACGTGGTCACTAAGGATTAATCGGCAGTCGGGCGACTAATCGGATTTGGTCGACCTTTAGTCAATTTTGATTTTTTGTATTATTTTAAATATATAAATCAATTTATATACATTTTTTATATTTTTGCATAGATTTAAACATTTTTATTACTATAATACAATCATAAAAACATAACAAGAATACTAGACTTATTATAAAATTTAACATTCATAAAAATGAACATAAATTTACTAACCAATGGCATTAAAAGTGAATGAATAGCATATGAAAATAAATTAGCCATGTCCAGATGTTTATAGTAAGCAATGGCATTAATAATAATACAAAACTGAATAGTATAAATTATTGTTATACCTGGAATCCTAACCATTAGATGTCCCTCTTGTGCCACCATACTCTACCAACACAGGGCTCTCGATTTTTTTTGGCATGTGGTTCCATTTAGAACATAAACTAAATATACATAATAGTATAGTTTTTAAAAAAAACTGGTTATACATGGTTTAAACCAGGCATGGATGACTTCTGCAACCTTGAGAAAGCATAAAAACTGAGAACTTAAACCAAAAAGAAATGGGGACCAACAGGAATAGCATAAAAAATTAAAAAAAACTCACGTAAAAATCAACCAACTAGCATGATAATTCGGGGGTCCGACTATTGGCCGACTAGGCCAAGTCAAGTCGCCCCCCATGAAAGGACTAATCAAGCTGACTAGTCGGCCTAATCGGTCGATTTTTCCAACAGTGCATAAAACCGGAGAGTACTAAGAATAGAAGAGTCTTACAGAAAAAAATTTGATGCACCGATTGCTAGTGAGATTGGGGAGGTGGAGTGTAGGCGAGTTGCGGTGGCATGCTGAGGAGTTACGGTGGCATCATCGGCCGGCGAGAAGCGTAAGGGCGATGAGAGAAGTTTGATGTGGTAAGGTTTAGGAGTCGAAGTCCAAGATAGAATAATAGGTGTAGTGACTCGTTACTGTGGAATAGTAAGTAATTATGTATCTTCATTAATGAATCTCGTGAGGTAAGCCACATCTCAGGGTCTCACCCTTCTCTTTCACCAAGGGCGGGAGTTACGAGTGAATAATGGGTCCTCCTTTACCAAGGGTGGGAGTTACGAGTGATCCGGTGGGCCATTTTGACCGCCACGTTGGGGATGGGGCCCCACGCGCCGCGCTCGAGGGGTCCGACTTTGTTGATAATCGGGTCGACCCGGTTGTGGAGACTGGCGATTCTTTGGAGATCCGGGGTTCTGCGGGTTTGCATTTTCTCGGATCCGGTAATGAGGGGACTTCCAAGCAGTCCATTTTGAAGGTCAGTCGGTCGTCTCCCTCGTGTGCTGTTGGGAGGGATCCGAGGTTGTTACTTGTGGAAAGTTGCGTCATCCCTACGGCCGGAGCTGCTGAGCAGGTGGCAGGAGTCGCTGAGCAGGCTAGCGTGGGGCCCTCCTCTCCGCTTGTAAGGGGCGGGGGGTTCTCTGATGTTCCGATAAGGGAACCCGAGGGCATAGTGGGCGACTCGCTGCAAATCATGGGATCGAACGAGGCCGAGGAGGTTTTAGTTCCGGAGACACGATCGCGCTTTGGGGCTTGCTACTCAAGACGGGACTTGTCGCATCCGTTGAGACGGAAGATTCGTAGGGTTGCATCGCGGGCGCAGGCTCTCGGTGACGACAGGTCACGTGAGATTGATCCTTGCGGTTTTCCAACGTCTCGGCTGACTAACAGATTCAGCATTCTGGATAGATCGGTGGCGGAGCACGTGGGGGTGGTGCCACCAAAGGAGATGGGTAAAAGGTGTAACAAATGAAGGTGCTCTCCTGGAATGTGCGGGGTGCTGGTCGACCCGAGAAGTGACTGGCGATCAGGAACCTGGTGGACGAATCGCTGGTCGAGATCTTCCTTCTTCGGGAGACAAAGGCCTCTAGTGATGCGGATCAACTACGGGGGGTGCTCGGTAGAGGTGGTAGATTCGGAATGGCAGATCTGGAGGAGTCCAGCGCTTCCGGGCGCCTACTGACGGGGTGGAAGGTAGATATCTCGGAATCTCATCTGCAGTCTTCCCTTTCTGTGTGGCTTAGGAGGCGGAATGATGGGCTTGGCATTCTTGTAACAAATATTTATGGCCCCACGAATCAGGAGAGGGGGCCGTTGGCCGCTGAGATTGAGAATATCAGGTCGGAGCGTCTGGATGACATTTGGCTGGTGGGGGGCGATCTGAATGCCACCATGTTCCCCGCGGACCGGCCCCACCAGACCGGAGGTAGAGACTCGGCCTCGGAGGGGTTGCGGAGAGCTATCCATACCTTAAGCCTGCAAGTTGTTGATGCGGTGGGATGTTCCTTCACCTGGCGCAATGCGAGGTCCCAATCAAGGTTAGACAGATTTTTGGTGTCGATTGAGGGGACGGAAACCTTCCCGTTCTCAAGGGCATGGGCGTTGCCTCGGGCTCACTTCGATCACACTCCCATCCTTTGGACTTCGGGGGAGGAGGAAAGGCATATATTCCTCTTCCGCTTTGAGAAGAGTTGGTTGCTGAAGGAGGGGTTCTGGGAGAATGTGCTTACTCATTGGAGGAACTGGAATCAGCTGGGTTCGGTGGTTGTCCGCTTCTTTGGAAAATTGGCTCTCTTGCGGTCTCACCTCTCACGCTTTGGGAGGGAGGTTCGGAGTCGACGGAGGCAGAAGAGAGGGGCAGCTCAGGCAGGCGTGTCGTGCGTGGATGGGTTGGATGACGAGCGGGGTCTAGAACCGGAGGAGGTGGAAGAGAGGTTGAAGCTCTTAGAGGAGATCTTGCAGGAAGATCGGAAAAAGGAGATCGAGTGGACACAAAGGTCGAGACAACGCTGGCTTCGCGAGGGGGATGCCAATACGCACTTCTTCCACAGCATGGCCTCGGGGAGGCGTAGGAGGAATTTCATCCATGATATCCAGGTGGAGGATAGACGCGTGACAAGAGAGGCGAACATTGGTAGTGTGATTCGGGACCACTATGTTGCTTTTTCCAGGAGGCGGCGGAGCGGCGGATGGGGGTGGTTGGGATGAGGGACGAGGTGCTTAAGCAGTTCGCAAGCGGAAGCACTGTTAATGCCGTTCACAGAGGCCGAGATCAGGTATGCCGTGTGGAGTCTGAATGCGGAAGGGGTCCCTGGCCATGATGGTTTCCCGGTGTTCTTCTATAAGGAATTCTGGGACCTTTTGAAGGGACAGCTCGTTGATATAATGAAGGAGTTTGCAGAAGGCAACAAGGGGTTTGATAAGATAAACAAGTCCTTTCTATTTATGCTGCCGAAGGAGTTCCCAACAAGTATCGATAATTATCGTCCAATCGCGCTCTCTAATGCCTTATATCTGATTATCGCGAAGACGTTGGCAAACCGCCTCAAGAAGGTTATTGATTCGATCGTCTTGCAGGGTCAGAGTGCATTCATCCCTGGGAGACAAATGACGGATGGTCTAGTGATGGCGTCTGAAATTTGTTTGCATTGGAAGAGGTCGAAGGCGAAAGATGTTCTTTGGAAGATTGACTTCTCCAAGGCTTATGACTGTGTAGACTAGAATTTCATGTGGACATCTTTGAGGAGGAGGGGCTTCCCGGAGATGTGGATTGGGTGGATGAAAAGATGTATCATGACGGCTTCATTCTCTGTTTTGGTTAATGGTGCACCGAAGGGAAGTCCGTTTCAACCGCAGTGGGGGGGGTGAGGCAAGGTTGCCCCCTTGCTTCGATGCTCTTTGTAATTGTCACCGATGCCCTGGCCGTCTTGTTCAAGCAAGCTGAGGAGTCTGACTTGTGCGTTGGTTTCCGTATGGACGAATTATCTATACATGTGCTTCAGTATGTGGAAGACACGTTGATCCTGTTTGGGGTTCGGAGGAACACACGACGAATGCGTCGATGCTGGTAAACATCTTTGGAGAGCTCTCCAGACTGATCGCCAACAATGTGAAGTCCAAGGTGGTGACTTTCGGGCTGACTGACAGGGAGAGAGAGGCGGTGACTGCTATTACGTGTTGCTCGTTGGGGTCGTTGTCGTTGACTTATTTGGGCTTGCCATTAACGGATGGGAAATTGAAGAAATCTGACTGGGATATTGTGCTTCAGAAGATGGAACAAAAGATGGCGGGTTGGAAGGCATCCACCTTATCCAAGGGGGGCAAGCTTGTACTGTTGAAACGCGTTCTCTCAACGATTCCACTTTTCTTTTTTGCTATGTGTATCCTTCATGTGGGGGTACGGAAGAAGATTGAGGAAATGATGAAATTTTTTCTTTAGTCTGACGGCAAGCAACAGCGGGTGGGGCTCCATCTTGTTGGGTGGAAGGAGGTGACGAAGAGGAAGAAGGACGGTGGCCTAGGCATTCGAGATGTTGCTCTCATGAACAAGGTGTTGCTGGTCTGGGTAAATGGGTGGCCCACATCTGGGGTCCCTCATCCTCGTTGGTGAATCGCCTTATCCGTAAGATTTATGGGGCGCGTGGGGAGCTGGAGGCTGGGAGGCTACGGTGGGAGTCTCCGTTGTGGGCAGGTGTTCGGGTTGTTCTTTTGTCCCTCTCTCAATTCCTGATTCTGAAGGTGGGCGATGGGAGCGTGTTCCGCTTTTGGGAGGATGATTGGACGGGGGAGCGAAGGTTGTGCTCGAGATTTCCGTGGTTGTACGCCTTGGCGACTGATCATGGTGGGGCTCTTAATCAGGTGGGGGGGACCGACACTTGGGCGCCCCTGTTTGTCAGTGATCTCCTGGGTCAAAGAGCGGAGGACTTTATGGCTCTGCAATCTGTTCTGCCTACGGCGTCTGACACTCTCCAAAACTAACGCCGTGGTTGGGGATCACTTCGAGTGGAGTGGAATGAAGCTCTCCGCCAAAGCAATTTATGAACACCTGAGTCGTCGCTCGAAGCCGTCTGACTCGAATCTTATTCAGGACCTGAGGGTGGTTTGGGCTGCAAAGATCCCTTCGAGGGTCAAGATTTCCCTTTGGTGCTTAAGGAGGGATCGCATTTGTGACAAAGTAAGGCACGCAAAAATATTCGGTGTACAAGATGTGATTTGCAGTAGGTGTCTTGCTCAACAGGAGGACGCGGAACATATTTTTTTCAAGTGTCAAAGCTTGTCCGAGGTGTGGCGCGATTTGGGCCTATCTTGGTTGCGTTGGGAGGATGCTTCATCGTTTTGGCAGTCCATCAGAAGAGTGGGGCAGGGGTCGACGACGGATGTCTCAATAGCTTTCGCAGGGCTGTGGGCGATATGGCAGGGGAGAAACAACAACATTTTTAGTAACCAAGTGTTCTACCCAGAAAATGCTTCTATACATTGTAAAGCCCTCTACAGCCTCTGGGCTTCTCGTTAATGTAACAACTCTATTGATTTTAATATAATATTGAGGTGGTAGCTCCCAGCTTGGGAGTTTACCCGTGGTTGTTTTCAAAAAAAACTGTAAGACAGTAAGTGAAGTCGAAGCAGAGAATAGCAAGGGTCAAACAGGTTATTGGATCTATTGCATCGGGTTTTCGATATCCCTAAAAGGTCATTTAGTCGGCCAACTACCCTTTTTAGTCAACCCTTGTAGTAAGTTGGTTGACTAATGGTCGATTAGCCTTAGTGGGAGCAGCTGCCACCCTTGTCAACTAAGCATGTGGACTAAACGTGTTAGTCGGTTGTTTTTTACAAGCTTAGGCGACATCAACATATCGGTGACATGGCTTGGGGGTGAATCGTATTTCTTCTAATGATGGAGAGGAGCTGACAAGACTGCTTGGACTACAGGAGGTTCACGATGCTTTGTTCGCGCTTAACCTTGGTGGGTGCCCTGGACCTTATGGGTTCCCGGTATTCTTCGACCGTGAGTTTTGGGATCTCATTGTAGGTGAGGTTATGGAGGTGGTGACAAAGTTTGTGAAGGGAAACTGTGGTTTTAACAAGCTCAACTGATTCTCTTTTTTTGCTTCCAAAGAAACATGTTGCTACAAAAGTGTACATGTTTATTGCCCTAACAAACGCGATCTACTTGATTGTGACAAAGACCTTGGCAAACCGCTTGAGGGGAGTACTGAATAAAATTGTGTCGTCGGTTCAAAGTGCTTTTCTCGTATGAAGGCATCTTATGGACAGTGTGGTCCTGCCTTCTGAGATTGTGGCAGACTGGCGCATGCGGAAGACCCAAGGAGTGATGTTTAGGGTCAATTTTTCTAAGGCTTACGACTGTGCGGATTGGTGCTTCATTTGGGCTTCATTGCACAAATACGGTTTCCCATATGGGAGGATTGCTTGGATGAAAATGTGCATCACAACTGCATCGTGCACAGTGCTAGTTAACGGGCAACCAAGGGGAGGGTACTTCCAGCCACAGTAGGGTGTCAGTTTAGGGGTGCCCGCTAGCACCCCCTCCTTTTTATCCTTACTACCGACGCTCTGTCGATAATGATTGGTGGAGTAGTCACGAGGTCTTTACACAGGATATTCGAAGGAGGAGATATCGATCTCTATTCTAAAGCACGTAGATAATACAATCCTTTTTGCGGAAGGGGGACCCTTGAGTTGCAAAGGTATGTCAGCGGTACTTGACATTTTTGATACCTTATCAGGGTTGAAATCAACAGAGACAAATCAGAGTTTGTACTTTTTGGTTTGGAAGAGGAAGAGATTGCCAGATGAGCGGACTGGATGCGCTAGTGGCTGGGAAGATGAAGTTGGTCGACTAGATACCGGTGATTGAGAAGATGGAACAGAGATCAGCAGGGAGGAAATTGGTCTGTTTATCAAGAGGCGGCAGATTAGTATTGCTGAAGTCAGCTCTTTCTGTGATTCCCATATTTGTTTCTTTCTTCAAGGCTGCTTCCTATCGGTGTGAGGAGACTTGAGAGCATCATGACGAAGTTTTTCCGGTCTTCCTCAGGGCGGACAAACGGTTTCTCCTCGATGGACTAGAAGATGGTCACAACGTCAAAGGATGACGGGAGCGTAGGTATGCGCAACTTAGAAGAGATGAACAAGGCTCTACTCAACAAGTGGATCGTGTGTATTTGGGGGACTGCGACAGTCTAGTTTGCACTATTATTCGCAAGATCTATGGACCAGGTGTTCCTTTCCACAAACAGATGACCTCGATCCAGCACCATCCTACTTTCAGAGAGGCATTTGTGGTGTGGCTCAGGAAATCTGTCATGAGGCATGTGCTAAGGGACGATAATGACTTCAAGTTCTAGACTGATGATTGGTGTGAAAGCGGAAATCTGGGAGTCTTTTTTCAAAGGTAGATGGTCCTGGCTACTAATCAGGATGCTTCGGTGGCTAAGGTCTGGGACGGACAAACATTCTTCCCACATTTTAGGTCTGAGCTCTCAGATCAGCACCTAGAGGATTTGATGGTGATGCTTAAACAGCTTGAGAACTTGGCAAGTTCCACTGATGGGAGAGATTGTTGGAGCTGGAGTGACGGGTATTTCACGGTGGGGAAAGCATACAAATCTCTAAAGGAAACTACGACCTTTGACCCTGAAGGATGCAAAGCGGACTACAGAAGAATTTGGAAACGGAAAATTCTAACCTATGTAAAGGTATTCCTTTGGATCTTTAGGAGGGCAGATTATTGACAGGGGATTGGTTTTCTCGACTCATTCAGAGTGCTAATCCGACTTGCTCGACGTGTAAGGTGGAGGTAGAGGATGCGAACAATCTATTCTTTAGATGTAGATGTTCTGAGGAGGCCTGGACCTTATTCGGGGGTAATGCAGCGTGTGTTGACTGTGAGGCAAACTTCTGGGAATCCATTGGAGAGGGATGGACTAGCACAGAGAAGAAGATATCTGAATTCATAGCAATAATCTGGGCGATGTGGATTGCCATAAATGACGTGGTGTTTCGTCATGAACAAGCTTGCACAAATCGGCCGACTAGGTCGACTAGTCGGTCCGACTAGTTGAGTCGGGGGGTAGCCGACTCGACTAGGCCTAGTCGGCCATTAGTCGGTTAGCCCGACTAGATTTTTACATCAAGCTTTTATTTTTTTTTTTTGCTTTTTTTAACAACAAACTTATTCTAATGTGCTTAATGTTATATTTAGTGTCAACTACTACTTTTGTTTCATTATGTAAGTATAGAAAATGTACAAATCTATGCTAATACATAAGCAAACTTATTCTAATGTGTAATAATGTTATATTTAAAGTCAATTACTTCTTTTATTTCATTACGAAAGTATAGAAAATGTACAAATCTATGTATAAATATGATTTATATATTTAAAATAATTAAAAAATTCAAAATCGACTAAAGGCCGACTAAATCCGATTAGTCGCCCGACTGCCGATTAATCCTTAGTCAGTGACTCCGCCGACCGAGTACCGACTACCGCTTTCTGCAACCTTGGTCATGAACGGGTATATGGTGAAAATGTGGTGGCACACGCTAAGGCGCTTGTTAAGAGTTGGCTATTGTAGTTCCTTAATTTATCTTTGCCTATCTTTTTGAGGTGAGAAAATGGTGAAGTTCTTGGATACATACCTATACGGTGGAGGCCCTTTTTTCTTTAAAAAAACATATATGTGACATGGCCCTTTCCTTTTTGGGAAAATGACATCAATATAAGTCCTTGGTTCAAGCCCACCTTCTCTATAGGAGGCAACCATGCCTTTCTTGTATGGATAGTTTTAACCCTCATCATTAATCACTTCTAAAAGAATCTATGTTATCTATATTCATGGAAATGTTTCTCTTTCCAGCATCTTTTATTCAAATTCAATCAAGTAGAGCCAGCATAGTGCATAAAATAATGTTAAGCCTGATTTTGCTAGGCCTAATATTGAGTTCAATTCTTTTAAAAAATATTATCTCAAAATTACATAATTAAAAAGTAAAGTACCTTCTTCCGCAGAATTTGAAGATAATTTAAAAGCCGGGCAGGGTCAAATGTCCAAGGTGCTGAATCCATTAATACTTAATTAATGCATTGGAGTATCAGGAATAATCACATAAATAATGGATGGTAAGCTCTCACCTCCTCTTCTTGCATGTGCCTCCTCAGCATTCTATCCACAAGAAAGGGCACTATCACATACAGGATGTGACGATATAACTATAAATATAAATTCATTAAAAGCGGATTCAGCATCTTGGCATGTACTGCAGCAATATTCCAGATATAATGGGCACTCTATTCCAGAATGTACAAACTTTTCTTTTAATATATCACTACATGATTCACAATAACATTGAAATATTCAAGATACCCCCTTCAAATAAAAAAATTGATGATGTCACTGGAAGCATAATTGTTAACATAGGGTCCTGCATATCAAATGAACGAAGATTTAAAAAAACAACATTTCAATTGGTGTTTGTTGGGAAAATAAGAGAACATGTTTATTCCATCAGCCCTAGGCTCTCTTATATAGGAGAGTAGCCTATGGGTAAATTACATAAAGAGTCCAACGGGAAAGAACAATAACAAAAAAGATACATAAGTGAAAAATATATATTTACACTCCCCCTCAAGATGGAGCATAGATATCAATCATGCTCAGCTTGGACGCACACTTCTGAAAAGGGCCTCGCAGTAATGCCTTGGTAAAAATATCTGCCGTTTGATTCTCTGAACTAACATGGGATGTAGCAATGAATCCTTTCTGAATCATGTCACGTATAAAGTGACAGCCAACTTCAATGTGCTTGGTCCGTTCATGGAATGCTGGATTATTTGCAATGAACAAGGCCGCCGGATTGTCACATTCCAAAGCCATAGGAAGTGGGACTTCTATATGTAAATCTGTAAGTGCAGCCTTTACCCACATCATTTCTGTGCTAACCTAGGATTCAGCCACTAGACCTTGCCACCACAGTTTGTTTCTTGCTCCTCCATGAGACTAGAGAATCTCCAACATATACAGCAAACCCAGAAGTGGACTTCCTGTCCTTGGGACACCCTGCGTAATCTGCATCTGCACAGGCTGAGATAGTAATCACCTTGCCTTTCTTGAACAGCAAACCCGCACCTGGAGATGACTTGAGATACCTGAGTATCATATGTATGGCATCCATGTGTACCTGACGTGGTTGCTATGAACTGGCTCACTCGACTCACAGCAAAGGATATATCGAGCCTAGTAATAGTGACATAAAGAAGTTTGCCCACCAGTTCTCTGTATCTTCTCCTATCCACCTCCTCTGTATCACCATCATATAGCTTCATACTAGGGTCCATAGGTGTGGTAGCAGGTCGGCAACCAAGCATTCTTGTTTCACTCAACAGGTCAGTGACATATTTCCTCTGAGACATTACCAACCCATAAGGATTTCTGGCGAACTCCAGTCCCAGAAAGTATCTAAGAACCCCAAGGTCCTTGGTAACAAATTCACGACCCAGCATTTCTTTCGCCTCCTTTATTCCCTGATCATCATCACCTGTAATCAGAATGTCGTCTACATAGACCATGATTGCAATAATACCTCTGGAAGTCTTTTGTACAAACAAGGAATGATCAGCATTAGAACGTTTGTATCCATCTCAAAGAGATCTGAGAGCTTCTGGAACCACGCTCTGGGGCTCTGCTTAAGGCCATAGATAGCCTTATGAAGTCTGCACACCTTAGGATACTCCCCCTCAACAGCAAAACCAGGTGGTTGTTGCATGTAGACTTCCTCCTGTAAGTCACCATATAAGAATGCATTCTTCACATCCAACTGGTATAGCGGCCACTCACGAGTGACCGCAAACAGACAGCAAGATCCGTAGAGTGGAATGGCGGGCCACTGGCGAGAATGTATCAAGATAATCCACCCCATATGTCTGTGTAAAGCCACGAGCAACAAGACGAGCCTTGTATATGTCAATACTGCCATCTGCATTCTGCTTGACTGTAAATACCCACTTACAGCTCACTGGTGACACATCAGCAGGTACAGGAAACCACACTCCAAGTCCCTCTAGACTGAAGAGCTGCCATTTCTTCCTCCATGGCTAGACGCCATCTACTATCCTTCAGTGCGTCTTGGTAATTCCGTGGAATAGCTATTGCTAACAATGCGACGATGAAATTCCTGAAATCTCTAGTTAGTCGATCAAATGACACAGAAGCTGCTAAAGGATATGATGCGCAACTCCGCTTCGACTTTCGTATAGCAATAGGAACATTTAAATCGTCTGGCCTCTGTAACACATCCTGCTCAGAAAAATCATCAGATCCATCAATAGTAATATCTTCAGAACATACCTTAGGCGAGCTAGGTGATGAGCAATGACCATGAGCTGAAGCAAGCCTGCGGGTATAATGAAATAGTAATGGTGAAACAGGTATAGTGACATGAGGTGTAGAAGATGGTAACGGTTCTGGTGGTGGTGTTGGTGGTGGTGGTGGTGGTAATGCATATGTGCTACTCTAAGCATGGATTTCCTGCATCTGCACGAGTCGCTGAGCAGATAGAGCCTCCATCTGTTGCCTCTTTGGATCAGCGTTTTGATGATCTTGTTGCCCATCTAAGGGGTATTATTCCTCGATCTGGCCCAGCACCCACTACTGAGAACCAGTCTGATGTTGCCGCATCCGCCTCTGCATCTACCAGTGCATCAGGTAGCACATATGCATTTACTAGTAGTGGATCAGATACTTTAGCATGAATTATGGACTCTGGCGCCACACATCATCTATGTAGCCGATCAAAGTCTACTTACAGGGTACAGACGGATCCCTCCAGGTCGAACAGTGGTCATTGCTAATGGTACACATTCCCCGATTACTGGTCAGGGATGATTAGACTGACGTCATCTATGCAGCTCAAGAATGTGTTACACGCACCTGATTGTTCAATGAATTTGTTGTCTATCAATCAAATTACAAAGGATTTACAGTGTCGAGCGATTTCTGATCCATCTTCTCTTGTTTTTCAGGACATCCTTACGGGCAACGTGATTGGGCGTGGCTATGAGCAAGGAGGCCTCTATCGCCTCAGTCAGACTCCTTTTGCTGGAACCTCATCTCTACCTGCTGGACCCGTCTCTCCTCTGCTATGGCACCTGCGCTTTGGACATCTACCGCTTCAGAAACTGCGTCGTGTGTTACCCCAGGTTTCGCCTCACACATCTATTCAATGTGAGACTTGTCAGTTGGGAAAGCATCATCGGTCTACCTTTCCTAGTCGTCAGTATCGGAGTAGTACCTCCAAGTTTGAGTTGTTTCACGTCGATATCTGGGGTCCGAGTCGTGTTTCTGATCATCAAGGACACAGGATTTATATAGTTATTGTGGACGATTTCTCTCGTGTGTCATGGGTATTTTTGTTAAAGAATAAATATGAAGGTGGGAATATTATCATCAACTTTCTTAATGAGATTCGTAATGTTTTTTCTGCATCTGTTAAAATTGTGAGAAGTGATAGTGCCCTGGAATTGTGTACTCATGTCCTATCCAGTTATTTCTCATCCCAAGGGATCATCCACCAGACATCATGTGCCTATACCTCCCAACAGAATGGGGTCGCTGAAAGGAAACATCGTCATTTACTGGATGTAACCAGGTCGCTCCTTATACAGAGTCATGCTCCTCTTTCTTTCTGGGGTGACGTTGTCTTACAGCATGTTACCTAATCAATCGTATGTCATCATCTGTTCTAGGTGAGATGATCCCTTTCTCTCTTATCTTCCCTGGAAAAGATTATTCTCCCTTACTCCTCGTGTGTTCGGTTCGGTTGCATTTGTCCACCAGTTGTCTCCCGGGACTGACAAGCTCTCTCCTAGGGTTGTCAAGTGTGTCTTCGTTGGGTACTCCAGAACTCAGAAGGGGTACAAGTGTTATGATCCATTGCGCAGGCGGTACCTTGTCAGTGCAGATGTTACATTTTTTGAATCTATTATGTATTTCTCAGCCTTTGGTGATCAGTTGATATCCCCTGCTAATATTGATGCCATTTACATGTCAACACCACCATCATCACCTGTGTCTTCGGTATGTCCAGTGCGATGGCATTAGGTGCACGTTGGTCGAACACGGCCTCCTCTGCCACAAGGGCCATGGCCACGGGCCTGATGATGGTGACCTCCACGACCTCGGTTGGCAGCCATGGTTGAAGCAGTCTGATTCGTAGTCGTAGAAGGAACAGTGATGCGGCTCAGTCTGTGAAAGGCTTCCTCCATAGGAGGAATAGTAGAATTTGCTAAGATCTAGGACCGTGCTGCCTCATACTCAGGATCAAGGGCAGCGAGGAAAACTCCTACCATAGTAGCATTCCGGTAGGTCTTCTGTTGCTCTGGTGTGGTTGTCAGGGGTATGAAGCTATAAAGCTTCTCGAACATTCCTCGTAGAGATGTGTACAGTGAGTGTAGAGGACGTCCATTCTGCTTTATAGTGAACATGTCATGCTCGAGTTGTAGAATCTTTGTCTCATTCTTCGCTTGAGAATATGTGGCAGTCAGAATATCCCACATTGCTTTGGTTGTGGGCTGATGAAGAATATCATTAGCAATCTAGATTGCCAGAGTTCCAGATAGCCATACTTTGGCATATGCATCATCTGCCTCCCATGAGGCATTAACTCCAGTCTTCTCGACAGGCTCTTCTTCAGTAAGAATGTGTTTCTTACCGGTTGACTTCATCATACTCATGAACTGCATAGCCCACAGTTCATAGTTCGAACCATCCATCTTCACAATCGACGCTGAACCTCGGAAGGCGCCTATATATGGAATATCTGCCTTGCTTTCTGACATACTGATAACAGAAGACTGGAGTGGTAGACTGAAGATAAGATCGTCTACACTGACATAGACGAGTTTAGTTTCATGTGTAGACTCAAGCAACCAAACCCATTACTTTGGAGAAGTGCGAGCTTGACTTAGGATTTTGTGTGCACCGGAGTCAAGAGCTTTAGAAGGTCACGTGCAGGGACCACTCGTCGGGCACGCGGAGATCACCCGCACGAATCACATGCACAGGTGGCGCGCACAGCACGCAGATTCACCGCGCGCAGGAACACAGCGTGCACAGTGCGCACGCAGAAAGCACGCAAGGATCGATCACACCGTGCACAGGTGCGTGGAGGCGAAGAGCACTGTGAACTGGCACACGGAGGCGCACAGTGCGCAGAGCGCGTACACAGGGAGTGCGTAAGGGTCAGCCGTGCACCGTGCGTAGAGTTGGAGCCGCACCGTGCGCAGATGCGCAGAGGCGGAGGTGCACCGTGCGCAAGCACGCGGAGGCGGAGGCCCGCGGTGGCGGAGGGCACACAGAGGCGCGAGGGATTGAAGGTAGGGCTAGGGTTAGGGTTTGGCTCGAGAACTCCGGTCTAGGACCGTCGCTCTGATACCATGTTGGGAAAATAAGAGAACATGTTCATTCCATCAGCCCTAGGCTCTCTTATATAGGAGAGTAGCTTATGGGTAAATTACATAAAGAGTCCAACGGGAAAGAAAAATAACAAAAAAGATACATAAGTGAAAAAAAATATATTTACAGTGTTCAAAACCACCTTTTATGCAATCTCACCCAAAACCTTCAAGTTTAGAAATTAGTCCAAGTGGAAACCAAACAGTTCAGAAACAAAATGCCAACCTAGACGACATGTAGCAGCTCCACACGAAAGGAACATCCCAAAATCGAACACATTCACATATTGATTGCTTCATAGATCGGCAGCCTCCAAACATGTTTATTGTTCAAAACCACTAACCACTCTTTTATATCAAAATGTTTATAGCCACGAGAAAAATCAAACTTTTTTAGGTAAAAAAGGTGCATGCCCAGGATATAAATTAATAATCACAAAACCAAATAAAAAAGCCCGACACATAAAGAGCCTTATGCTATAGTACATTTTCCACATAAAACCCCTCCGGACTAAACATCACTCCATTGCCGCCAACCACAAGGCCTAAACCCTTTAGCTATAACAAGCATGAATGGCCCTTTAGCTAGAGCATTAGTCAATATATCTGCAGTTTGTCCCATTGAGTTGACATGGGATGTAAAGATGAAACCTTTTTGTATCATGTCTCTAGTATAGTAGTCGTTAGGGTTATTGTATCTTCTATTTATTTGAGCCATGTAACCCTTCGGGGACTTTTATGTAATTCTTCCTTTTTTCTCTCTAGTATTTCATGCTAGATAAGAAACCATATACCTATGGAATAAGACAATGATTCATTCTCTTCCCCACATAGTATCAGAGCAACGGTCCTAAGCCATAATTCTGACCTAACTCCCACTGCCACCGCTAGCCACACTCGTGTGGGCCTTTCCCTCTCCCTAGGGTCTCGTGTTGGGCCACTTCCAACTCTTGTATCACCCTCCGTGCACATCTAACGCACATCTAGGCTGCCACATCACCTGGAAACTACTCTAGTGTCGTCGTCACCTAGAACCACTCCAGCGCCGCTGCCGCTGCTTGGAAACCCCTCTAGCATCACCCTACATCGTCTCATTCACCACCGTGTGCCGCCCGGACACCTCCATCGCCTCCTGCACAGCTGTGTGCAACCATGTGTCGCATGGAACACCTCCAGCACTATCGTAAGACATTACAGGCCCATCTGGGTTGCCGCCAGGGTATCCAAGGACCCCATGATCTGCTCTACATTGCAACTTTAGCACTCATGCATACTAGTGTGTGAGTTCTAAGGCACTTCCATCCCATGTATGAGTGATTGAACAACAAAGATACTTTCTTGATCTTTTTACCTGACCACGATGGCATCTCTTCCTACCGAGACCAAGCCCTTGTACACTACGTCATCTGTGATGGTACAAGGCGCTTCTATCAAATTAAGGGCATAGAAAACTTCATTCTTTGGTCTCGTTCTTTCAAGGTATTAATCGGTGATTGTAATACTCGGATTTGAAACCAAACCCGACCCAATTAGGGTTCATATGATCCGATAAAACTATCGATCGATGTCAAATGATCAGAAATGATCCATAGATCGCAAATCAAATTTTCATTTGGGATCAATCAAACAAAAAATCGATTGCATTATAATGTGTGTCATCGGAAAAGTCGTGACGCAACCAGAACTACAAAAATAAACTAAGACCATCATAAAATTCGTATCGTCGAAACAAAACCAACAAAATCGATCATTCGTCACTCGGAGGTCGTTTGGCCATTTAAATCACAAAAATTAACCATAAATCAAGATTGTATCTCGACAATCTCTGAATTCATCTTAGATCAGAAGTATACGAATATTATACACATTTTGATCGTCATTCAGAGACGGCCAAACCGAGCTATCATTCATATGAATCAGAGATTCGAGGTGAAAATGGGGATAACTTTGGTATTTCACGTAACTTAGAATTAAAGGTTTTAACATATATATATATATATATATATTACAATGTCAAGCCTCAGCCTAACACATGGCTTATTTCATCTCGAATTATCAAACACTTAAAGCCCCTCCTCCCTTAATAGTACCACCCAAAACCCTCTCCTTCTTTCTAATTTCTTTCCCCAAAACCTCTACTTCTATTTCTCCACCAAAGGGCATCCCCAGCCCTTCCCCTAACTCATGTTGGAGCTCTTTGCTGCCGAGCAAACTGCAGCAGCAGTTGTTACTCCTCCTGGAGCTGTTGCGCCCCTCTTCCAAGCAGCTTCTAGAGCTGCTCTCTTCCCAGCAGCTCAGGAACTGTTGCAGACCCCTCCCTGCTGTTGCTGCCTCCTGTTGCCTTGCTTCCTTCAATATTTGGAGATCCAAGGGGCACAATCTAGCCCTCTTTTGCTGCCATCTGCGCATACCAAGAATCCCATTTAAAATTCATTTATTAGCTCATGATCTCTTAGTCTAAAAATAAAAATTATTTGATGTTTTGCATGCAATTGATCCTAAAGGCAGACCATTGTTTAGCTCAAGATTACATGATTTTAAGGATGAAAAATTGGGATTTTGCATGTAATTGTGCCAAAATTTCAGACTTAATAATGTGCTCCAGAATCATGCCTTTAGAGATAAAAGAATTGAGATTTTTGCATGAAGTTATGCCTAGTTTCAGACCTAATAATATGCTCCAGATTCATGCTTTTAGAGATGAAAGAATTGAGAGTGATTTGCATGTAATTAGACCTAAAATTCAGACCACTATTAAGCTATCATATGCTCCTGATTTCATGTTTAAAATTGAAAGAATTGGGAGTGGTTTGATGAAATTAGACTTAAAATCAGTGTTTCAAATTTCGTGAAATTTCGGCGAAAGTTTGCAAATTTCGATTTCGACACTCCACTGAAACCAAAATTGAGATCTCGATATGGACCCTTCCTTCACAAATCTACGCCGATTTTGGTGAAATTTCGAAATTGTTTCATTTTTTCATCATCTCGAAACGAAATCGAAATAGACTTAACCTCGCCTAAAATTCAGGCCACTGTTAAGCTATCATATGCTCCTTATTTCATGTTTGAAATTGAAAGATTTGGAGGTGATTAGCATGCAATTAGACCCAATTTCAGACCAGTATATGCTACAGATTTCATGCTTGAAAGAATAATTGAGGGTATTTTGCATGTAATGGATTGTAAAATCATACTATTGTTTAGGCTACAGATTTCATGATAAATATGATGAAAGATTGGGATTTTTGCATGCAATTATAGCCTAATTTCAGACCTAAGAATATGCTCCAGTTTTATGCTTTTAAAATTTAAGATGAGGTGTTCTGCATGATATTCACTCCGAATACATACCTATTAAAATGCTCCAGATTTCATGTTTAAGATGAAAAATTTAGGTGTTCTTGCATGTATTTGAGTCAATTTCAGACCTAATAAATAGCTACATATCTCATGTGTTTAAAAATGAAAAATTTGGGGTTTTTACATGGATCAAATCCTAATTTTAGACCTATTAAATTGCTCCAGGTTTAATTATTATAAGGATGAGAAATTAGGTGTTTTGCAAGTGATTGAGCCTAAATTCAGACCAACAATAGGCTCCAGATTTATGGTTATAAAGAAGAAAAGTTTAGGGTTCTTGCATGAATTGGACTCTAAATAAAGATCAATTATTAGTCTTTAAGCTTTGTGACTTTAGAGAAGATATTTTAAAAACAAATATTAGGATATTGATACCCTTCTTTTAGAAGCCAACGAATAGTTGACCCATATGGAACCATTATCCAAGAATAGCAATTATAAAAGATTTGGGTGCAATGTCTAGGAGGTTCACCTATTCCTAAATAAATAACTCAGAAATGATTAAATCAATCTATGATAGCATGTGATCACTATTGATAAGGTGTGACAAACTAACTGGATCTGTAAAATTAATTACACAAGACATTATGAAAGGAATATGTAATCAAGTACGTCCGTATGATGGTGAATCAGTGATGACAAATAATAGTGCCGGTCATGGTGACCCTTACACCTGACTGTGCGAGGGTGTGGTGACCCTTAACTAGGCGGGACATAGAAAGCCCAATTAGGGCAGCGGCCGCCTAGTACGCGGGTCTAGGATCCCAATCTTTTCTATGATTTTTCGCGAGCTCGCAGTTTTTATGCTTCTCTAGGATCCAGGTGTTTTAGTTTGACCAATTTCGCTGACCCAGTTTTCGGTAGAATGCCTAGGCTGGAGGACCCTTGATTTTTTTTTATGAGCTTGTTTTTCCCATACATCGGTTGGGCCGGATTAGAGTGACTCGAACTGGAGAGTCTCCCCCCCCCCCCCCCCCCCCGTCTCAGGGCGTAGTTGGAGTGTGCCTAGGCTTCTCATGGACCGCTCTTCAACTAGGAAGGCGAGATGGAAGAGTCTCTTAGGAGGCTTCATCACCGCTTGAGTTTGGTTACTGTTGCGCCAGTAGGTACTAGCGAGGATAGAGATTAGATCATGCAAATATTCATCAATCATCAAAATCGAATAAGATCCATCTTCACATCTTACATTTCACAACAATGATAAAGGAAATAGTTTAGATCTAGATCACACACTCCATCATGATCTTATAATGAAACAAGGAAAGTAGTAGGAGTTAATAGTTGAGGCGTGGTGAGTTGAAGTATGGTAAATGAAAAAGATGATTCATGTATGGAATAGCCGGAAAAACAACTTTCCATGCAAGTAGCTTAATAATTTAAATGTCATCACCTATCTACTTGCTCTCTTTTGTAACCACTTAAATAACTATTTATTTTAATAAGATATGATTTTACTCAACTTTTGTTGGCATCTGTTGTTCCTAACATGGATGGCAAGGAAGGCGTCTGCGACACATTAGTGTAACAGTTGGACCCTATGCATATAAGGTTCAGACGATTTCTTTTGACGGTACACATTATAGCCATTGTATAGATAGTGTAACTCTCTTGTGTTTTCCTTCACTTCTATTGTATTTTGGGATACATGTACAGAATGAAAATGTTTCTTGTTGATACATGTAATACTATATGTTGAGATATTACCTATCTTTCTTATTATTTTCCTATTATCTATTTATTTTGTCTTCTGCACGTAATTTGCCCAATAGGTTCCTCTCCTATATAAGAGAACCCAAGGGCCTCTCATTAATCAGTCAATTCATTTTCTTCTACATGGTATCCGAGCGACAGTCCTAGACCGGAGTTCCCGTATCCCACCAAACCCTAACCCTACCCCCCTCCCCCGGTCGTCGCCCCTAGCCCCCCTTCCCCTCCCTCCAGCAATCGCCTGGGCCAGCCGAGGCCATCACCCCGACCTTCCAGGCCGTCGGCCCAGCCGTCCATGCCTCTTCGGCCGCTGCCCCGACCTTCCTAGGCCATCGCCTTAGCCGTCCAGGCCTCCTCGACCATCGCTTCAACCGCCCAGGCCTTTGTTGGCCCTTCCATGTGCCTCCGTGCACCTCTCCAAGTCGTTCTGCAGTCTGACCCGGTCTGATTTTGACCGAAAAACTTGATTTCAGATCTATAAAACATGTTTTCCAACCCTAGCGAGCAGCGAAGATTGATGAGGATGGTTGTATGAGTCTACACGTATAACCAATCCTCTGTAAGATTGTGTAGATCCGTTTATATCAGTCTACTTCCCAGTTGAGATCGGTTATTCGGTCGTTTTACCATCATGTAAGAGAATAAGGGTGACATTTTTTCGTCTGGAGCCTTCAAGAGCCCACCTCCCATCGCTAAGATGGATGGGACCAACTATGAGCATTCGACTAACGTAGTAAATCGCAAACGGTAAATTATCATACCTCTGTCCAAGTACAACACCAATGGCATAATCTGACGCGTCGGTCATTATCTCGAAAGGCTGAGTCCAAATCGGCGGCTGCAAGACAGGGGCATGTGTGATGAGTTCTTTCAGCTGATTAAAGGCAAGGAGCGCACAGTCATCTACAATGAATTCATTCTCCTTGCCGAGCAACTCAGTCAACGGTCTGGCCAGTTTGCTGAAATCTTTGATGAATCGTCGGTAAAAAACCGACAGGGCCCAAGAATGATCTGACTTGTTTAATTGTTGTAGGTGGCTCAAGTTTGGAAATTACCTCCACCTTGGTTGGGTCAACCTCCATGCCACGTTTAGAAATAACGTGACCCAGCACGATTCCTTCGGTCACCATGAAGTTGCTCTTTTCCCACGAGAGCACAAGATTTACTTCGCAGCACCTCCGCAAAACTCGGTCTAAATAATTCAAACATTGATCGAATGAATCCCCGTAGACCGAAAAATCGTCCATAAAGACCTCGAGAAAGTTGCCCACCATATCGGCAAAAACTGCAAGCATACACCTCTGAAATATGGCTGGGGCGTTGCAAAGCCCGAACGGCATCCGTCTGAAGGCATATGTACCAAAAGGACAGGTGAACGTGGTCTTCTCTTGATCTTCAGGAGCAATAGCAACTTGATTGTATCCAGAGTATCCATCCAAGAAGTAGAAGTATTCCTTCGCGGCCAGTCTCTCCAAGATCGGGTCGATGAAGGGTAAAGGAAAGTGGTCCTTCTTGGTGGAGAGGTTAAGTCTTCTGTAGTCCACGCATACTCGCCAAGAGGTGGGTACTCTGGTTGCGATCTCCTCTCCTTTATCATTCTTCACAATGGTGATCCCTGATTTCTTTTGCACAACATGCAGAGGGCTTACCCATTTGCTGTCGGAGATGGGATAAATGAATCCCGCATCACACCATTTCTGAATCTCTTTCATAACAACCTCCCGCAGATTAGGATTTAATCTTCTCTGAAGTTCTCGAGAGGGCTTGCAATCTTCTTCCAGAAAAATGCGATGCGAGCATAGTGACAGATTGATCCCATGGAGATCTGAAGTTCGCCAGCCTATCGCCTTGCGGTTGCGTTCAAGAACCTCCATCAGACGAGATTCTTGGTCTTCGGTCAGGTATGCATTGATAATGACCGGGTACATGTTCGGTTCTCCCGCAAGGAAGGCATATTTCATGTTGGAGGGCAAGGGTTTCAACTCTGGCGGGGTATGAGCTGCTTCAAAGGTGACCTCAGTTATTAATGCAGGTCTGGATCAATACCGTGACCTTTGCTTCCTTCTGCGAGAGCTTGGTGACTTCCAGGGGCAGGGCTAGGAGGGAACTGTTGGATCCGATTGTACGCTTGTGGAGCATCTGGTTGGGGAGGAATGACGCCCTATTCGCAAGCCAGCGTTTCTATAGGAAAAATATTTCTATTCTTGCGACGCGTCTTGTGGATGATTGGTCTTCTGGGTAGACCAGGATTTGGTTCTTGCGGGGGGGGAATTCATCTGGGGTGCCCCCTCGGGTGTTGTTTCTGGTTTGAGCTTTTCTTCTCTTCTGTAAAAACTCTTTACGCTTTCTTTTTAATACATTGGGGTGAACACCATCGAGTGTATCCCCCTTTTTTTGAGCGTCAAAAAAAAAGTATGATTGGGGTAAGGAGTAATGGAGCGGGGACGTCCATATCTAGTACCACAAAATCGACCGGGAACTGCTTTCCCTGAACCGTAACTATCACGTCCTCCAACAGGCCCCTAGACCGCTTAACTGATTTGTCTGCAAACTGCAGAATCATCTTTGTAGGCTTGAGCGGTCCTAGCCTGAATTCTGTAAGCAGTGAGGCTGGCATCAAGTTGACAGAAGATCCACTGTCGAGAAGTGTTCGTTCAAATTCCTGATTGAACATTTGACATCGCCCAAGAGGTGCTCCCATGTCCGGCTTTTTATCCGGGAGGTTGCTGATTGCATTAACTGTGGCCATTGTAAGGATATGCTTTTCGGGCTTGCCACCTTTATTCCTGGAATTGTGAGGGTGAGGCCTGCGCTTGGTTGTACATGTATCTTTCAATCCTTTCTTTACAGTTGGCATGTACTCAAGAGCTTTCATCAATGGCATGTTCAACACCAAATTCTGGATGATTTCTATGATAGCAGGATCAGACAAAGTATTTTTCAAATTTTTCATTTTTTTGTGTTTTTTTATTGCTTCTGGAAAAGGAATATTTACAAACTCTTCACCAATATCATTCAAAGTATTGTCCATATTGTTGTTTACAGGTAGATGGCAAAAAGGAATAGAATCATCTACAAGATGTGGACCAAAAACGGCAGGCTCGACTTCAGGTGTTGGCGTTGGACTCGCTGCAGGTGCAAAATTCCTTCTGTCTGTGGTTGGTTCTGTAGCAGGTGCAAACGTCTCCAATGTGGGCCTATCTCCACCAGGGTTGCTGATATCTTTTTGTGTTTTGTTGTTTTCTTCATTTTTTGTGATTTTCTGGTTGATGGTGCTGCTCCCAAAATGCTTCGTGGCCCTGGTGTTGGCTTGGCTGACGATTCCCCGTCAGATGCAAGATGCTTCCCCTTCGCGGTTGCTGATGGCTTAAGTGTCCTACCGCTCCTGAGAGTAACAGCATTAGATAAAAAGCAATTTAATTCACCTGATTTTGGTTGGACACTACCGGCTACCTGCTCCTTGCGTCGGAAATTATTCGGATTCGCCTCTACTTGGGCAGGGATGGCTGTTTTTGCAGTCGTCAAGTCGTCGATCTTTTGGTTCATCTCAGCCATGTTCTTCATTAACTGTTCTAAGCAGGCCAGGGCTGGATTAACCGGCACAATCTCAGAAGAATCCCCCTGCTGGGGCCTAGAGTGCTGGTATGAAGGCTGAGGCTGTGATTGGTAACCCTGAGAAAATTGATGAGGAGGAGGGTTGGAGGAATACTGTGAAATCTAGTGATATGTAGCAGCCGGTTGCTGATGATATCCTTGTTCGTGGTATCCGGACTACTGAGGACCATGCTGGTAGTTCTGCCTCCATGTGTTGCTGTGAGACGGAGGCTGGTACTGATATGAGGGCTGGAAGGGTCTCCCACCCTGCTGTTGCTGGTGATAGGGCATGTTGCCCATGTTCTGACCCTGAGAGTGTCCCTGAGGACGGGTCAGCTGCGCTTCGTTGTTCCATACACCATTGATCTCCTGTATCAGTGGCGGAGGTGGAGAGAACTGCTCGGAATAGGCTGGCTGGGACTCAGGTTGATATACAACCATCTGTGTCTGAGGCTGCGGGGGCTGCTCCGGAACCTGCATGTAATACACGTGCTGAACAGGCTGGGGCTGCGGTGGAGTCGGCTGAGGGTTCTGCTGCATTGTAGGCTCCTTCTTCTCAGCGTTTGGCTCGGCAGTAGTAGACACAGCGTTGCACATGTTGGCATTCAACGCACGAACGAGCTGCTCCAGCTGCTGGAAAATCAAATCGAGCTTTTCCAAGCCCTGGGTCCTTTTCTCTATTACTGATAACTTCTCGAGGTCCTGTGACCTCTTCTCAATGATATCCACCGTAGACAGGTAGCTCCAATGATACTCAAGTTGGAGCTCTCATCCTTGTATTCGGTGTGACAAGCCATGTTTACTGGCTTGCTGATGGCAGTTGGCATCTTCAAGTATGCTCGGGACGAGGATTGAGCGGCTTCTCTTTTAGCCATTTGCTCGAAGACGTTCCACACCACGTCCTCGTCCTTGTTGAAATGCGAACCGCCGCAAACGGCATCTACAAGCTTTTGGCTCTCAAGTGTAAGCCCACCAAAGAAGTGCTGCACAAGGCTGGTCTTTGGAATTTCGTGGTGGGGACACTTCTCCTGAAGATCTTTGAATCTCTCCCACGCTTCATGGATAGTCTCGTGAGGTTGCTGCAAAAACTGGAACACGCATCATGACTACCCCCAAAGGAATTCCAGGGTAGTGAGCGGTAGCACAAATGCGGCCAAACTTCTTAAGATGAATATAGGACTCCTCAGTGGTATTCCCGTGGAATGTGGGAATCAGAGACAGAAACTGCGGCTTTAGCTCTATGTGGGCATGAATACATGGAATCTGGATCCACTCGATGATGCGACCCGCTCCTGAATTGTATGTCTCCTTCAGCGTAGGCTTTGGCTGCGGTGGGTCTACTCCATCGAATTATGGTCCTCCCACTGAGAACTCATCTCTAACCTCTTCAAAATTGAACTCTTGATTTGGATTATCCTCTCGTCGGCCATCTTTTTCATCGACCCTCCTCTTCAGATCATTCAGCATTTCCTGGAAGGCGGTCTAGGTCAGGGCTTGATTAGTCAACTGTTGCTGGATGGCTTGGATGGAAGCCAGCAATTGACTGTTGACATCATTCTGCGTGGTGTATTTCCCTTCCCCCGGATTGGCTTGAGGTTCAGGTTGGGGTTGTGGTCCCTTTCCTCTTCCACCGGCCATCTCAGATTCTGCTTGGTTTGCTGGCTCGGAATCGGGCTCTAAGTCTGCACATGGAAGAATGCCCCGTTCAGTCTCAATTGCAGCACCAGATGGAGAGAAGTGTTCTATGTTAAGGTCAACACAGAACTTTGTTAAGGACGGCGATGTGTAAGGAGTGAAATCAATTGCCATCCAAAATGGACAGAATTCGGGACAAGAGTGATCCCGATTTATTGAAAAAGATGGGGAGTCTGGAGATCGGTTCACGGAGTCTGAACTGGGTTCTCGGGAATCGCCCCGAATTATTAGAGAGGGCGAGCGGATAGAACTGATGTGGGTGTCGACAGAGTCTCGACTAAACTGTCCATTCGTCGCCATCTCGAAGGTCAAGAGGAAGATCGATGCATATGAAGATACGAAGGTCAACGAGAAATAAATGGAGTGTAAAACAGTAGAAGGCTCACAATGAGCAAGGGTCAAATGGAAGGAGAACAATATGGCGCAAAGGCGCGATGTTTTTGATCTTGACCTTAACTCGACTAATCAATCAAACCAAAAGCAATGGATTCACCAACGCGACCCGTGAAGCCGTGAAGGTTCGGCAATTATTTTTGTAAGTTTTAGATTTGATTTTTCAGGCAATTATCTTTTCACTAGTCTTTAGAGCGCTACGCTTATAGGAGAGAGAGTACTGCCGGAAAAGTATCCCGTACTTGTCCTCCTCCTGTGTAACCTATAGTCTGCACTATTTGAGGTCCTTGTAACCCTTCCTGGATCCCTACTCAGCCAAAGAAATAGAGGGAGGAAGCCGATAGGAGAAACCAATACTTCGGATCTCGCTCGCAACGGAATCACCCGTGAGCGTGCGAGAACCTACTCTGATGCAAGACGATGAGACAGACACCCCCGTGAAGGCGTGGCCTATGCTCGATACTTCGGACAAGGTCAATGCTCTACACGATAGAGAGTCATCAATGTCGACCAAGCCCTACTCGTCTACGTACGATAGAAGCGCCAATACTTCGAAAATACAGGCGATACATAAGGCAGCCAAAGACTGGATTTTGGGCTCTAATCCTTATGACGGTGCTCACCTCACTGGGAAGGAAACCTTCCTATGCAACTTGAAAATAAATGAGGGCTTTACTCACCCTAAGGCAATGAGTCAATTAATTAGTTTTATTTAGGTCAAGTATTTTTAGCAGTCCCTTTTTTAATTTTTTTGTGTTATCACTTGTTTTGAATAGATTCAATATAAGCACCTAACGTTTTTGGTATTTTCTTTGATTCCTATTGATCCAAAAACAGAGGGAGAAGGTTGGAAAAGCAATGCAAGGCGGCACCAAGATGGAAATCTCACCTTTGTGCCTAGATGATGAATGCAAAGATATAAGACTTACAGTGCCTCCCAGCTCTCTCCATGCGGGATGCAAAACAGGAATTTATAAATCTAATCTATATGCCGATATGCACACGGAAATCGTCCTAAGCAGGCAATTGCTACACGTGAAGAACCAAATGCTAAGTACTCAGATCGAAGCCTAAGTCCGGTCTCTGATGCCGATCGGTGTCCGCCACAATGGATCCTGCCAGCGCTGTATACGACCTCTAGCGGCACGCGGCTTCGAGACTGAGTACTTTCGTAATTAATTAATTCTTAATCCAAACGAGAAGACTATAGGTGCATGCAATGGTTGTTAAGTGTTTGGCCTTATACTACACGATCAAGCAATCCTAAAAACTAAGGGCTCATTCCACAAAAGAAAGAAAATCAAAACCAGAAAACAAAGTAAAAAATGTGATGAAAATACGGTAAAACTGCAGTGAGCCCCCAAGTGAACAAACACTTGGAAATTGGGCCCGAATGTCCAAAGTTCAGGGTACATGTATTATTACAAATTAATAAAATGTCTCTCTCTCACAAAAATAATAAAAAGCTAACTATCCTCTCTCTCTCTCTCAAGTCTTCCTGCTCTCTCCTGCCGGCTAGGCTAGAATAGCCGGCTCCACCTCCCAAGGCTGCTCAGGATCCCCTAGGCGATCCTCCTCGATCGATGGTCCCTCGCAAGAAAACAAGAAAGGGATGCCAGACAGTTCAAAACCAAATATACAATAAAATCAGACAATCAAAAATGGCTAAGCAAGTAAAAGACACAAATCTACTCTACAAGCCGATGCTCTCCGGCAACGGCGCCATTTGAAAAACGGGAAAGCGAGAGCCGCTAAATAACGGTCTGACAAATCAGACTCACTGTCGTTGAGGCGACTACTCAGGCCTTCACGTTTAATCAACAATCAACCCACATAATTAATTAAGCAATTAAGAGCAAGGATCAAAATTTATTATGCCCTACTAAGAATGTAAAGTGGTAAGCAAGTAGGGGTCGAACACAGGAAGCAATCAGAGTAAAGCAGACTAAGTGTAAGTCAAATGCCTTGTGTCATGTATACTACTTAGCCAATATGGATTTTTTTTGTGGGTTTTTTATTTTATAAATTTTTTTATTTTATTTTTAATTTTTATATTTTTATATTTTGATTTTTAATTTTCTAATTTTATATTTTCTTTTTGTATTTTATTTTTATATTTTCTTTTTTAATAGAGATATAATATATAAAAGGAATATATATGCACTAGAGATAAGAGAGAGATAAAAATAAGGGAAAATACTCAAAATACAGGAAATAAAGTGTTTTTGTGATTTTTATAATTTTCTAATGTCTTTGTAATTTTTCTAGATTTTTCTTAATTTTTTGGTATTTTTAAAGTCAAAAATACTGAAAACAATGGATAAATTACAAAGCTGAAACTAAAATGGAGAAATAAAATAGAAATCAGTAACAAAAATTCTCCAAATTAATTTTAAATAAAAGATAATAAAAAAATGAAAATTTAGAAACAGAGTTTGTATTTTTAGGATTTTTTATGAATTTTTAATATTTTTAGAAAGGTTTTTACGGTTTTCTAATTTTTAGGATTTTTCTTTTATATTTTTTTATGATTTTTGGAATGAAGTTAAAAGACACTAAAATACACAAGACATAATTTTTTGGGAATTTTTCAAGAAAGTTTTATATTTTTTATGGATTTTATAATGCAAACAGTAGAGAAAATGCATGTTTTTGAATTTTTATAAATAATAAAATGCAATAAAAATGCAAAATAAAAATACGATGCGAAACTAGAATGCAACAAGGAGCTATGGTAATTTTTGTGGTTTTTTTAGGTATTTATAGATGCATGCAATAAATAGAGGAAGCAAAAAGAAAATACATGCTGGCAGGGGTTTTTCTGTAATTAGCAAAACATCCAGGGGTCTCAACGCAATTTTCCCAAAGTATTATAAGGCAACTAAAAACTTTCTGGGTCAATCACAAATACTCAAAGCCGCAAGGGTCTTCTAGCAAAATTCCAGGAGGCATGTGCGTGAGCACGCGCGCCCAACAGGGGCATATACGTAATATTCCAAAAGAGCAGGGGCTTGAGCACAAAAGTCTCTCAATAACTGTATCTAAAAAATTCTGGACTAAAATGCAATCCACAAACCTACGGGGTTCCCTCTGCAAAATGCCCTTCACCTCACGCGCACAGGCACGTGAGGTGACGTGGCGAGGGACCTAATCGAAATAAGGAAAAGTTCGAGGGCCTATTCCTAAATATTACAAAAGTTTTTAAACTGCAGAAGAAAGTTCCAGAACTATAAAATAAATACAAAAAGGGCTGGGGGTAAAACACAAAATACCCAAGCCTTGCGCGGGAGCGGACGACGGAGATGGTTTCACTTGACGCATGGTGCTCCCTAGTGGCGCGATGACAGTTCAGCTGCTACGGTCCAGATTAGATGGGCTTCAACGATCAAACGGCGAGGACTTCACGAAATCCAACGGCAGCGGTGCAAATTGGGGCTCCGGCCTGATCTGACGGCTGAGAGGGGTGGATGAAGAACGGGGAAGAACTCGCGGCGAGGTGAGCTTCCCCGACCTCATGCTCACTCCTCCGGCGCGCTTTTGCTCTCCAAAATGGTCAGGGCTGCTCTTGTGGGTACCCTCTTGCTGCTGGATCCAAAAGACCTCGGCAACGGCCGAGGCTCTCGCTCGGAGACGGCGGAGCTAATGAGCTCCGAGGACCTCCGGTGAGAACCAAAACGAGCCCCAGGCTCGAGTCTTCGCTTCAAACCTGCAGGAAAGGTGTGAAGGGGTCGAGGGCAAGTTGCCTCGACCCCGTGGAGGGTGGAAAAACACGAGTTGCGGCGGAGGAATAAGTCGAGGTCGGCCGGTGAAACTCGGAGCCGGCCAACGCGATATCCGAGCAATGTGGGGATGATCAAATGAGATAAGGTGGATGGCTAAATGCGGGGAAACTTCCGAGCTACTTTAAAAGCTAAATGGATAACAGAACAAGAGAGGAAGGGACCTCACCGAGGTGGCACTGGAGCTGAGCTCCGGCGTGACTTCCGGCGAAGTGGATCGGGCTCAATTCAACACCCCCTATATCCCCGAAGGTCCCAAGGTGTTCCTGCTGTCACCAGGATTGTCTAAGAGGGTCTTGGCTAGGGTTTAGGTGGCGGAAGAGTGATCAAGGGTGGAGGGAAAGTCGGAGGGTTGTATTTGAAGGTTTGACCCCGGAGTGGAGAGGCCCCAAAGATCGAGGTCCAGCGAGAGCGGTGATGATCCACAGCCCGAGAAATCATCTCGGCGTGTATCACTGATATTCGAGGACAAAAAGTCACGAAGACCATAATGCCAAAGGATGAAAGACGTGATCTGCAAAAATCCTCGAAGATGGCGAAGAAACCAACGTCCTGACATGCTACAGGAGGAGGTCAGATAGTTGACCGGAGGCCAACTGTCAGACCAACATGGTTGGTCCATGTGGACCAACCAAGAAAAATCCCCTAGAAAATAATTCAAAAATCATTTAAAAATAGTAACTGAATTTATTAATTTTAGGTTATTAAATAAAGAATGTTTATTATTTTATGAATTATTTTATTATGATTTTTAATTATTTTTTCGAGGTATAAAATTACAAGTTACCATTTATAGCCTTTATAGGTGTATATATATATCTATATATTTTAATATTTTATTTTTATTTTATGTATTTAATTTATTTATTTTGGTTTATTATTTTATATATTTATAAAATATTCTTATATACTTAAATATATTTTTATTTTATTTTTCTGATGTATTCTATACACTTAATAAAATATAAGTATGAATTATATAGGTATATGTATAGGTATTATACCTAGGTATTATATACAAGTATTTTATTTTGTGTTTCTTTTGTATTTTTATTCCTGTTTTAATGTACGTATATATTATAAATAATATTTACAAAATTATAAAAATATAAAATTATAAAAATAATGAATAAATGATAAAATGAATATTTTAATCTGTACAAGTATACAATGGGGGTCCAAAACTCAACTTTCAAACCATAGCTCCGTAAAATACGAAACCACCTTCATTAAATAGCTTATTTTAAATTATATACAATTAAAGGTGAGTTTGATGCGTTTCGAGTTTTTATTAGGGAGATACAGGTCTGGGAAGTTGGGATTCTGGAAATTTATTCAGATCATAACTTTTTATCTGTACATTATTTTTGAGTGAAATCAATTTTGTATTTTTATTTATTTAATTATCTACAACTTTCATGTACAAAGTTTCTTTATTTGATATATAAAAAACGGAACCAAAAATAGGTCCCAAAATGAATAAAGAATGAATAAAAACAAAGGTATTTTATTGGTATTTTGGCCCTTATCTCCCCCTATTTTATTCCTTGTCGACCTAGTCATCGAGATGCCTAGGTCTCAGGGTTTCGGGTCATAAAATATTTACAATATTTTATTCTTTTTCTTTTCTTTTCTTTATTCTATAATTTTGGCATTAAAAACAGTCTTTTATACAATATTTACACGCATATGCATGAATGCTAAAATGCATGAATTAACGCTATTTACACGCATTTACTAGGGTTTTTAAGGCCAAAATAATAGAATAAAGATGATGAAACCTAGATTCATCAATAGGGACCCATCTTATGTCCTAAAGAGGGGCACTCATTTCTCTCTATTGTACACCGATGAGTATCCTTTTCCATTAGCTTCGAGGATTTTTTGGGTGGATTGCATCTGTTCATAACTTTCATGCTACTGACAAATTCTTACCTAGGGCTATCAAGTGTGTTTCCCTTGACTACTCTCATACTCAGAAGTGTTATAGGTGTTATGATCATATTGGGCATCGATACTATCTTTCAGAGGATATCACTTTCTTTGAGCAGACTAGCTTCTTTACACAATCGGTCGGTGACATCCCTTTGGACCTACCACCTCTGTCGATCGTTTATAAATGTAGGCACATCACTACACATGCTTCGGTGCCTTTGCATGTTCCTTTTTTGCTGGATGATATGCCTTCTTCCAGTATTCCCACCATTGTTGCCCTGTATGTGCCTCAGGAGCTTCCTATAGCTCTTCGAAAACCAAAGAGGCAATGCACTTTTCACGCTATGTCACGTTTTACTTTTATCGATGGTTTATCTAGCTGTGATAAGAGGTTTGTAGATGCCCCAATGGCCACTTCTATTCCCAAAGATCATCATAGTGCATTGTCGGACCATGGCTGGCGAAAAATCATGGTTGAGGAGATGGACGCCATTACCTCTTGAGGCATGTGGGATCTTGTGCCGTACCCCCGGGAGTTCGACCTGTGGCATGCAGATGGGTTTTCACGACCAAACAGTCGCCTGATGGGTCCATTGACAGATTGAAAGCCAGATTTGTTGCAAAAGGCTTTACGCAAACCTATGGGGTTAATTATTTTGAGACTTTCTCTCCATTTGCCATAATGGGTTACATACGCACCATTATTTTAGTTCATGATAATAAAATCTGGCCTATTTTTCTACTTGAAGTAAAGAATGTCTTTCTCTATGATGACCTCGAAGAAGAAGTTTATATGATGCAGTCGTCAAGTTATGTGCTCGAGGGGGGTGTATATGCTAACTACGTAAGGTCATCTATGATCTGATGCAGAGCCCTTGAGGGTGGTTTGATAGGCTTACCACTGAGATCAGCACTCTCGGCTTTCAGAGAATGATATCTGACTATTTTATCTTCGTTAAATGACGATCTACTGGCACTGTTATACTTGCAATCTATGTTGATGATATTATTGTCACTAGAGACGATGAAGCGGGTATTTCAAAGACCAAAACTTTCCTCTAGAAGGGCTTTGTCACGAAGGATCTTGGACAACTCTGTTATTGCCTTGGCATTGAGATGCTACACACCACAGAGGGAATATATCTCTCATAGCAATAGTATTACTTAGGAATTATCAATGAGGCTAGACTACTTGGATGTAAGCCATCTAGCATCCCTGCAGAATTAAGGAAGCATTCTACATCTATTGATCCCGAGTTTGAGGATACTAGTCAATATATAAGCCTAGTTGGTAAACTACTCTACCCCACTGTTACTAGGCCAGATATATCATATGTCGTGAGCATAGCCAGCCATCATATGGAGAGACCGCTTTGCAGTCATTGGCATGATATTCTTCGGATCCCCTTCGATATATGAAGGAATTTCCTGGGCAGGAACTCTTCTATGGGGTCAATGATCACATTGATGTCTCCGCCTATGTAGATGTCGATTATGCTAGTTCGTTTGAGGACCGTCAATCAACTACATGCTTTGCCATATTCGTTGGTGCAACTTGGTTACTCGGTGAAGCAAGAAGTAGACAATGGTTTCTAGATCAAGTGCAGAGGAAAAATACTGGGTAATGGCCCAATCTACCTATGAGATCACCTGACTTATCTCCTTTTTACAGGAACTCGGACTTCAAGCTGCTACTCAGGTACCTTTATACTGTGACAACAAGTCTACTACATACATTTCCACCAATCATGTCTTCCATGAGCGGACTAAGCACATTGAAGTTGGTTGTCACTTGTTTGTGATGCAGTATGAGGAAGGATCACTACTCCACAGCGAGAGCCTTGTGCGACATTGAGGGAAGAGAGAGAGACTCCTCGCAGCGAACTCCACCTTCACATGAGCATCTTCCCCCTTGGAGAGCCCCATACACAGTTGTTCGGTACTCCTCTCTCACAGGAATATTCTCACATCTTGAACATATTGCCTCTTCTCAAAGAGTACAAGTCCATGAAGTTGTGGATTATTGAATTGGCACGAGGGGGCCTTTTCAATGGTTTGTCCTTGCAAACTTCCATGATCCTCATGCATGCAGGAATATCCCACATTGTATCACAATTATCCTTCTGTTGGAGAATCGTGGGGGCATAAGAAGTTAATATATGGCTTAAATGAAAACGAAGAAGATGTTGGTGACTAGACATTATAATAGTGGATGAGCAGTTAAGGAAGATTTGATGTCTATACGTAATTCTTATTAGGACATTGACTATCTTTTACTCAAATGTCCTTTTGCAAAGTGGCTAGATAAGTCAAGTTGGATCGCCATTCAAGCAAGGTCACCAGGTAGGATGTGTTTCCACAAATTAATAAGGGGTTGAGAGAGCAAGGCCTCTTGCTATGACATTGGCTCTACCTATGGAATGGAATGGTGTGTCATTTACAAGTAGCCATATGTAGGTGGAGAACACATCGCCGTGTGCTCCCATCCCGTGGGGTGTTGGGTGAGGTGAGAGTTATGCGATGTCATGATGCATCTTATGTGTACTCTTAAATTGGTAGAATTAAATGAATAATATTGCCTCTAGTGGTCATCCTTAGCTTTTAAAACAAAGTTCTATGTAATACGTTTTCTGAAAGAAAAAACCTTGAACAATGTCACATAGTTGTACAACCATTTCCCATATCTGATGTTCAAATAGGATTAAAGCACCAAGTAAACAACCTAAGTAGTCTATACAAATAACAATATAATTAACAAGAGAAATGAAATTGTAGTACGTAAAAGATGCTAATTTACCTCCATCTTATCCAACTGAGAGCGATATAGATGAAATCCATCCATCGGAACAGCTATGCCAACATCATTATACCTTGAAGCAGAGCCCATTTTCAAGTATCTTTGATTCCACCAGGCATTTAAACGGCGGATAACTTGTGATGCTACAGTACTTTTACCGGCACCAGGAGGGCCAGCCAAGCCTACAATATACCTGCTAAAAATAAAGTCATCAATGCAATTGAATATCAACTACATAAACGAAGTAATGGAATCTTATGAACAATGATTTTATCCTGAGACATGTGAAAACGAAGTAATGGAATCTTATGAACAATGATTTTATCCTGAGACATGTGACTGTTGAATTATAACAGCATAAGGTCTAGCCTGAGCTAAAATGTCGACATCCGTAAAATTACAAGTTTAAATACAGTGAAGGTAATACGTGCTTGATTCGGAAAGTGAAAAAGAATGCAATAAGTCGGTAAAACTACATAAAGAGGCAGTAATTGAAATGTTGATGGAATAGAAAATTAATAAATGAAAAGAAATGTTACAACTTACTTGGATTTGGGCAGATTAGAAGCATCTAAAATCTGAATAAGACGTTCAGTGAGCAAGTCATATATATCATCAACAGACCTTACAATAAAATTGATACAATCATTGATATGAATTATGGTTGTCCTCTCTATAAAACAAGGTAAACGTGTTATAAAACTTACTGCCGGAGAAAAATGTAATTCCACGTCACAACAATGTTCTCCAATAATCTTATATAAGATTTATACCATCGTAGCATTAGGTAAAGCTGCCACAGCTGAGGGACTTGCCAAATACAAACATGTGTATATGCCTTAAAAGAATAATACATATTGTCTTGCTAGGACAGGTGCAATTACATGTGTGGCTTATCCATGGCATTTCAGCATCCCTAGCTCAAAAGATATGCATACGTGGATGAGATCATTTTTTTCTGAAAGCCAGAAACAGGGGGAGACACTCAACGGTGTCCGCCCCAAATATTATTTATAAAACGAAAACAAAAGAGGTAGAGACACAAGTGAAAGGAACAAGAAAAACCAATTACAGTTCCCACTCCTCCACTAATCTCGCAGCATGAATCCCCACGTTTTCTTTGTAGAAGCGTCGCCCCGAGAAGAGTAAAGCATTCCTTCCCAGCCAAACGGCCCACAGAATGGCGACTGGATAGACTAGCTCCCTCCGAGCTCTGCTCTTATTAGCAACCATCGAGCCGCAGAAAGACGCCAGATCCACAGCGCATAACCAAGTCAATCCCCCCCCCCATAACTGGATCACCTTGGGGTATTTAAAGAAAAGATGCTCAACGGTCTCAATCGCCTCCTTGCAAAGAAGGCACCTATCAGAGGTGGAACCCAGAAGACGAGCACACCGGCCCCTTGTCATCAGCCTTTGTCTACGTAGCAGCCACAAGAAGAAACCAATTCGCTCAGGGAGCTTGAGAGCCCAGAAAAACGCACAATCACGAATCACAACCTCCGAGCGAGACGATGGAGGCCTGCAAATCGCCCCAAATGCCTTCTTAACCGTGAATGGACCCGCACGCCATCCCCAATGGTCCCTTCCCTCCGTTGGACACCCCACATCCTTGATAGAATCCAGCAACGCGAGGAAGTCCTCGAGTCTCTGGTCCGAGAAACTAGATGAAAAAACCGGAAACCAATTTCCATCCGACCAGCAAGACGCAACCATCACATTTTTATCATTCGCAAGAGCAAACAAGCGCGGGAAACGCGCGCATAGGGGTCCCCCCAGTCCAGTCATCCGACCAAAAGGCGAAGGAGTCGCCATTGCCAAGGATCGATCTAAACAAAGAGATATGTTTTGAGAAAACGTCCACCACCCCCTTCCAGAACGGAGTGGGATAGTCTATGCGAGCACCCGGCCTCGACAGTGCCCCCCCAGTACCGTAGATCTTGCGCAGCACGGTACAACAAAAATCCTCCCCAAGGCCCCTAATTATGCTTGCCCACTTAAGAAGCAAGGCCTCGTTCATTTGATCCAGACGCTTGACCCCCAGCCCCCCCCCATTCTTGTGGAGCGCAATTTCTTCCCATCCAACAAGGTGAATGCCCCTCGTTTCCTCCCCATGCTTGCCCCATAAGAACCTACGCATAAGCTTCTCAAGCCGATCACGAATTCCCTTCGGCAAACGGTGGTTGGACAGGAAATAAACAGGGATGGAGGACAGGACCGCCTTTAGGAGGACCAAACGCCCTCCCCATCCCCCACCCCCCCCCTGATAGGATGGCCGCTTTCCAACCCGTCAATCTCGCCTCCACCTTCTCCACGACTCTGAGCCAATCCCGAATCCTCGTTCTTCCCACCGTCAAGGGCATCCCCAGATAGTCCATCGGCAAGGAGCTGCAGTCCGACCCTAATGCCCGCGCACAAGCGCCAGCCTCATCCACAGAAAGGCCGAGAGGGATGACCTTCGACTTATGAGCATTCTTGAACAAACCGGACAGTTCACTGAAGATATCCAATGCCACGGCCATGCCATTGGCCTCCGCTGCTCCCCCCTCGATGAAGAAGATAGTATCGCCGGCGTACTGTAAAAGTGGGTTCAGCGACCCGTCTCTCGAGTACCCAGTTGAGAGTCCGCAATTAACCATGCGAAGAACAATGTGCGTCAATACGTCCGCGGCGAGGACAAATAACATAGGAGCAAGGGGGCACCCCTGACGCATGCCCGGACGAGGCTGGAAGAAGCCACCCTCCGGGCGGCCATTCACCATGACCGAAAGAGAAGACGTTGTCACACAACGTCTCATCCAAGAGATCCAACTCTCCGGAAACCCCCTCCTCTGCAACACCGACCACAGGAACCTCCAGTCTAGGCTATCGTAGGCCTTTGCAAAGTCCACTTTCCACAACATACCGCGCTTATCCCTTCTCCTCCAGTCCGCAATGATCTCTGAGGCGAGTGTGAGGCAATCCGGGATCTGTCTACCCGGAATAAATGCAGATTGCAGCGGTGAAATAATGCTCTCAAGAACACGGCTCAGCTGAATGGTGAACACCTTCGCGACAATCAGATAAAGTGCGTTAGAAACCGCAATGGGACGAAAGTCCTCAATACTTTCTGCCGTCGAAGATTTGGGAAGCAGAATGATCAAAGATCGGTTAATCCTTTCGAAGCCCGCGTTGCCCATACAGAATTCAGAAATGACCTCCAGAACCTCAAAGCCAACCAAATCCCAAAAGTCTTTATAGAAAACCGTCGGGAAGCCATCCGGGCCCGGAGCCCCATCTGCATTCAAGTCCCAAACCGCATCCTTAGCCTCCTCCAAGGATAAATCCTGAGTGAGCATATCACAAAAAGAGGGCATCAAGGGTGTGGCCCCGAGACCCAACCATTTCCATAATCTCGGTATAGTCCTCGATGAGACATCCTTAAAGTGTTTGACAATAGCTTTCCCCATTTCTTTGTTCCCATCCACGCGCACACCACCAATCGTAACCGATCGCAGTGCATTGGAACGACGTCTCCCACTAGCAACGCGATGAAAGAATGATGTGTTAGCGTCCCCCTCCCGTAGCCACGCATTTCTCGACCTCTGCCTCCAATCAGTCACCCGCTTACGATCCTCAGACGCAATTAGTTTTTGAGCAGCCGAACGAGTAGCCAACTCGTCCACCGAGAGCTCCCTACAATCTTCCAGTGCATCAAGCCTCCGAACCACCTCCTCAGCCTCCATCCTCGCAGCGCATCTGGCAACTCTAGACTCCCTCTTGAACGCATTCAGCCTTATACGTAAGGAGGTAAGCTTCTGAACAAAGCAAGACGCAGCGGAGCTGGAAACATCCACGTTGGACCAATGAGAGACCACCACCTCCCTAAAATTATCCTCTAGTAGCCAACACTTCTCATATCTAAAGAGCCCCCTCTGCGTAGGGGCATCACCGGAGTCCCAAACAATTGGCACGTGATCGGATAGGGTCTGTGGCCTGGACCCCACAAAGGATAGCACGAAAGAATCAAGGAGCTCAGGCGATGCCAAAAAACGATCGATGCGGGAGCGTGAATTGGAGCTCCTCCATGTGTAGGCGACATCCCCCGCATTCAGAACCTCAAGGCCCAAAGAATCAATAGTGTCAGCAAAATCGACCGATCCCGGGTCCTGACTCCCCCCCGTACCCGGGCATGTCCGACGTTCGGAGAGTAACATTGAAGTCCCCCCCCCCCGATGAACCAAGGGACATCCTTGAAAGTCCTACTCGCCTCGTGAAGATCCTCCCAAACTTCTCTACGCAGCACATGACAACAAGGGCCGTAAATACATGAGACAGCCAATGGCATAAAGGAATCCATACATACGAAGAGGACCGATATGACGTGTCTCCCACGAAGAATCGAGTTGAAGGCCAGAGCCGAAGACCGCCATGCCACTAGCATCCCACCAGAAGTGCCCACCGCATCCAAAGCTCTGAACTGATCAATGCCACCCGCACCAAAAGACCTCCACAGATCGTCCGTGAAGGATTGAAGCTTCGTTTCTTGTAACAAAATCACGTCGCAGGCCCATTCCATGAATCTCGAACCCAGGGTCCTCCGCTTGCCCGAGTCCCCGAGCCCCCGAACGTTATAGGATAGAATTTTCATTTGGGACCTTCGTGCTGCCCCTGAATGTGGACCATCCCGGCGGCCTCCGCAATGGAATTCTTTAAGGTCGAGCATGGTTGCGGCTCAGAGCGCGAAGACCTGGATCTATTCCTACGCCTGTATCTCTTGCTTCCTCTTCTGTCAGCAATCCCCTCAGAGGAGAGATCATCGCCCAGGACTAGGCGCGGCATCACGGGAGTAGCAGTGGAGAAATCTTCACGGCAAAGGTCATCCACGACAACGGGCAAGGTCGGAAGAGGATCACCGGAGCACGGAGTGGATTGAGTCAACGCCCCCCCCCCCTCCGAGACCAAGGGGTCGCTCCAGGAGCGCGACGTCTCTGGATGATTACCATGGGGCGAGCCCCAGGACCCACCAAGAGGGAAGGAACAAGCTCTTGAGGATGAATGGGCCACGCAAGGCGTGGGAGCAGAGGGGCCCCTTGTTGTCGAGAAGAACCGATTAAAAATCGAGTCCGAGAAGCCCTTCATATCCGAACAAAAGCTAATTGGAGGGACCGGACCCGAGAAAGGATCCGAGCGCGCTAACCGGATACCTGGACCCACTTCCAACAGCAAAGAGTAAGGCGGCGCCGAACAGACAGTTATCCCCCTTTCCACATCAGAGGACAAAGAGAATTTCTGGGATACCAGGCACAGCACCTGAGAAGAACCAGCCAAAGGTCGCGTCGAATCAACTTTGCGCGACAATCCAACCAAGGCGCCCCTTGGAAAACCAACCGTCATCTCTGGAAGCGAAGCGACGTCGGTCATCCTTGGAATCTCCGGCGGCGGCGGAGGCTCAACGATCTGCAACTCGATTCTGAAAGTGAAGCGGCCAACCTCCATCGCCGCGAAAGAACTCCGACCGTCTAGACCATCCAATAAGCCCTTGTTGCATTCCAGCAGCACAAACGTGTCCTCCGCCGGTGAGCCGGACTTCAACCCATCTTCAAGCACCGCTAGGACCGTTCCACATTGCCAGAGGGCCCTCCGCAAGAAGCGAACCGTCCGGGACAGGAAAGGAACGCTTCTAACCTTCGCAACACAAACCTCCACATCCGCACACGAACCATCCGCAAAGCGAAGAGTTCGCCAGCAGACATCGCCCACATCGCCATTTTGGAGCACGCGATCCCTCTGCACCATAGAGAGTCCACGAACGCAGCACCTCCGAGCATCAAGCGCCACATCACCCACGAACTGCGACCCAAGGAAACCACTGAGGTGAGATTTCAAAGTCTCCACCGAGATGGTACCTCGCACCACGAAACCGATCAACGCATGCATGTCAGACCCCCGCACGTCTCCCTTTACCGCCTCAGCGGCCTTCGAGCCACCCCCCCCCTCCACAGGTTGAGGTCTACTCACAGGTCGAGTTCCACCCGCAACCACCTCCGCGAAGCTACTACCCTCCCGACGAACAGACGGCGTAGAGGATAGGCGCTGCACGTGTTGATGAGCCGAGCCATGCATAGGACCACCAACTGCATGAGACCCAGAAGCAAACCTGCATGTATCTTGGCGATGCCCAGCCCTCCCGCATGAAAAGCACCTTGGCGGAGTAGGACAGAACGACGCAACGTGGCCCCTAGTCCCACACCAGAAGCACCTCCTCTCCGGCTTCCTATGAGATACATGCACCCATTCCCCACCTTCCCCTCCGCCATTCTCCGCAACCACATCGACAGCCTGCCTCCCCCTCTCCTCCCCGCAAACCACCGACTTCTCCTTCTCTGATACCCCGCTTCTTCCCCCGACCATCGCACCGCTGCGAACTCCCTCCGAGCGCCCCCCTCCACGACCACCCCATTGCCGAGCCCCAGAGAATTAGACTCCGCCCCTCTCCCCTGCGACGAATCCCTTCCCGGCGAAGCACCCGGCAGCGAAACATCCTGCGTTCCCGAGCATCGAACTCTCCACCAACAATCCATCTTCCAAACTATGATTAGATTCTTCAAAACTTTGATGGTTATTCTTGCATGCAGGGCTGGAAATATGATGTAGCAACTGCAACTTGTGGTAGTACAAACTATTCTAGCAAGGGAGCAGCAGTACTTGTTATAAGTTGGAGGAGAAATGGGGTATCCAGACCTTTAATAGTGGCTGGATCTTGATTTCCAGCAACAAATGAGAATGAGAAAGAGCTGGAAACTCCTCTCCTATTAGAGGATTGTGGGAGAATATTGGGGGAAATGTGAGAGGAGAAAAGGAGCGTGGATGAGATCATTGTCATTAGGGATGCAAACGGATATGAACATCTATGTAATTGATCCGTCATCGCATCCATTTTATACATATTTTAGCATCTGTATGTGTGTCCATTTAAAAAGAAAGCAGATATGGATATATATTTATCAGTTTCCATGTATCCATTTTCATATACATATAGTTGCATATTTATTTTTAATTATATAAAATTATATTATACTTATTCATCATATTTGATATAATTGTTCTGAAATAAATACATTTAATATATTTATATCATGTGTAAACTATCCAATGTGTGAATATTGAAGCTAATTTATAGAGTAGTTCTGCTATCATCCGTATCCTTTTTCCAGCTGTGGACTGTGGTAATACAATTTGCATATTCATCAATATCCATAGTGTTTCAAGATGGATAAGATAAGGTAGCACCTATATCTCCGACCATTTGTATCCCCAATTATAATTCTTACTAGAGACCACACACAATTATATATGTAAATTGAAGAAATATTTGGCATAATACTTCATTAACAAGGACCAGGATCCTTTTTTGCATTTCCTGAGGTAGCTTCCGATATACCAATATGTTATATTAGGACCAAGCAATGACTAATAGAGATTGGTAAATCCATAAAATCATTATAAAACAGAGGTTTACAGGCCCTTACAAAACACATGTGCAACATCCATCGAGCCCACAACGACTGTGATTTTTTACTACTGTGTAGCTCCTTTAAGCTATCAACGTGGTACAGTTTCTTTCTCTCCATATTTACCCAATGAGCGGCAAGTGTTGGATATCTATCACAGTGTCACGGAGCAAGGGGTCGAGGAATGATCGATCTGTGAACATACACATGAGGTAATGTCTCAACCAAAGTAAGCGTAGGAGCAGGAGGTTGTGGTAGTGGTAGGTAAACCTCTGGGTTGGACTTGAAGGGGGTCATCATGCCACATGTACATGACATATTCAAAGAATTTGACATCAGCACTAACATAGCATTTCTGTCTGACGGGAATAAGGCACATGTACCCTTTTTGAGTCCGAAAGTAGCCAACAAAGATGCATTTAACAGATCTACGAGATAGCTTATTACGACCAGGAGTCAAGTGACGGATAAAGGCCACACAACCGAAGATACGAGGTGTTAGAGAGAGCATGTCCTTTTCGGGAAACGCAATCGAATAAGGTACATGTTCTTCTAACATGGAAGACAGCATACGATTGATGATGTAGCATGCAATAAGAACAGCATCTCACTAGTAGGAGTATGGAGAATGACTCTGTATCAGAAGAGTCATGATAACTTCTAAAAGATGACGGCGTTTTCTCCATGCAACACCATTCTGCAGGAAAGTATCGACATATGACAACTGATGTAAAATCCTAAGACTTTTTTTTGAAAAATTGAGATAACTCACCAGTCACCAGTACATAATTCCGAAGTATGGTCAGAATGCACATACTTGACAATAGCAGAAAAAAGATTATTTATCTCAATGATAAATGTTTCCACAATAAACCTAGCCTTAGACTTATTTTTCATCAAGAAGACCTAAGATAGTCTAGAAAAATTATCAACAACAATCAAATAAAAATGTGTCCATGATGATCTAGGACACGATTGGGATCTAAAATATCAAAATGAAACAACTCAAATAAAAAAATACTACTACGACTCTAACGACTGGGAAAATCAATGTGATGGTGCTACACCAACCTGACACGATTCATACTGAAAACTACATTGAGGAAATATCTGAGGAAGAACTCTACACAGCTTTTGAAGAGGAAGATGAGTGAAACAAAAATGCTACCAATATGGGGAGATTAGTTAAATAGATGTGGAAGATCTATCAGTGTAAGGTGACTAGATCGGTCTGTACAACCCCATTGCTCATGGCCATGCACAATCACCCTATCCATAAGTATATCTTGAAAAACAAGAGAATGGCCAAAAATGGAATGGCAGTTTAGTTCCTTGGTATTCTGACCGATCGACAGTAAATTCATATAAAATTTTGAAGCATGTAAAATATTCTATAGATGGATGGAAGGCATCAAATGAATCTCCCCTTGTCTTGTAATAAGAGAATGTCTCCCATCAACAATGATTGTAGACTGACACGGAGGAATAGTGTGATAAGATATGAATTGTTCTCTGTCACCCGGAGATAATGAGAGGCTCCAAGGTCAATGATCTATCATGTAATACCAGTGTTACGACATGTGGTACGAGCATAACCAATACTTGAGGTGCTCGCAAAGGCAACAGTGTTAGACTAGGCTGAAGGAGTGCTAGTAATATCAGCTTAAGGGCCCATGATCTCCCTGAGATGGGAGATAAGATCATCATACTTCTAATCAGCAAAAATAATAGTGGTCTCAAACTATTCAGCAGCACGAGCAGATATAGAAGGACCATGTTCCGGATAATATGTGTCCTTAGAGTGCTCTATACGATTGTAGTACATGTAGCGAGGAAGAGGACAAGTGCTACCCCTATCGTGGGCACCACATCCTCTCAACAAAGCTGAACTCCCTCTGCAATGTGATGCAACCATAGCTGAGGAGGTTTGAGATGTAGAACTAGAGGGCCCTGTGATTCTACTCAGACGACTGTAGGTCTCCTATATGTGAGGGATCGAGGCTTCGGAAAGAAGATGGCTATGAGCAACATCATACTGGATATCAAGAGTCGCAAGAAAAACACCTACCATTGTAGTGTTCCTGTATATCATCTGTTGATCAAGGCTAGTACTTAAAGGCATGAAACTATGGAGTTTCTCGAACATGCTTCTCATACTGGACCAGAATGCATGGAGAGGAAGATCGTCCTGCTTTGTAGTGAAGAAGTCATACGGGAGTTGAAGAACCTTTGTCTTATTTTTCGCATGGGAATATGTGGAGGCAAGAATATCCTATATCGACTTATTGTGCGATGATGTAGAATGTCATTGGTATCTCCATTGTGAGTACTAGAGAGCCAAATATGTGCCCATGCATTCTCTTACTTCCATGAAGCGTTGACTCAAGTCTTATCAATCGGCTCGATTTTTGTTAGGGTGTACTCTTTGTTGTTACTCTTCGTAATGCTGATGACCTATGTTGCTCACAATTCATAGTTAGTGACATCCATCTTGACAATAGGATGGGGCTTTTGAATGCTCCAGAGGATGGAGTAACATCGGTCTTATTTCTATCATGACGTAAGGGGACCAAGAAGGACATGATTGGGTGATAGAGTAAACTAATCTTTATTTACATGATCATATAGGGAACAGGTTGTGTGTGTAAAGAGGGTAGAGCACAATCTTTCCCATCACCTTTGTCAATGGTCTAGAGCTGACAAATCGGATTTAGAGGGTCAAATCCAAGTCGAACTGCACAAAGTGGATGATAACACGATGACGCGAGGCTGCTAGGGCCACATGGTCGCCTTGGGCAGCAACGGGAGTTGTTGGTTGGTGACGAATGTGAAAATACATTGGGCGGCGCTGAATACCTAAGGGCTTGTGCATGGTTGAATAAGAGGTTGTAGGAGGCCCAGGGCTCATGCTGGGCAGAGCGAGGCAGCGCAGGGAGACCTTTGGGCGGTGGTGGTAGTATTGTGTACGCTTCGAGAGGGGAGAGGGGCTAGGGAGGGTGTGGATATCAAGAGAACACCAAAGCTCTGGTCCAAGACCGCCACTTCGATACCATGCAGAAAGAAATGAATGACTTGTTTACTATGAAGCCAAAGGACTATTATATGGAGGAGAAACCTTAGAGTGCAATACATAAGAAAAGAAATACATGGAAAAGGAACTAACATTTGAACGAAATAACATAATAAAAATTCCTTATAACAAAAAATGAAGTAAGCATTTCCAACAGAGAAATCTCATATTACCACAATTATATGGAGATAAAACCATCCTCAACAGCAACCAACAGAGTATGCACTGACTCCTTATGGTCAGTAATGTCATGTATTCAGTGCGCAAGTATGTGTCTTCTTTTCTGTTTGTCGAAGTTGAGCATTACATGCTACAGTTTGAGGAGTGTTGGAGAATAACCTTGGTGGGTAAGTGGACTTCTCCAGGATCCAATTATCACACAATTGGGATTAGTCATCTATTAGTGGAATTCTGGGGAGTCGGTGTGGCTATATAAAGATCCCCGCAACCTTGTACTCATTGGAAGTATTAAAATGAAGAATCCGCTATTTGAGGCATTCTCACATGATTTCATAATGCTCCTCACGGAGTACGATTCCACGTAAAATATCGGTATTCTTCATAGCTTATCGTTCTTGATCTACTATTGCTTCCGCATCATGTTTTCCCACATATACCATAAACCCCCAAGAACACAAGGTGACTTTAGCAAATATTCCCATTTTGTAGAAGAAATTTAACGTCATTGTGATCACAGTAATGAATCCGTAAAACAAGGGATGCCATTGCGCACTTTTTTACAAGGTTGCAAAAGTTGGTAGTTGGTACTCGGTCGGTCGGGTCACTGACTAAGGATTAATCGGCAGTCGGACGATTACTCAGATTTAGTCGGGTTTTAATCGGCTTTGATTTTTGAAATATATAAACCATTTTTTATACATATATTATTATATATTTACATAGATTTATATTTTTTTACTAACATAATGAATTTAAAGAAGTAATTGTATTTAAATAAAATAGTAAGCGTATTAGAGTAAGTTTGCTTTTAAAAAAGTAAAAAAACATGCTATCTCCAAGCAAAAATTGGTTGACTAGTGGACCTAGTCGGAATTAGTCGGTACTCGGTCGGCACCCCACTGAATAGACTAGTCGGACCTACTAGTCGGGCTAGTCGGGTGACTTTTACAACATTGCTTTTTTATATTGATTTCATATTCACATCATTGAAACCAGTAATGCACCATAAGCATATACCGTGAGGCCATGAGAGAGCTATAAATCTAAATCTAACAGCGTCCTAGAAGACAGCATACCTGGCTTCGATTATAGGAACCTCATTATTGCTAAAAGACAAAACCTGGAGGGCACATAGTGACTGTTAAAAACTAAAGTTGCAAATGAGAGTGAGACATGGGAAAATAAATACTACCTTAGGATGATTTTCTCCTGATTCTGCATGACAAATCTGACTCGATGAAGGTGGATTAATCCTCTTTGTAAGAGAAAAAAATACTGGATGTAAATAGACCCTGGCACATGGTCTGAGTCCCACGTTAGCTGCGAATAAAATCCACAACCATCGAACAAAATAAAATTTATCATATGGATACAAACTCATTTTCTGGAAGAAATGCTCAGGTATCCATGATATGCATGTACTAAAACTTCTTGTTTCAATTAGAGACGAAGATGACAGATAGAAAGCACAAATTTAAGAAAAGTCCATCCAATCACTTAACTTTAATCAATTCTGAATTGTTTTCAGAAACTGCTACCTGATGGACCATAGTTCTGATAAAATTCTACGTCTAACAACATGAGATCATATTAGAATGATGGAGCACAGTTCGAATAAAGTTTTCTTTTGCATTTGACCACAAACCTGATGGACCATCAGATAAAGAAGCACTTTTGAAAACAAACATGTGCACCAAATGCACTGCCCATTCAGTCCGCAGAAGATTAACGGCATGCTGAAGGTCGTTGTTTTACATTTTCTCCTATATTATATTCACTTTTGGAGCATTTTTTTTGTCTGGCTCTCAGATTCTCAATCCATGTATGAAGAGAACCCGTCAGTCCTAGTTTCCACATATGTTGTTAAACAGTCACAAATTATAGTTTTCCTTAAAACTATAGTCCTACCAAAAACATTGAATGCAAATATGTGATCTTTGAGCATCGAGTGTTGGTTCCCATGTTGTTCTTCAACCTCTTGGCACTTCCCTTGGGCACTATCACGAGTAGGGGTGTTCATGGGGCGAAAACCCGCTCCATTTGTACTTTGTACTTGACCCGATCCGAACCATAGCATCGGATCAACGGGTCGACCCGCTCCAATCAAAATGATTATCCATAAGATTGGATACCCATTTTGTGAAATGGATATTGGATTACCTGCACGTATCCGTGGATCAAAACAATTAGATACATGCCAAACAAGATTTGTTTGGCATGTACGGATACGGAAATGGATACGGATACGGAAACGAAAATGGATGCGGATACAGATATGGAAATGGAAATGTATACGGAAACAATTACAATAAATACCTATTTGCAATTCATCACATTTAGTATATAATGTGGATACGGAAACAAATGCGGATATAGATATGGAAAGTGATATGGATGCAGATACAGATACGGATATGATATATCCACATTTAGTATATTTAGATTAGATCATATGTATTCCATCCAATGCATGCATATTTAAGCTAATACATGTAGTATTTTTAATATTATTCATGTGTGACTAGTATTCGTCTTACATTTGTATCTGTTTTTCAAGGATAGGTAACACAGATTGCATATCCGTTAAAATCCATATCTGTATATTCGTATTTCAAAATGGATAAGGATATGGTAACACCTACATCCGTAGAACTTTTTAATTAAATAATCACTAATTACCTCAGATGTCGATTTGGAGGAGACATGCCCAAATAGGCATCTGAGGTGCCGATTTGGGTTGCCCCATGAACATGAACCTGCAAGGAGCCATATACCAACCAAGCAGGTGCATTTGTACATATACATTCGGACATTCGTCTATTGTTTCCATGTAGGTATTTGGGTGGATATTAATATAACATTTGCATGCACATTCATGTTGATCCAAATCAGCACCTCATATGTCGATTTGGAGGAGCCCCATCCAAATTTACACATGAGGTGTCGATTTGGGTAGGTCTCCTCCAAATCGGCACTTGAGGTGCCGATTGATGCTTATGTTTTAAAAAATTGATTTTTAGTAGCTATTGTGTTTACTTACAATTAAATTAGTAACTATTTAACTAAAATCATATCTATTTGTTTGCATCCCTAATGAACACCCCTAGGTAGACCCATGGGCATTATCCGGGTTGGAAGGGTAATGAGATGGGTCAACCCACAAGCACTCATAGACTATAGGATTGGAGCTTTGTATGTCAGGGTCAAGGAGGGTTGGGTACCCAATCCAGTGTGATTTGTTAGGTATCAATTGGTTTAGGGTCGACCCAATACGGTTCGGGTCGGATATCCATCAAACTAATGAACCGTGCATATCCTAATCACGAGCACAAGGCCCATGTCCTGACACATTCCCAAGTTTACAAGGTGATCCAAATGTGTGTTATCATTAGGTCCCTCGACATGAATCAACACTCATCATACAACAAATCTTAGTCCAAGTATAATCATTACTGATTGAAAGGATCTCTTCACTGCTCCCTAGTAGGTTTCACTTTCAAGATGGCATATGATTCAACAACCAACATCAACTCCCATAAATAAGAGAGAACTAGCTCAAGGGAGCTTAAGAACTATTTTAAAAGCAATTGTTGAGTTCAGTGGGGATTAATAAGAGTTGCGGTCATATAAATCTATGAATGATATTCAACAAAAAACACATCTTGAAGAACTAGAAACATGCATAGAATACAAGCAAATATGTCCATTGAATGGTTGAGGCTTTAATCATAAGAACCTTACTCAAAAGATTGCTATTAAGTTTATATAAGCCGACTATGAAGATGTTATACACAGTGTTCAGAGATTATTTTCTTTTCTCTATCATGTATTTCTTTTCTTTTCGTATACTCAAAAGATTGCTATTAAGATTATGTATAAGCTGACTCTAAAGGTTTCATACTCAGTGTTCAATGATTATTTATCTTTTCTCTATTTCATGTATTTCTTTTCTTTTTTATCTATATGTAATTTGTCCAACATGAGTTTCCCCTATATATAAGAGAAATCTAGGGCTCTATCATAATGCAATTCATTATTTTCTCTCCACATGGTATCAGAGCGACGGTCCTAGAATGGAGTTGTGTACCCATGCCCTAACCCTACATGTTAGCCCCACCTCTCATCTCCGCTGCCACCGCCGACTCCCGGCGCTCCTCGAGCGGGTCTCTTCATGCCACCCGACAGCATTGGAGAAGGGGTCATGCCCTCTTAGCATCGCCCAGTGACACCAGCGACAGGGAGGAGGTCCCCAGCGGTGCCCGAGGCACTGTTGCGGTGCCACCCAATAGCATCCCCACAAGTTCATGCCACCATAGTTGCTATCATGTTGCAGTTCAGCACCGCCTGAAGGCAGTTTTTGGGGTTCACGCTGCTGTCTAGGTGCCCTCGTGGTGTCCAATTGCCTAGCGATGCATACCTAGTTGTACTCTATCTCCGCCAACCCTCTCTACCGCCCCCAACGCATCTCGAAATCTCGAAATGGTATGATTTTGAACAGTTTACAATGAAATCAGATCATTAGCTCGTTCTTGGTTCATGGGATCAGTTGTGGCTTGAGTCTACATACACACACTCAATCCCTTATATGTTCATGTAGACACATTCATATCAGTCTGCAGTCCTAGTTATGTTCCATTTTGACCCTCTTATCATCATGTCAGAAAACAAGGGTGATATTTTTTCTTCGTCTCGTGTCTTCAAGGGCTCGTCTTCTATCATCAAGATGGACTGGACCAACTATGAGTTACGCTACATGCAGTTTTGACCCTAGCAGTGCAATAACAAGGAGCATATTTTAACACAGCCAGACCCAACAAATAAGATTGGGGAGAATGCTTCATGGAAGCAGTATGACGCATACATGAATATTTGGCTCTACAGGACTTATCACGAAGATAGCCATTGATATTGTGGAACAGGCCACTGCCAAGGCAATATGGGATATCTTGGCAGCCATATATGGTTAGGCGAAGAATGAGGTCAAGATTCTTTAATTTCAGTTTGGCATTTTCATGACCAAACATCTCGACTCTAAGGAGGGCCAGAAGGATATATTCAGGTTGGCCAAAGCAAAAGAAAGAAAGACCAAAGATCTTTCTCAAGTGAGATGCATTAAGGACGAGGAAGGTCACGTGCTTGTTACTCAGAAGGACATAGAGAATAGATGGGAGCAGTACTTCCATAAACTTTTCATTGGGGAAGGAAATAGAGATACCACTTTGAGTGATCTAGCTAATAATGAATGTTACTTGAATCGTACAAGCTATAGACGAATAAAAAGAAAGGAAGTAGAGGAGGCTTTGAAGGTTATGAGACCTGGGAAAGGTGTAGGACCGGATGACATCCTGTAGAAGTATGGAGAGTTTTAAGTGAGCACGGTTTGACTTGGCTTACGAATCTATTCAATGTTATTTGGCGAAGCAAGAAAATGCCTGAAGATTGGAGGAGTATCGTGGTGCCTCTTTATAAGAATAAAGGAGACATTCAAAATTGTTCAAATTACAGAGGTATCAAGTTGATGAGGTTCACTATGAAAATTTAGGAACGTGTGATCGAAAGAAGGCTGAGGAAAGTTTCCAACGTAAAAGAAAATCAATTAGGATTTATGCCAGGTCGCTCAACTATTGAAGCCATCCATTTGCTGAGGAGAACAATGGAGATTTATAGAGCTAAAAGGAAGAACCTCCATATGATCTTTATTGATTTGGAGAAGGCTTATGATTCTGTCCCACGAGAGATATTGTGGAGAGTTTTGGAGAAGAGACAAGCACATGTCCTATACATTAACCTCATAAAGGACATGTAAGATAGGGCTTTATCTAGTGTAAGGACCCTGTCTGGGAAGACTAACTATTTTGACATCAACATTGGTTTACATCAAGGTTCAGCTTTGAGTCCATTTCTTTTTACTTTGATTATGGACGAGTTGACAAGTCACATTCAGGATGACTTACCTTGGTGTATGTTATTTGTTGATGATATTGTGTTGATTGACGATACTGGAGATGGAGTAAATGAGAAGCTTGAGGTCTGGAGACATGCATTGGAGACTAAAGGATTTCGTATAAGTAGGGCTAAGACGGAATATATGGAGTACACCTTTGATGGAAGCAATGGTGAAGGAATTGACGTGAAGATTGGTGACAATAACATTCGGAAGAGAGATTCTTTTAGATATCTGGGATCTATTTTGCAACATGATGGCGAAATTGATGGAGATGTTACTAATAGAATAAATGCAGGCTGGTTAAAGTGGAGAGGAGCCTCTGTTGTTCTCTGTGATAAGAAAATTCCTTTAAAAACTAAAGGAAAGTTTTACAAAGCAGCCGTGAGACCTGCTATGCTCTATGGATCTGAATATTGGCCTGTGAACCATAGACATGTGCAGAGAATGGTTGTAGCAGAAATGAAAATGCTAAGGTGGATGTGTGGACACACATGTAAAGATCGGATTCGGAATGATGCAATCAGAAAGAAATTTGGTGTAGCTCCGATCGAGGATAAGACGCGAGAAAACCGCTTAAGATGGTTTGGTCATTTGCAAAGAAGATCAACGGATGCACCAGTTAGGAGATGCGAGTGTTGGGATGTTGAGCCGGCTAAGAGAGGGCGAGGATGACTCAAGAAGTGTTGGAAAGAGACTATACGAAGGGATCTTAGTTTTTTGGATATAAGCACGGGATTGACCCATGATAGATCTGAATGGAGGCGAAGAATCCATGTAGCCGACCCTACTTAATTGTGGGAAAAGGCTTTGTTGTTGTTGTATTTTCATGACCAAACAGAATGGTCTCCCTTTACACAGCTTCTACTCTTGGCTTCATTGCATGATCGAGAAGCTTCACAGCTTCATGTAAGTGACTACATCTATTGAGCAGCAGATGGCATATGGAAACAACAGATGGTTGGATTTTTTTGTTGCTTTAGACCCTGAGTACAAGGCAACACACACCCAGCTTCTCACGGATGCGGATATCCCTCCTATGGAGGAGACTTACAACCATCTTAGCAAGATCGTGGTCCCATCAACTGCCACCACCCAAACCTCCTCAATGATGATTGCATCTCGCAGCAGGGGAGGTACTTCTCAGTTCAGAGAGTGTGGTGCCCGTGGTAGAGGAGGCGGACGTCATCGTGATCCATGCACTTATTGTCATCATCCTAGTCATTCTAAAGAAACATGATATCAAAAGCATAGATATCTCGCATTTGTTCGTATGGTCGAGCAAGTTGAGCCCACTGATAGTTCTGCTCCTATTACATATCAGATATTAGATGATACTATCTCCCGTCTGAGGGAGAGAATGACTCTAGTTGCAGCCATAATTGGTGCACCTACAGGTCTGTCAAATGTTGCAACCACAGTCAGAGCATCTTTAGCTCCTTAAATATAGCATGCGCCCTAATCAATTGTCGCAGGGTAGAAATGACAGAATGGATCATGGACTCTAGTGCATTTCACCACTTGCTCAGTTTACTTCATACAGATATGTTGCTCCAGGCAAATCGATTGTCATTGCAGATGGGACTCATTCCCCTATTACAAGACAGGGGGAGGCTTGATGGCGTTGTTTACGCTCTTGCAGAACGTGCTACATGTACCAGATTTTTCGATGGATTTATTATCTATTAATCAAATCACTAGGGATTTGCATTGTCGTGCTATTTTTTACCCCTCTTCTCTTGTGTTTTAGGACATACTCACAAACAGAGTGATTAGATGTGGTAGTGAGCAAAGAGGTCTCTACAGACTGATCCAGTCTCCATATGCAAGTGATCTTTCCATTCCTACTAGATCAGACTCATCTGGCATCTACGTTTCGGTCACCTTCCTCTCAGAAGATATGGCATGTCCTTCCGCAGATATCCTCTTGATCCACCTTCCAATGCAAGGCTTGTCAGCTTGGGAAGCACCATCGATCTTCTTTCACTTGTCATTAGAGTCGTAGTAGCATCAGTTTATTTGAGTTAGTTCATTTTGACATTTGAGGTCCCAGTCATTCCTGACCATTAGGGACACATGTTTTATTTTGTAGTTATGCATTATTTTTCCAGACTATCATGGATTTTTCTTTTGATAAACAAGTTTGAGTCTAGGTCTGTCATTCAATCATTTGTTATTGAAATAAAGAATATTTTTCTATTATTGTTAAGTATGTTTGCACTGACAATATCTTAAAATTCTGCACTCGACAGTTTTCTGAGTTCTTCAGGTCTCTTGGCATCAATGCCATATTTTAATCATGTGAAATTAACTTTAAAAATTGTTCGTTCGTTGCAGTCGGAAAAAAATTCGGATTAATCAAAAACCGCAATTTAATTATTTTTCCAATTAAGGCGAGTGATCTTTTTTTTTACTTGGGCAAGCCTAAGATCAAACTCAGGGAGGCCACTGTCTCCTTAGGTTGGTTTTTAGTTGATCTAGAGATTAGTTTTTCAAAGAGATTTTTTATTTTTAAATGCAATAAATGAATGAAATGCAATTTTGGCTAAGTTCGGGGACTAAAAAGAAATTTTCATTCAAACAGTATCCAAAAATATGAAACTTGGCCAGAATGTGAAATATGATGAAATTAGACTACTGTAATTTTTTTTGAAATTTTCGAATGCAAAATGAATTAATTATTAATTAAACAATGCAAACTAGGTGATTTTGAGTAAATTAAATTTAATAAATACCTAACGTCAATATTTTCCAGAATGAAATTATCCTAGATAGGTCTGTATGAGAAGTATTCTGAACAATTTTTAATTCTTAAAAATACAATGTAAGGAATTAATTAAAAATCAATTACTAAATTCACCACTTCATTTATTTTGACCTAGATATGCGTGCAAATGAAATTTTGGCACAATATAAAACAACCTATAGTCTACCTAACATGAATTTTTGGGATTTTTTAGATCAGCGAATAATTTAATATGAATTAATGAACTCAAAGTGGGCAAAATATGCTATTTTCTACAAAAATAATTAAATTAAATAATTTACAGCCCATAAAAATAAATTCAAAGTCTACAGTGATAGAGTATGAATTGTTCTACAATGAGCAATTTTTAAAATAATGAAATGATGTCAAATAAAGATTCAAATTGGCGTCCAAACACAGGGGTATGAATGTAAAACAGAAAATAAAAACAACATAAAAAATATAGCGTACAGGTATGCTTCTTTAATTACCAGATCCTTCGGGGGTGCGCGCGCAATTTTTCCTAGATGCACGTGCGGCACATGAGCTTCATCTTGCAGGGGAGTGCACGCATATTTTTCCAGAAGCTCCGGGGTGCGGGCATAGATTCTCCAACAGGGGCGCGCGTGGCACGTAGGCACTGGCTGGCGGGGGACCTCTGCGTGCAATATGGAAGATGCGGGGGCCGTGTTGCAATTTGTCCCGCTCTCATGTGCCGTGTCATGCAGAGATAAGAATAGTGCGCAGCCCGAGTCGATGGACGAGACGTGAACTTGCGGCGGAAGCGAGTGAAGCAGGCAACCTGTGCAAAGCTGCACCGTCGAGGGCGAAGCTTAGGGCCTGGAGGAGCACGACCGAGGACGAAGCTGCTGCGTGAAGGCGTAGCGGAGCTCGATGAGGCAGTGGAGTCAGCCGCAGGTGGCTCGAGGATGGAGGCGGTGGCGTGTTGATGTCGTCACGCGGTGGCTTCAGGCAGTGGAGTCGGTTGCTTGTGCTCGGAGGAGGCACACAGGCGTGGAGGCGTGGTTGCGGCGTCGATGGCGGTTGACAGAGGCGTACAGCTGCTCTACTTGTGGCGGATGATGTTGATGGACCTGTACGTGAGAAGTGGAGGGGAAGGAAGCGCGTGGTGCAGGATGTGCGGGCGACCGAGGTAAGGTGGAACGACGGTCATGTGCCCCGAGGGAGGTAAAGGTGGGGCTAGGGCTCCAACGATGCGAGTCGAGGGCGAGGATCGGAGTAGATGGAATAGAAGAGTGAGCAGATGAAGAAGGAAGTGGGCTTAACAGAGAAAAGGAGCAGGGGAGGAAAGAAGGAAAAAAGGGAAAAAAGAAGAAGAAAAATAAACGAAGAAGGAAGGAGAGATTACATGGAGGTGATGGAGGGTGTCGCCTGTGGAGGGAGCTCGTAGAGGCTCCGGTCCTTGCTCAGATCGCGTCAGTGATCGAGCTCGAGCAGCAATCAGAGAAGTTGCGGCAAGAGATGGTGGTCCCTTGGATCTCGTCGCCCGAAGCACACGTCGTCGCTCACAAAGGCCGCTCTCCCTAGCTGTCACCAAGGAAGGGGCGAAGCTCGGGTGCCTAGAGCTCAAAGATGGTGGATGTTGCGTGAAGGTGGAGGAGCGGCCCTTTTAAGGGTTGCTGCGTCGTGCGCTGCACGAGGCGGAGGGGCGTGGGCTCGAGAGTGGGAGGGTGGCGTGCCGTGCTGGTGTAGTGCGAGGGAGAGATATAGGGAGGCGGTTAAGGAGCGTGGATGGAGCCGTACGTAAAACGGAAGTCAGTGGTGCATGCGCGAGCCTGCAGGCGGGTAGTTGGTTACGTAGAGAGAGAGAATGAAATGAGAAGAGATACGTGCATGGATAAGAAAGTGAGGAAAGAGAGAAACGCAGGGTGAGAGAGAGAAATGGAGGAGAACGTGCGGGGAAGACGCGCGGGGGTGCGGCCACGTGGCCGGAGTTAAATAAAATTTAAAATTAATAATAATAATAAAGATAAATAATGTAAAATAAAAATAACTAAAATAAAATTACGAAAATAAATAAATAAATAAATATGGTGGGGACACGTGGCGGCTCCAGGAGCCGCCACGTGTCGCTCCCAAAAAATCAAAATTAAATGAAAGAAAATGAAAAAGAAATAACAAAAAGGGGTCAAATAAAAAATGGTCAACATGAAAGTTGTCCGTCTCGACGAGATCTACATCTTTCATGAAGGACCGAAATCAAAAGAAGTCATCTTTATAAAAAGTATATTTGGGGGTACTTTATAGCTATAAAATTCCGCATTTTTATCTTTTGCATATTTTTTGTCATTTTTAAATAAATAAAAATCAAAATAAAATTAGAGAAAATATGAAACAAATATTTACAACTTAATCTAATTTTTTTGGATTTTTAATAAGTAAGAAAAAATTAAAAAATAAAAAGATAAAATAAAGAGTATATTGGTCGATATGTACAATATACAATAGGGGCCTAAAACCCAAGTTTCACAAACTCCTATTTTTATGAAATTGGTCTTGTTTTGAGGTCTTTGAATGTATATTACTTTAAAAGTGAGTAGACCTAAATCGGACACTGTATGAGAGAGATATGCGCATTTTAAGGTCCGTAGTCTCAAACTAGTTTTTGGATTTTATTGGTCAATTTTACAAGTTAGTATTTTTTTGATATTTTTCCCTTATTAGTGTTAGTAATATATACTATAGAGTTGATTTTATTGGATTCAGAGTTAGTAAAAAATAGATATGAATAGGTGATTTTAACTAATATACAGGTGAATATTTACAAGTGAATTTGGCTTCTTATTTAATGCAAATATGAATGCTAAAATAAGAACATTAATTCTAAATGCACGAATGCGAATAATGCATAATAAAAGGAAATATGCAGCTAATTGCTCGGAAATGAAGCTCGATTTTCAACTTTTAGAGTGATGAATCACAGATTCATCAGTATACTTCCTATCACAACGATGTTGCTGAACACAAATACCATCACTTGATGTGACCAAGACCCTCCTGGCTCGTAGTCATGTTCCCCATTCTCTCTAGGGTAATGTGGTTCTCACTACTTATTACTTGATGAATCATATGTTGTCCTCAGTTTTAGGAGAGAAAGTTCCTTTCTCGATTGTGTTTCCTGAAGAAGACATTTTCTCCCTTACGTGGCGTGTCTTTGGTTCTGTGGCATTCGTACACCATGTGACTACTGGTCGTCACAAGCTCTCCCCCGGAGTTGTCAAGTGTATCTTTGTAGGATACTCTTGAACCCAGAAGGGGTATCATTGCTTCGATCCAGTTAGATGAAAGTACTACGTCAGTGCTGATGTCACCTTCTTTGAGTCTGTCATATATTTTTCTCCTACAGATGACAAGTTGATTTTGTTTGACTCCGGAAAGGAGGTATACATGTCTCCTCCTCTTATGCCTCCACCAGCTCCTCCATCAGCTTTACCACCTCCACCATCTCTACTACCACCGCTTGGCTCCTCAAGTACTGCCAACCAGTACATTTGCTCGGTTCTTACCACATTTTTACATTCGCAGGCCTCCTACTATCCCAACTCATGGACCTTCCCCCATCATCCAGCATCTCCCATGTATGGTCTGAGTACATTGTTTGTATTGATGGTACTGGTGATTTGTGTATGCAGCAGATTCAGGAGGCTATAGGTTGAGGAGGATGCAGATGACCTTGATGTGCATATTGCTCTATGGAAGTGGAGGCATATGTGTATTGCGTATTCTCTCGCTCCCCATGTCTATTTGTGGAGTCTTTTAGAGGATTTCAGATGGTTTGTCTTGGATCTGTCGGCCGTAGAGATTCCACGAACATACCAAGAGGCTATGTGAGATAGTCAGTATCGTCTTATCATGAAGGAGGAGATGGTCGTGTTACAGTCGCATGGCACGTGGAGCCTTGTTACTTCTCCTATAGGGGCATCTGTAGTGGGATGCAAGTGGGTGTTCACAGTGAAGCATCATAAAGATGGCAGTGTTGATCAATATAAAGCAAGGCTTGAGCCTTGTCCTCCTCATGGGCAGCAACAAGAGGCCCCAAGCCTTCCTGACTGGCCTCATTTACCGCGGCTATTTGACCTACACTAAGTTCCCCAGTCGAATACAATACCTCCCAAGGTGCAACCCCATCCAACCACCTATAGATCTTGAATCTCCTCCTCCTCTTCTCCTTCGGGTTCTTCCTCACATAACTTTTCCCAAACCTCCCCACGAAATCAGGGGCAACCAGGCTCGCCTCCTCCCCAAAAGAAGGATTCAATGCAGTGGCAGCAGCCGCCATCAGCTCTCGGCACACTGTCACTCTTCCACTGCCACCCATTAATCCTCTGGAGTTCCCACCGTTGTCGCCCCCACAGTCAGTCGGTGTCAACGGGTTCTCCAACATGAGCACCCCAAACCTCCAATTGCCCGAAGTCCCGATCGCCTTTGTCTACCCCAGAACAATCGCCTATGATGCTTCGCCCGATTCCATTATTGGGTCCAACTTCCCGACCCAATTGGCATCCCAAACAGTATCAATCGTTCGGGACTAAGTAAGTGAGCAATAGAGAAGGTTGAGTGTTTTGTAGTTTTGTCAAGTAAGAACTAGTCTTGTTAGCATGGTTTGAAAAACTAACGTCAAGGCGGTCGAGGCATACACATCAAGGTAAGGCAGTTTCATTTAGCCTTGAAGCATGCACCTCGATATAATCTAGTGGGACGTGTGCCTTAGGTGGCTGAGGCGTAGCCTCGAAGCGGAACGCTTCGAGGCTGACGAGACGTTTTGTAAGGTGTTTTTGCTTTTTTGAAGCATTTTGTTGATGATTTTTATGGTTTACTTGGTCGTTTGAGAATCTTATAAATATATGCTTGTTTAGGATAATGGTTGTACAAGATGAATGCATAAATCTAAAGTCCCTTTCGTATTCATAATATTTACCATTAATTGTATCCAACTATTTCGGTAAACTCTTATCATTTCTCTCTTAATGAATGAATTCATAAATATGAAATCAAACAATACGCGTAAACTTAATGAGCTTTGCAACATATCGAGCAAAACAAAATAGATAGAGTTCACGGTTTTTCATATTGTCATACATTATATGTTAGACACATAACATAAATTTCTTTGACATATATTTAATCGTGCTTTTAATTACAATAATATTTCAAATACATATGTGTATTGTTTATTTTGGTGCAACATTTATATTTAATTCTTGTGCAACATTTATAAACAATGAATTCCGCTTTGATTGGATGAAAATGTGTAGAAAGGGATATAAAGTTGTTCTATATTCTGTGTTGATGTTCTTATATCTATTATTTCATCATCAGGAAACATATAGATACACTAACAGATATATAGCTATAGTTTTATGCGCATTTTTATCTATAAACTGAGGCTTAGGCCTCGATCGCCTCGAGGCTACACCTTGCCTAGGTTCCGATGGAAACGCCTCATTCCGTCTTTCATTTTTTTTTCAAAACTTACTTGTTATAGAGTTGAGTTTTTGCCGTATTAAGTGGCGTATTTGTAGTGTATTTTGAGTAGAAATAGAATACATCTTTATTTAAGTCAAGGATTCTACAAGTGCTGTCAGATCCTTGTCCTTCCTCTGAGTTCTAAGAGTAGGTCTTTTTAGCAATATTGTATCCGTCTACCAAATAATGTAGTCAAGTTTGTCCTCCGGAAAAGTATAGTTGTGTCCATTACAAAGTCAGTAAGGAGAGTTTTTTGTCTGCATTTTAAGTCATTCTTTGAGATCTTCTGAGGGAGGTTCTGCCACATACAGTCTGAGACTGTAAAGTCAATTTGTTCAAGGACTAATTTTCTTTGATGAAGTTAGGAAAAATCATTTGATCGATATGGCAATCATCGTTGGTGTGATCGACTCCATCAAGAAGTCAAACATGCATAATTACAACTAATGGAAGGCATGCATGGATTCCTATCTTCACGGATAGGACCTGACGATGTGGTGTTGCCATCAGCAGAACAAGTGGATGCTCTGAGGTACGGATGAGCATTGGGTTGGGCCAGCCCGGCACAGCCTGAAGCCCAGCCCAAAAAGCCCGGCCCATCCCATGCCCAAATGAACATTGGGTCGAGCTTGGGCCCAATTTATAGGACCAAAATGTTTTTGGGTCGGTCTCGGGCTTGGCTTGGCCCAACCTAACCTGACCCAAGATCCCGGCCCGGTATGTCACCCATAGCCCGCCTGAATATGGCCCCATTGGAGGCCCGAAGCTCCCCTTACGAGCCTTAGACAGGGAGTTATCAACCATACCCAAGCCCCCATTCTATCCCAACTTTCCAACTCACACACCCCCTCCCCCCTTTCGTTCCCCAACTCCAACCCCCCTTTCGTTCCCCATTCCACGCGAGAAGCCCTAAATCCCCACGTCATCCATCCACCCGCCACGAGGGTCGTCACCCCTACTTGGTTGTGGCTCCGCCTCTAGGTCGCGTCTCCCCAGCACCTCTGCCACACCAGCAGTGCAGCACTCTTGCTGCTCCAAGCCTCCAGGGCTTGGCAAGCCACAACAACGCAATGTTGTGCCAGCAGTCCGCTAACCCATTTTATCCATTGTCGGTATGATGCCCTCCAAAGTTATGTTTTATGGATTTTTGTTCAGGATCCCTTCTTATTTTGGTATCTTCTTCGTTATGATTTTTAAAAGCAAATGATTGCACATCTATGAGATTCAGATATACCTTCACAAACTTCATGTGTATCCATGTCTTAAAGCAATGAAACAACATGTTATACTTAATTCTATCTTTATTTTTTCCCAATCTAGCGGACAACGTGCATAGTTGAAAGAAGGTCACATTGTACAGGTCATTTTGTAAAGTATTAACATCTTTATTAATATATGTTGTAATTTATGAGTTTCTGCAGGTCATTTTGTAAAGTATTATGAGTTATAAGAAAATGAATTTCTACATGTCATTTCTAATAATTGTGATGCATCACGATATTAAAGGTCACATTCTTGTTAAAGTCTTCAAGATAAAAACTACTCTATGTAATGAGATTAAGTCTAATATTATGGTCAGAAGCTACTTGATATTCCTAAATTCTCAGCAGAGGCCTTGTTTTGTGTATGATAAGATTTTAGTATGGGGATTGTTAGGTGTGAAGTGTTTTTTTTTTATTTTGTCCAGAGATGTGCAGCATCAATAGAATACGCAAACACATGTTTTTTTAAGCCAAAAAAGGGAAAGACACTCAAAGGTGTTCACCCTAAGAATTTATTATTAAAAAGGACGCAAACACATGCTGTAATATAAAATAACATGAATAGGACATAGAATTCGTGTTTCCTTTCCTGAATATGCTCACTGTAACTGTGTCAAATGGGCCGGCCCAGCCCAAGCCCAGCCCATAAGAATTGTGTTGGGCTTGGGCTTGGGCCGAAAAAAAGGAAAAACACGGGCCTTGAGCCCCCCGGCCCATGCTCATCTCTACTCTGAGGAAATGGAAGATAACCAGGAAGGCAATGTTTGTTCTCAAGACAACGATCGAGGAGGATCTGATCTAGCACATCCGAGAATCCATTACTCCGAAAGAAGCTTGGGATGCACTCGCCAAGCTATTCATGCGCAAAATGATGTGTGATTGCAGTTAGTGGAGAAAAAGCTGATGACGCTCAAGCAAGGGGAAATGTCAATCACTCAATATTTCACAAAGGTACACTCACTTTGTCGAGATATCTCTCAATTAGATTCGGAGTCAAAAATTAATGAGCCGTGGGTGTGGATAATTATTATCCATGGCTTGAAATCGGATACTATATTTGTCATTGTTGTTTGTGGATGGCCTACTCAACCCACCTTTTTAGAGTTCGAAAGTCTGTTAGAAAATGAAGAGACTTTAGCCAAGCAAATGAATGGTATGTTAGTAAAAGGTAGCGAAGAAACACTATTTAGTGCATATAAACGATGGGAGTTATAGGAGTTGCATCGGAAAGATTCAACTCCTCAATGAAAGCAACATCCTAAGAGGCACTTCAAGCCAAGAGGAGCTTCATACAGGTGATTAAAAAGGTCGAATGGTTATTTGCGAAAAAAGAATGAGAGATGCTTTGTTTATGGGAAGAAGAGACACTATGCAATGCACATGACTGTAAGTTCCAAAAGAAACCAATCGAAAGTAACACAACAACATCAAGTGGTCAATATGAAGATTTTCAGAAGAAAATTGGGACGAGAATACCTATATAACGATCACATCGTAAGAGGATTTATCAAAGTATGATTGGGACGAGGACGCCTATACAATGATCACGTTGTATAAGGATTTATCAGAAGGGGATTAGGATGAAGAGGCTTCTATGGTGATCGTGCAAGTAGATGAATTGGCTTTCAATGAAGCATCATCCTGGTGATCATCACGAGAGGTTAAACTTCCATATACGAGGACTTTAAAAAATCAGTTAGAAAATAAAGGGAGCTTCAGCAAATTAAAGGTGACCCTAAAGAAAAAGATGAGGATGTGCCTAAGGTTATTGAGAAAACAATAAGTCCCCAAGAAAGTGGAGTTCATCGAGAAATACAAGAGGAGTTCATCCTACTCCACATGAGATCGATGAAGATTCAAGTACGCTACCTTAAGGATCTACCAAATGCTGCAAACCTAATCCCATGTACATTAATATTGTAGTTGTTGAAGAAGAAGTACTGCAAGAACCCAGTACATATGAAGAAGCGTCCAAGAGACATGAATGGAGAAATGCAATTAAAGAAGAAATCGAGGCATTGCGGGAGAATCAATATGTTACTTGTTCCTAAGCTAGGTGACATAAAGTCAGTATCCGGCAAGTAGGTTTACAAGTTGAAGACACGTCCAGATGGATCTATCAAAAGGTACAAAGCTCGATTGATTGCTCAAGGTTTCTCTCTAAAATATGGTGTGGGTTATGACGAAATATTTAGTCCAATTGCAAAAATGACTATAATAAGAGTTATACTAGCCTTAGCATCTAGTATAACATGGAAGTTGTGGCAATTGGATGCGAAGAATGCGCTTCTTGGAGGATTTATTCGAGAGATTTATATGGACCTGGCGAGATGGTGTCTTCTTTGGTAGGAAAGGCATATAAGGCACTGAAGAGTCCAATGATCTGTGACCCTGGAGGATGCGAGACAGATTGCAGGATGATATGGAACTGGAAGGTTCCAATGCGGGTCAAGGTATTCTTATGGATTTGCAGAAGAGGAAGACTACTAACCGGGGATCGGCTTGCGAGATTCTTTCATAGCATCACTCCAGAATGCTTGCGTTGTCAGGGGGAAGTGGAAGATACATATTATTTATTCTTCAATTGCAAAAGCTCTACCGAGAAATGGACCTTGTTTAGAAGTCAAGCGGTGTGTACTGAGAGGATGACGGGTTTCTAGAAGTCTACTGGTGAAAGATGGAGAGGCTCAAAGAAGGAACGATCTGGATACTTAGCGACGATCTGGGCAATTTGAATTGCAAGAAATGGTGTCATATTTAGACAGGAACGAGTATATTGTGAAAATGCAGTGGCGCATGCTAAGGCACTTGTAGAGAGTTGTACGTGTAGCCCTTTTTCTCTTTATTTCCGACTTTTAGGCATGTAATTTTGAACTGAGGGGATAAATGGTGAAGCTTTTGTGCACACACCTACATGGTGGAGGCCCTTTTACCTTCAAAAAAAGGACCGATCTAGAGGATTTGGAGATAAAAAGAACCAAGCATATGTTTGTAGAATAAATAAGGCACTATGTGGTTTGAAGCAAGCATTGGATTTGATCTAATATGCAAGAAGTTGGTATTCGAGAAGTTGGTGTTGAGGGAGAATGTTAAAATAAAAGGTGCATCACCAACTTTTCTACTTTCTAGAAAGTTCATGAGTAATTATAACTCTAGAAATATCTTGAGGAGATGGGCTCCAATTATCTAGAGATTTCCTGAGGTGAGTTAACTCTAATTCTCTGGAATATTCTTGGATACATTCCACTCCAATATTCTAGAGAATTCCATACTCTTCAAGGCCATGGGAGGACAGGTATAAATAAACTTTGGGAGTCATTGAGTGGAGGCATCAAGAAGAGACATTAAAGCAAGGAAGCAAGCAAATCAAGTGAGAGATAAAGTGAAGAGAGCCACCAAGCAAGCGAGCAAGAGAGAAGATTGAGTAGTTTGTTGTTTTGTCAAGTGAGTATTAACCTTGTTAGAGAGTTGAGTAGTTGTTGTATTAAGTAGTGTATATGTGGCCTATGTTTTAGTAGCAATATACAATACATCATCTTTATTCAAGCCAAGTATCCTACATTTTCATCTACGATTGTTTGACATGATAAGTGGAATTGTTGATCTAATGGAGCATATGTGATGGGTATAAAGTACACATACACAAGAATCTTACAAAGTTCATACACAACAAGACAACGTACTTAGTGACGGGGATCGTCCTTAGCAGTGTAGGGAAAAGTAGAAAGAGCGCGGAGGATTTGAAACGACACGAAGCCAAAGAACCGAAAGCTAGCAAGTTCATAAAGCCACTCCCTAATACAAACTCATAGCTATCCAATTCGAACAAGATTTCAAGCTGTTTTGGGGACTTCCCTCGAGCGACTGGAAGCGCGAGTTCTTTTCAATCTAAAATAGGTAGGGAACCCAACCACACCCAGAATCAGCTGGAGATTTATCTGCTGTGCGGAGTGACGTTAATCATTTTCGGGTGCTTCATAAATCTCAAATATAAAAAAAGACATGATTTAAAAACTTCACGAGCGATGTATGAATATAAATACCAAAGTATAAAGAGGAGGAGCGCCGACGGGGTAGTCCTGCTGGAGGTGCGGAGAGGGAAAGCGAAAGCTCCATAGATTCTCTACCCAACGACGTCGAATCCGAGGATAGACAGGAGTGATGGGCAATTAGAACAAGTTCAAAGACGACGGGTCGGAACTAATAGCTTCAGTAAACAGATTGACGGAGTAGATATAATCTCACCGTCCAATCACACGACGTGCTTCGTCGGATACAAAAATAGAAACAGGTACGGGGTCGTCTTCAGGTGGAGGAAATAGGCGAAGCGGTGGGAGTGGCGGGACGAGGGGTTGGCGGCGTTAAGTTGGATTGTACCATCGGCCAAAGGTGGTGAAGGAATGAATTCATCCATACATGAGTTAAATGTCAAGCATGGAGTATCAATTCTTTATTCAATGCACTCTCTTTTCATCTGATTGGAATTGGATACCCCCAAAATAACATAACTTGAGCCCTTGCATGGAGTATTCTTAGGTTGCAGGATTTCACAAGAAGTCATCCCTTTCTAAAGCAATGGGATATTGTTTTTTTTGTCAACAATTAGAAAAGAAATGCAGTGGATGAGCCTCCAATTAAAGAAGTACTATGAGCTCGCATAATATGGTCGGAAAAGAAAAGAGAAATGAACAAGAAGGGAAATATTGAAAGAGAATATGAATATTTAGACTCATAACCATGAGTAGTTTCGTAATTACACCATGAACCCTCGATAATCACAAGTTACACGAGAAATCCTGAATAGCTACTCTGTCCCACACCCATAACCCTTTGTTAGTCTAACCCATTAACTCAACCAATACATCGAGTTAACCTAACCTATCCTCAATCCAATGGCTATGATATAAACTGTACAATAAAGAAAAGAAAAGAAAACCCTCATGATGAATACCCATTCATTTACTTTTATTCCTTTATTTTATCTTTAAATCCCTAGATGAATTCATGTAAATGCATCTAACTTGTAAAAATTAACACATTGATTAACATCTATAAAAAGTACACAAATACATGTATTTAAATACAAAATAAATGAATAAATAAAAGGAAAGGAAAGAAAAATAAAGGAAATGTCGTAAATACTAACTGACCCTAAACCCTGAGACCATGTCAATATTGACTTGATCGATAAGAAATAAAGTAGAAGGAGATAGGGTAAATTAATGTACAAAAATACACGCAAGACCCTAATTTGTTTATTTAAGAATAGCCATTATTTCACCCATTTTATTTTATGTTTTATACACCTTAAATAATAAAATGATCAACATGAAACTTGTACATAAAAATACATATCAAAATATAAAAATAGTTGTACACAAAAATAACGCACAATGCACTTGGATCACGCAGATGAAAAAGCCGCAAATCAAACTTCAATGATCAAAATCTCCTCCATATGAACTCAAAATAAACCAAACTCACCTTTATTGTTCTTAAATAAAGTATCTATTTAATGAAGGTGGTTTCGTTAAAAATGAAGTTAAGATGCAAAAGCTGACTTTCTGGTGTCCCATTGTACTATATACTTGCATATTGAAGGCTAGGGTTTAGACCTTAGCGCATCACGGAAACGTGAAGATCACATCTCTTGCGATCGAAAGTGACTAGTCATACTAGTTGCTCGGTGCAGCGGAAATTAAAATTTTTAAAGAGATGAAACCACATGATTCAAGAACACTTCTCAAATTGTTTCATCAAGATCACAAATAAGTTATGGGAATACCTCTTTAAGAGTGATTGTGATCCCTTGTCTCTAAAGTCTCAAGTTCGATCCGATGAAGGAAGCACTTCCGAGTGTGTGGATGAAACGCGTGCTTCTCGCAATCCAAATCAAAGATCCAAGCAATGAATCTCCTGATTTCATCTTAAGAAATATGACGTCTTCTTCACAAGAAAGGAGCACCGAAGAGGACAGAGATCCACGTACACAGTGGCGTGATGACGACAGCGAAGCTCTGTAGGTCAAAATGTGGATGGTCAAAACTGAGAGAGAGAGAGAGGTGGGGCGTGTGTAGAGAATAGAGGGAGAGAGATAGGTCTCGCAATTTTGTTGTTAAAAGAAAGAGCTAGGATTTCCCTTTATTTTATACTATATTGGATGTCCATGGATCCCGATCCATGTGCACATAAAATCAATGGTGTATGTGATTTTGTGCCTTCAATCAATGGCCATGATTTTGTTACAATTGCAATAACAAATAATCAATTTAAAATAAATTAAATATGTTGCAAATAATTTGCAACACATTTAATTAATTCAAATAAATCTCATGTGGAATGAATGGAAAGAGTGCATTCCTCCTTCCGTTCATGGAGTGGATGGACACATTAAAATAGGACTCAATGTGGCCCTCCAACCTCCTTGAATTGAAGGTAGCTCTCTCATTCCAATTTTGTGAGATCCCATATCTCACCAAATATTCAACATGTGCATCAACTTTGTTGCATAATTATTCAACAATAAATTCCGAAATTATTTTGTGATAATTTGAATAATGTCATCAACATTTATGAATCATATTCATGCATCCAATATAAAATGTAAATTGCATTTACAATTAATTGTTTAATGTGAATCCTATTCACAATAACATTTAATTTGTAAATATTATTTACAATAAATCTCTCCATAAATTATAAATTATATTTATAATATTTTATGACTATTATGGATAGTGATATCCTTATCAATCACATCCTTGATATTTAAATAATATTTAATTATATTGGATAACTATTCTCATGTATTCAAATAATATGAATCATATTCATGTTAATTAAATCACATTTAATCATCAATTTCACAATGCTCGTATATATTATCAACATTGGAATTATTCTTGAACTCTTTCAAGAATAATGTGCTTTCTCTATATATACATGGAGATAAGGACATGGTGATTGTACATTCCATATATGGTGATTTGGATCAAGATCATATCTCAAATCTAGATCTCGGGGACCTCTCAAAGATGTTTGACTAAATCAAACTATGAATCTAATATTCTTATTGCATCTGAATCGCATTCAGATCAATGTCCAACATTTGGACTAAGATTAGATTGCTAATCTTCCAAGAGGAGTCACTAAAATCCAAACTTGTTTCATCACTCCCTCGGAATGGAAGTGTCATGGTTATACAATCACTTATGATCACATCACCTTTGAGTATTCCTGATACCTGTACATCCTACATACTGGAAGACCTAGAATAAACTCAGAGTTTTAGATCATATTTAGATTATCTTCTTCATAGTTTTATCATCAAGTTTATCATTTGGTAATTGGGAGTTGGTATTGATCATATGATTTTTAAAAGCATGTATCATACCTACAAATTCTTGTCATGCTTACAAAGCAAGATGGTCATGCATGGAATTCAGTCGGTCCCGATACCTCATGAGTGAGCTCATGTCTTATCATTCAGTAGTGAACATGTATGATCTCTTTGAGAGATCGTATTACTCATATTCCCTTGTATGCACACCAGCTCGCCGATGTATAGACCTTGATTAGATCATCAACCTAACGGTATGACAAGTGTCCATACTCAGACATATAGCAATACATCTATCTTTGGTCAGAGAATGCATGCCTATATCATGATAATATACGACATATCTCATGGTTATCTCAATCTCATCAAGTCAATACTTTGACCTCACTTATTTGACACCTCCGAATCTCTATTCATATGCAGAGTACTTGCATCAAGAGGTCAGTCATATATCAACCTTTAGAGAAGGATTGCCATCTTCTTCTCAGGCTGGAGATCATCTCTTAAAAATCATTTGACGGTGCTTGATGAGTCCTCAATCTAACTCTTTAGATATCATCCAAGCGCCAACCTCTATGATTCGACCATTGAATGAATAATTTTATGATCATTAAGATGACCATGATATATAACCCTAATTGTACTAAGAGACCTTATAAGTGCCTTCATTAATTTAATATTAGACAATTAGTGAAATAAACCAATAACCTTTATTGTATATCAAAGATTACAACAACAATTATTGTAGAAATGGTTCGCCTCAAGCTCACACGGCTAACAATCTCCTACTAGCCCTTGGAACCATTCAGGTACAATCTTTAAACCCATGATCATTACATACTAGTCAAAAACCTTTTATGTCAAAGATTTGGTAAGGGGATCAGCAACATTGGCGGCAAAGGCCACCTTGGTGATGACGATGTCACCATGATTTTGAATCTCCCGAATGATGTGGTATTTCCTTTCCATGTGCTTGCTCTTTTAATGCCATCTGGGTTCCTTCGCCTGAGTTATGCATCTTGTGTTCTCACATATAGTTGGATGGGAGTATCATAGGAAACTACGCCAAGTTCCAGGATGAACTTGCACAACCACACCGCCTCCTTGCAGCATCTGATGCGGCAATGTATTCAGCTTCTGTTGTCGAATCTATTACAGTGTCCTGCTTCTTGCTTCTCCAGCTCACAACACCATCGTTCAACAAGAACACAAAATTTGAAGTTGACTTGCGGTCATCTATATCAGATTGGAAGTTTGAATTTGTGTATCGTAAGACTTGAAGATCCCATCTCCATAGACCAAGATGTATTCTTGCATCCGTCTTAGATACTTAAAGATGTTCTTCACTGCATTCCAATGTTGTTCTCTATAGCATGATTGGTAATGGCTTAAAAATAGGAGTCAGAACTATAGGAAATGTTGAGCCTTAGACTCTATCTTGCTACAGGGACTAGCAGTAGGTGCCGAGGCCGTCATGTCTAGTCGCCCAGCAGCTAGGAAGCACAACCTCCTTCTGTCTGCATCACTCGATCTCATAGCTCTTCAAAAGCAGTCCTCATCCTCCAGCAACCCGAGGCACGTCGTGTTAAAGCAGAGTTTCACCCTGATCTATGAAGATAGGGAAGAAGCTCCTTACGGGCTCATCTCAAAGTTGATTTAATATAGTTCTGACGATCATTACTAGGACCGGAACTCGCTGATAGGTAAAGAGAGAAAAACAAAGCAATGCCAAGAGCTCCGTCAATCCGTTGTTCATCGATCTTAGAAGTGATGACATCAGAGGGGCCAGGGAGGACGACAGGGGGCAATCGTTGTGGATAAGTCTTTTTTCCTTCTCGCGAACCATGCTCAGTTGGCAAGTCTACTGACTTGGCTACGAAATGAGGCTTTCCTGAACCCCCCTGCAATCCCCCCTTCGCCACGCTCCTTTGACCTCCATTGCGGTCTGAATCCCCTCCACATCCCCCTTCTTCCCCCCGGAGCCTGATCGGTGCCGCTTTCAACTCACTTTCTTATCCATCCATCAGAGGAATAGTCAGACTTGACGCAGTACCTGCCCTCAGATATTCGCTCTAGACTCAAAGCCAAGCCAGAGTCACTATAGGCTAGCCGCTCCTCATTCCAGAACTGCGTTGCCTTTCATCAGTCCCATCATCAGATGGCAATGGTGTCGGAAGCCTATAATGACGTAGGATAGGACCTAATTGAATCAACCATCAACATGAATAGAACTGGCTATGCGCAATCCAATATCGCCTCAATAATATGAGGAACCAATACTGTGATCACTATGCATACGACAAAACTTTCAAGAAGCAAAGAACCTGATCCATGTGTGCTTATATGTAGGAGCTATCACTTCGGATAGGCATCTCCTACATACAATCCATGGCGACGGAGCCTTTCTCCTTGATGGGAGATCGTTGATGTCGTTTATATGATCCTCCATATCTCATTTAAACTTTAATTAATTATTATGAATCATATTCGCATAATTAATTCTTTAAAGGGAATTACATCTCTATTCATAATAGAGTATTTATTTTAATTGGATCTAATTAATTTAATCATATTAAATTAATTAATAATCTAATTCAACCAACAAATAATTAGTGTTTGCTTAATATTACTATATAGTATACACCCTCACATTATACGATTGTATTATTCCAATTAGTTGATTAAAGTACGCAGAGACTTCTCATGCTACCCATCCTTGAAACAGATCAAGCCAAGTCAGAAAGACTATGCTATTTGGGAGTGCTTCCACTACGGTGCAGGGTGCCAATTCGTTAAGCCATTAGCATATCCATGGCCACGACACCATCACCGAATTAATTCAAGATAGCATAATTGGTACAAATTGTACTAAGAGGTTTTATCGATCACATGATCTTGGTGACCGGTATGATACATATATAGTAATCACTCAAAAACATTAGGCACTTAAAATAATTTTTAAGATCCTAAATAGTCATATCAAGCAAACATGCATGTAAAAGTTGACCTGCAACTATTGTTGGTTAAACTAGGGTTTTGTCAAGAAACATTCATTCAATGGTCGTCGATGTTTAATCAAATATTTCATAAATATTAAGCATAAAAGTAATAATGGTAAATTCATAATTTCCTTGATTTTCATTGAATGATAAACACATTAAGAAAGTGATCTTGATGATCCAATCATCTTCCAACAGATCTCCACTAAATATGGAATATCTTGGGAAAACATAGTCGGATTCGTGCAAAATAAATTCGAGCAGTTTGATGATTTAATTCTCTACTTAATTAATATATTTATTTAACATTTTATGACAAAAAAGTAGGAAAAATTTAATTTCTTACTGATCCGTGAATACATGCAAAAATAATTTCATTGCGGGAACTTTTCGAATTTTAATTCATGCACTTTTGGTGGTAACAATAGGCAAATGTTTTGGATACATATTTAGACATTATAGATACATTTTATTATATAAAATTCTTTTCCAAACAGTGCATAAACATGAGCTTTTTAATTTAGTGAAAAACAATTCGAAACTTACATTTTATGCAAAAACTATGAGTCCCCGCACAACCGATATACAAAACCATGTTCCCTTAAGGTTTGGATCACATCCAAGACACTCGACCAAGGCTATGATACCAATTGAAGGCTAGGGTTTTGTCTTTAGAGCATCACGGAAGTGTGAAGACCCCATCTCATGCGATCGAGAGTGGCTAGTCATACTAGTCGCTCGGGGCAACGGAAATTAAAATTTTTAAAGAGATAAATCCATATGATTCGAGAACACTTCTCAAATTATTTCATCAAAATCACAAACGAGTTATAGGAATACCTCCTGAAGCATGATTGTGATCCCTTGTCTCTAAAGTAAGAGACCTCTTATCTCAAGTACGACCGATGAAGGAGACACTTGTGAGCGCGTGGAAGAAATGTGTGCTTCTCGTAATCCAAGTCGAAGACCAGAGAAATGAATATCATAATTTCGTCTCACAAAATCTGACATATTCTTTAAGAGCGAGGAGTGCCGAAGAGGACAGAGATTCACGATCACAACGACGTGATGACAACACCAAATCTCTCTAGGTCAAAATGTGGACGGCCACAATTGAGAGAGAGAGAGAGAGAGATGAGGCATGTGTAGAGAATAGAGGGAGAGAGATTGCTCTCGCAATTTTGTTTTTAAAGTAAAGAGCTTGGGTTACCCTTTCGCTTATAATAATTGGATGTCCATGGATCACAATCCATGTGTACACAAAATCAATGGTATAGATGATTTTGTGCTTTCAATCAATGGTCATGATTTTGTTGCATAAATTTGAAACAACAAATAATCAATTTAAAATAAATAAAATAATATTGCAAATAATTAACAACATATTTAATTAATTAAAAGCAATCTTATGTGGAATGAATGGAACGAGGGCAATTCTCCTTCCATTCATGGAGTAGACGACCACATTGAAATAGGACTCAATGTTGCCGTCCACCCTCCTTGAATGAAGGTGGCTCTCTCATTCCAATTTTGCGAGATCCCATATCTCACCAAATATTCCACATGTGCAACAACTTTTGTTGTATAATTATTCACCAAAATAATTTCAAATTATTTTGCGATAATTTCAATCATGTAATCAACATTTATGAATCATATTCATATATTCAATATAAAATGTAAATTGCATTTACAATTAATTGTTCAATGTGAATCCAATTCATATTAACATTTATTTTGTAAATATTATTTACAATTAATTCCCTTCATTATATTATAAATCATATTTATAATATTTATGATTATTAAGGATAATGATATCCACATTAATGACATCCTTGATAATTAAATAATATTTAATTATCTTGGATAACTATTCTCATGTGACCAAATAATTTGAATCATATTCATATTATTCATGATAATTAAATCACATTTAACCATCAATTTTCCAATGCTAAGGTATATTATTAACAATGGAGTTATTCTAGACCTCTTTCAAGAATAATGCGCTTTCTCCACAGATACTTGGAGATAAGGACATAGCGATTGTACATTCCATGCATAGTGACTTGGATCGAGATCATATCTCAAATCCAGATCTTCGGGAACTCTCAAAGATGTTTAATTAAATCAAATTGTGAATCTAATATCTTATTGCATTCGAATCTCATTCAGATCAATGTCCAACATTTAGACTAAGATTAGATTGCTAATCTTATGGGAGGAGTTGCTCAAATCCAAAAATGTTTTATCACTACCTCGGAATGGAAGTGTCAAGGTTATACAATAGTTTATGATCACATCACCCTCAAGTATTCCTAATACATGTACATATTGCATACTGGAAGGCCTAGAATAGACCCGAAGTTTTGGATCCTGTTTAGACTGTCTTCTTCAGGGTTTTATATTAAGTTTCTTATTCGATCATTGGGAGTTGACATAGATCATATGATTTCCAAAAGCATATATCATACCTACAAATTCTTGTCATGCTTCCAAAGAAAGACGTCCTTGCATGGAATTTGATCGGTCCCAATACCTCATGAGTGAGCTCATGTCTTCTGGTCAAGTAGTGAACCTGTATGATCCCTTTGAGAGATTGTATTAATCATATGCTCTCGTATGCACACCAGTTCACTAGTTTTACAGACCTTGATTAGGTCATCAGCCTAATGGCCTGCCAAGTGTACATACTCGAACATATAACAATACATCTGTCTCTAATCAGAGGTTGAATGCATATACCATGATAGTATATGACATATGTCTTAGTCATCTTGTCAAGTCAACACTTTGACCTAACTTATCTGATACATCTGAATCTTATTCCTATGTAGAGGACCAACATCAAGAGGTTGGTCATATATCGACCTTTAGAGAAGGATTGCCATCTCCTTCACAATCTGAAGATCATTTCTTAATAATCATTTGATGGTGCTTGATGAGTCCTCAATCCAACTCTTTAGATATCATCCAATCGCCAGCCTCTATGATTCAACCATTGAATAAAAAACCGTATGATCATTAAGATGACCATGGTACATAATTGATGAATCTCAATTTCATCACCTTTATTCTTTCATTTTAGCCTTCAAGCTCTAACTAAATGCATGTAAATAACGTTACTATGCAAAAAATAACATATATTATTTATTATGTAAATATTGTATAAAATATTATATTTAAAGCCAAAATAAATTAATAAAGAAAAGAACAGAAAAAGAAATTAAATACCAAAGGTATTTAATGACCTTAAACCTCGAGACCTAGGCATCATGATGACTAGGTCGATAAGGAATAAAGTAGGGGGAGATAAAGGCCAAAAATTCAATAAAAATCCTCATTTTATTCTTCAATAATTCATTTTTGGGACATATTTTATTCTTTATTATTTATACCCCAAATAAATAAACTTTGTACATGAAAGTTGTAGATAAAAATAGATAGAAAAACAAAAATTGATTTCACATAAAAATAATACACAGTGCACTTTATACACTCAAAATAAAAATCCAAATCCAAACTTCACAGACATGTATCTTTTCCATACGAACTCAAAATTCATCAAAATCATCTTTAATTGCATATAACTTTTTTGTTAGCTATTAAAAGGTGGTTTCATTTGACTTGGAGTTAAGATGCAAAAGTTAGGTTTTGGACCCCTATTGTACAATATACATGAATAAAATATCCATTTTATTTATTCTTTATAATTTTCACAATCTTATATTTTTATAATTTTGTAAATATTATTTATAGTATATATACACAATTAAAATAAAATAAATCATAAAAATACAAAAAAATAGTATACAAATACATAGATGAATTACTTATACATATACCTATATAATAAATACATCTATTTATTTAAGTGTATAAATAACTTCAAAAAATATAATAAAAATATATTTATGAACATTTAAATTAGTTATAATTATATAAATTATGTATATAAAATAATAGAATTAAAATACAAATTAAAAATAAAATACATACTTTATAGGTAAATATACCTATAAATATACATGTAAAAAGTAAAATACAATAAATAAACATCTAAAAATTATAAAAATCATATTAAAATACTACATAAAATAATAAAGATTTTTATGTTTTAATACAAAAATGAATTCATCTATTATTTTTAAACCAACTAATAAGGGATTAATTCCCTCTTTTGTCCTGTAGTTTGCTGACGTGGCCCAATTGGGGGCGAGTTTTTGTTGACTTCAGTCAACTCCTCATCTCCCTACGCCTGCGACTATCAGACTACGAACCCCCTCTCTTCTTGATTTTCTCCACCATGATATGTTTCTCGAGGATGATCGATCACTTCATGAGATATCTTCCCTGTTCATCCCTGATCCTCGCTGACAATTCGCCTAAGGATGAGCATCATCGATTCACCCGTGATCCCTAGATGAAGCCTCCCATTCAATAGCCTATTTCTTCCACCCTTGTCCATCTTTTTGGTTTTTGTTCATCTTTTGCTCCGCTTTATCCCTTCAAATTGTGCCCTAAGGATTGAGGCTTGTGACAAGAGCCTTACTCCGCCGATTTGTAGTGAGGAGGCGACGTAGGAGGCAATTCCTAGCATCTCCGGCGAGCACCGTCGTGAGGTCCATCTCCTTGGCTTCGACCAGGCTGAGGTACTAGTTTTCTTTGCTTCTTAGATAGATTTTAATTTCAGGTTTTGTTTTGTATTTTTGTTTTAGGCTCTACTCAGTAAGGATTAGCCAAATCCATAGGATCTTTGTTCGTATGATCTCCCGAGCTCCGACCATCGTATATAGCCATCTCCTCCCTGCGCCAACCTCCGCTAAGCACCTCACTTCCTTGCCCATTCATTTCTTCACCTTTCACCCTTCTCTCGCCACCCAGATCTTCATCAGAGCTGGCCTATCGAGATCCATTCCTTCACCTCACCTGAGACCTCGTTACCCCTTCCATTTCCACTTCAAATCCCATCAATAACAACCCAATGAGCTTTGCAGGAGCCGTCCCTTTCTATCTTTGCATGTTTTGTGGTTGGAAGAGCCCACCTGAGGACTGATTGGCCCCAAGAACAGGACTTGCAGACCCATTGAGCTTTCATGACTTACATGGACTCCATTGCTAGCTCCTAGAGCTTTATAAGGGTACCAATCGCTGCGGACATCTTCCCCGAGTGTGAGGATCACTCCAGCATCGAGAAAAAGGCTCGGGTAAGGGAGGATTTGAGGAATGAAGCTCAGAGGAGGAGGAGTTCCTCCATGTTCTTCGAAGATAGAAATCACCATCTGATCTGGAGAGGAGCTCCGGATCAGCTAGGAATGGTCGTATTTGGAGGCGCCACAACCTTCTAATCCCACATGAGATCTAATCTCATCCCCTAATCTGCGAAGCATCATTATTCGTTCAGATCCTGCCACGTGTCAAGTGAAAGATCTAGAGCCAAACGATCGAGTGCCCTTTGGGGGTAAATTTTACATATACCCCTACTCTTTGTTGTATTTTTATTTAGTCTTGTAAATAATTAAAATCGCTATATATTTCTATAAAATTTGCTAAAGGACCCTCGAACTTAGTGCATATTACATCCAGGTGCTTGCCAGCTCAGCTCACGTGGCTCCCCACATGAGACGGGCATTTTGCATACATACCCCTGTGGGTTTCTGTAATTGTAGTTTAATTATTAAAGTTTGAATTTCAGTCATAAACTTTTGGGTAATTTTCATATTAGCTCTTTTATCTTATTTTATTCGCAAATATACCCCTACTAGTTCAATTAATTTTTATGCTTTTTCTATTTTCTAAAATTATCATTTGTGCTCCAAAAAAATATGGGAAAATAGGATAATGTGCATGATGCAGTGTCATTCCATGCTTAATTTATATTTTGCATTTTATGCATGTTTCCTATTTATTAAAAACCATTTAGTGCATGGATATTCCCTGTTAGCCTTAAAAATCCAAATAGATATAAAATCATCTTTAAAAATTCCAAAAAATATTATTTGCCTATTATTATATTTTTATACCTAGACCAAAAAAACCCTAAAAATAGAAAACCAAAATCACTAAAAATTAAAATGCTACAAAATACTTATGAAAATTATAAAAAATCACAAAAAACTCTAAAATATTAGTTTCCATTCTTAGATTTTGTCTATTATATTTATTATATATTACAAATAGTTTTGGAAAAGACTTTTGATAATTTTTAAATTGTAAAACAATTTAGCCTATTTATTTTAGTCACTATTTTGACTTTTCAATTCAATTAAAATCCAAAAGAATTAGAAAAAATCCCTGAAAAATCACAAAAACATTAGAAAAATATAAAAAACTCAAAAATATTTTATTCTGTACCTTTTGATTATTTTTTAAATATATTTATAGTGAAATGGCATACATTGTATTATATTCCTATATATAAATACATATAGTTTATACTTTTTTAATTATTATAAATACCTTATATTTTTTAAAAATCTTAAAAAAGGATTGTTCTTTAGGTATTTTTCTGATTTTTTTATTCTTATTACATATTTTATATTATATATTTCCTATATTATACATATTACTTATATATATTGACATATATACTTATATTATATATTAAAAAGAAAAAGAAATTAAAAAATCATAAAATTTAAAAAGGAAATAAACATTTAAAGTTTAAAAATATAAATAAAATCTATTTCTAAAAAATAAAAACCCACAAAAGTATTAATTAATTAATTGAGTGAGTATCATAGAAAATACCATTAGTATTTATTCATTATTTATTTTTAAATAATAATTAGTGCTACCACGTATTGCTCCATATGTTCGATACTCTATCATATTTACACATATACACATCTATAGTAGATTTATAATAAATTTTAACTCACACACATTGATCGCCTTGAATTTTCTATAGGCTGATTGTTGATCAGAGGTACACTTAGTCACATAGAGATTGATACTCTTGTTTGATTAGCAGACCAATGTAGAAAAGGCCTCTCTTCAAATGGCACCGTTGTTGGGGAGCAACGGAGTGTAGCATTTTTGTACATTATTTCTCTTTTATTTCTATTGCTTATCTTTGATATTTATTTGACTGTTCTGACCACTTGTTTCCTTGTTGATCTTTCTTGCTTGGTACTGGGAGACAACGACGATTTCTTAGGTAGTTGACGTACCTTAGCCGACCAAGAGCGAGCAGGAGAAGGAGACCAAGCAATCTCTTTTAAATTTTTTTGTTTTATTTAGTGAGAGAGTATTTTCTTTTTATTTTATTTTTGTAAAATAAATTGTAATAATTTTGGACGTGGACATTTACACTTTATGAGTTCTAGTGTTCGGATGTTTGTTCACCTGGGGGCCTCGTAGTGTTTTTCGTCGCTATTCTTTTTTTTTCATTTCACACGTTTGAGTTTTTCGACTTTATTTTTATTCGATTTGTGTAATTGAGCCTTAATTTAGGATATACTTGATCGATAGAGTAGGTCCAAAGCCCTAATTGAACTACATGTACCTATAGTATCGTGCTTGGATCTATTCAAATTAAATTGTTAATTATTTAGATTCAAAACCGCGCGTTGCGACAGACTCCACACAACGCTTGCATGTCCTGGTGTGGCGGGCACCGAGGAGTCTCCAAGACCGTACTCTAGGCTTCTTTTCTAGATAGTCAGCTCTTGTTCTTCACGATAATAGCAACACTTATTTCTATGGCGCTTTCATCGGCTTGCATTGCATATAATGTAGGTTTTGATTTCTATTTAGCATCTTGCAAAAAGAGAGCTGGAGGCAAGGTGAGAACCATCTATCTTAACATACATAAGTTTGCATTGATTTTCTGGCTCTCTCCCTTAGATTTTGACTATTTAGGATGCTAAAGGAATTGATGCCACATTAGGATTCGTGCATTTCTTTAAAAATATCTAAAAAAGTGATATCCAATAAAATTGGGACTGCTAATATTGCTCGACCCTAAAATAAAAAATGACAAATCTTGCTTTGGGGAGAGTAACCCCTTCCTTGTACAGGTTGCAAATTAGACTGAGTGAGGCACATACACCTAAGGAATAGAACTCTCATCCCTGGACTCGTACCTTAAGTGCCTGGGTTGGCTCTTGGGCCCTATTATTGTTGAAAATACTTGCCTCAGACATTAGACGAAGTGGTCCCGGTGTTCTAGTAGGTGTGCACCACCGACTAGGACACAATTACTCTAGGTGACTTCACCTGTGAGCTTGTAAATATATTGTATTCTCACTGAAGGTTATGGAGAAAACCTAAATGCATCACAGAAGCATGAAGATCACATCATATGTGATAGGGAGCAACTAGTCGCACTAGTTGCTCAGGGCAACTGATTTTTTTAATCAAAGCGGTGGAACCACATGATCCTAGAACACTTCTCGGATCATTTCATCTAAACCATAAACGAGTATAAGGGTTACCTCTTGAAGCGTGGTTATGATCGTGTCTCTAAAGTAAGAGACCTCCTGTCTCAAGTCCAATCAAACGGAGGAGATGTTTGCAAGCGTGTTGATGAAACACGTGCTCCCCTCAATTCATGTTGATGATACAAGCGACAAATCTCCTGATCTCATCTTACGAGATCCAACATCTTCTTCACGAGTGAGTGATGAATCTCGTATTCATCATGCTAAAAACTCCTTATTAAAATCCCTGCTTAAACAAGCCAATAAAAATATCCTCTAATTATTTGATTTTATCATGTACTATATTGTGTATAATTAACCCTTAATTATTTGTATTTAATTTCCCTTATTTTTCTTGTAAATTATTTTAGCCTCAAAAACCCTTAAAAATTAGGTAGATAACTTGTCTATATTTCACTGACCCTTAAAAAGATTAAAAAAATACAAAAAGATCTCAAAACGGCAAACTTGGTGTTTTTACTCCCTTAAAAATACCCCCAAAAATAACTTTTGTACATATGACCTCTTTTGGCTTTTTAACCAACATGAAAATTGTAGATCTCATCGAGACGAACAACTTTCATGTTTTGACTTTTTTCAAATTCGGCCTCTAACTATTTCTTTTATATTTTTCTTTGTTTTTATTTCTGAATTATTCTGATTGGGCCACGTGGCGCCCTCTGGGCCGCCCACGTGGCCCGCTCTCCTTCCCGCCATCTGGCGCCCAATCTGGGCCGTTAGATCCCCTTCCCCTGCTTGCAGTTGAACCGTCCATCCCGCTTCATTTCTCAGCCCTTGAATCCATCTTCCAGATCTAATCTCGGCCGCTACTTCGCGCCTAAATCTCAGCCCTTCGATCTCATCTTCATCCAATGGTCCTACACATGCCACGTCTTCCCTCCATCTCCACCGTCAGATCTTCAAACCATCCAACGCCTCTCCTTGCTCCACGTCGCCCTTCTGTCCACTATCGTTGGATCTCACCCATCTCTTCATCATGACCGCTCATCATCGCTCACATCTCAGCCGTTCACTCAGATGGCAGGATCTGATCCTCGCCGACCTCTCACGCTCGCATCCTAACCGTTGGATCAATGATCCAACAGTCAGAAAGTCATCTTCCTCCTCCGTAACGCACCTCCCCCCGACCGTTTCATCTCACAAACCCATCACCCCCTTCCTTTTTTGGCAGTCACCCCGACCATCCCCTCGAGCTCCTAACGCCACCTCCATGAACCCTGACCTTCCGTCATCCTCGCGCCACCATCAGCACCCCTCTACCGTTACCACATCTCCATTAAAACCTCGCTCAAAAACGTTTCGCCAGCACCGTAACCCCCGACCACCTCCGCCTATAAAGGACCATCTCCGCCTCCGTTGCACCTGTTCCACCATTTTGGGCTATGCCCTAGTCTCCTCCGCCCCTCCGGTGACAGCGGAGGGGCTGAATGTCGAGGCCAAGATGGGTCTAGCCCGGTGTCGACCCGCGTCGATTCTGCCGCGTATCGGTGTGCCTCCGGCCACCTCCAAGCTCTCTGGTATGGCTGACCAGACTGAGCGATGATCCCCGGACCTCCTCGAGGTCCAGCACAAGCCTCTCCGCCACCGGGTCCCCCTCCCCGACGAGGTCCTCTCCCTCCTTGCTTTTTTCCTTCTTTTTCTCCGATTTACTACGCCTCCTACCTTCACCGTCCCCCTCCACTAATCACTCTACCACATCCACCACACCTCCAACACCCTCGCCGACCCGCTTTCCCTTCTCCAGAACCCCCAACCGCTCCGACCACTCTCCACCGGATCCGCCGGTGAAGATACCTCCGGCCATCGCTCTCGCCGCCCCCACGGCCGTCCAATCACTTCACAAACACCTGCACACATCACGCCTCGGCTATCTAACAGCTACAGGTGCATCGAAGATCAATGATCGGAGCTCTCGCCACATCACCGATCTCCAGCTCCGCCGCGTCACGAGCACCCCCGCCTCACCATTCCGAACGTCGACGGAGCTTCGCCTGGCTTCCACGGGCTTCGCCATAAGCTCAGCAACCTACACCGACCTTCAGGCGAGCCTATAGTGGGCGGTGGAGCTCCACCCAACACGCCGGAGCCCCGCCTCCTCCGGTCGACCACGGCGGAAGAAGATAAAGCAGTTACCGTCCGATCATTTCGATCGGACGGCTGAGATGAAGCCACGTGGTAAACCCGAGCCTCTTCCCCGAACTACAGGCTCGGGTCATCCGAGCCTAGAGCCGTACCACCAGATAGTGCCACATGGACCGAAGCTGAGGTCTGACCCGAGCCTAGCCCCTCACGTGCAGAGCACGTGAGGTGCTGGGTAATTTGCATGAAAGACCCTGTGGTTTATGGTAATTGCATACAGGTCCCCAGGCACGTGCCTCACATGCGTGCCTGGGTATTTTACAGGGAAGCCCTCCAGAATTTGAATAATTGCAAAAAGGCCCCTGCACGCAAATGGAGAAATTACAGAATGGCCCAGGCGGTTTTTGGTATTTGCATTTGTGTCCCTCCAGGGACCTAAATGCATTTATTATCCCTTTATTTTATTTTATTTTTATTACAATTATGCCCTTGCACTGTTTTTAGCATAACTTGAGCATCGTAGGTCCAAATTGCATGATTTTAGTGTCGTTTTGATCCTTGTTTTGTCCTCTTCATCTTAGCATACTTATTTGTCTCATTTGCTCCTGTTTTAAATGAAGTGAATTTTCATGTGCAAATATTGGGACTCTGCTCTCCTTGTCTTACTTTGATCCGATGACCGCTTTTTAATGTGATGATTAATATGGCACTGATTTCATTTCTATGTTGTTGCTCATAATTTTTAGGGAATAATTGTAGGCTTTATTATTCTCTTGCATATTTATTTCATGCATCCTTTATAATTGCATAAAAACTGATAATAATGCATGCATCATAGCATCACTTTGCGTGGCCTTATAAATTGCATATGGACCTGAAATTGAGATTAAATCACATTGAACTTCATGAATCGAATTCAATACTCAGATTAGGCTGCCGTATCCCTGTGTTCGACCTTGGTACACTTACCAAGCAAAAATATTCCACAGCATTCAAAGATTGTGGTATTTTGACGACCGAAATCCGCTTCCTATACTACAATTCCTCATTATTAAAGAGGTGGATTTCGCGTTCATCAAATGGCGCCGTTGCCGGGGATACGGCTTTGCTTAATTTTTGGATTTGATTTTTTTTGTGTGTTTTTCAAAAATTTTCAGGTCTTCATTTCATGCATCATTTATTTGCATATCAATGGCTGATTTATTGTCTCCAGGATTTCTAACGTTTATCTTTTTTGGCAGGGCCCATGGTGATCGAGGACGCTTGATCCTCATGGAGGCGTGAAGTCAAGAACTTCCGCTGAAGAGGCTGCGAAAGAACTTGTGAAGGATTTGGGAGATTTTTATCAGTTAAATTGCATTGCATTTTGTAAAAAAAAATCTTGCATCTGCATATTTATTTTCAGTCTTGCATATTGTACAAAAAAAAATCCCCCCCCCTCACACACACACACACACCTACACTGCACATGCACATACTCACCCTCCCCCTGTATAATTCACTCTCTCTCTCTATCTCTCTCTCTCCCTCTGTGTATATCTATTTTTCACAAACCCCCTCCCCCTCTCCCTTGTATCATAGAACCCCCCCCCCTAACGCAGACCTTACGTAGGCTATTTGTAGCCTAAGTATAGGGGGGACCTGCCTGCTCTTTTCTCCCTCATCCCGTCTTCTTGTACTTAGGCCAATTTCGGCCTAAGTATAGGGGGACCCTCCTCCTCAGTTCCGCTATATCACCCGGTACTTGAACCGAGCCTTGGCTTCATGGCACTTGTGCGATGAGGACATAGCAAATTTTAAGTATAGGGGGTATACCGTATATTATTATATTTTACTTTAGCCTTAGCTCGCGTTTTAAAACTTTTTAAAATTTTATTTTTCGGGGTGGGTTTTGGTAAACTAGTGAACTGAGTAAAAACCTGTAAAAAATTAAAAATTGAGGAATTAATTTTGTAAATATTCCTTTTGAATTTTTTTTAAAAAAATGAAAATTAAAACCCATAAAAATTTGCAAAAGGTAAAAATCACACAAAAAAATCACTAACCCTTGGAGTTGGTGTATTCCTGACACATTCACACTCACGCAGAGCTTGAGGATTTTGAGGACACTGGATCTCTGGGATCGTGAGAGTCTGAGTTAACATGCCTTAGTCATTAGGGTTTTCCTGACTTAAATATCCACACTCCTCTGGTTTGAAAGATTTGAGTGCTATATTGCACTCTTTATCTCTACTTTCAAGAAAATATGATCAGCACAGTCACTTCCACAACTGCATGATTGATGAGCTGAGATGAGATATCACTTGAGGAACTAGGATCAGAGATTTAAATTTAGACCCGATCTTATGATATTCGAGGATGGGATAAAGTTAATGAAGGCTTCAGAAAACCTGAGTGTCAGCAAAAACCCTAGCCCATATGTGAACAAGATTCATATGCTATCTCTTGATATTTACCTAAAAGTGCCAGGGTGTGATGAAACTTAAAGAAACTTGTTGATCAGTATGCGCCAATCTCTTGGTAAAAGCAGTGGAGCTAGCCAACAAAAGAAATGAAATGTCAAAGAAAAGCTCTAAAATCAAAGTCAATTCCAAATGAGCTTCCACCAATGGTGAGCGCTCCCAACCATTTTCAAAATGTCCACTTGGACCAAGCGTTAAATAGGACCAAGAAGTCGGGCTGACACCACAAAAAGGGCCCTGCATCGTAAGCGATACAAGTCTGGGTGTCGAAGGTATCTTAGATACTCAGAAAAGACACACCCCGGTGTACTCCCAGAAAAACAAGTGCAAACGACTCCAACTCTCTTGACGGACACATTGATCAACAAAGTATTAATACACATGTGTTGAGTAAAAGGCACTCGAGAGGCCCCTTGTTCCAATGTGAGGTTGAGAAAATTAGACACAATCCCAGTACCTCCATCATCTGGCCGTCCATCAACATTTCAAAGTCTGACAAACTAATGAGACGGTGGACTGAAGCAAGAACATACTTATTCCCTAGTATTGAGGACTAGGTCTAGAGGAAAATCTTTGGGATTGGAACTTTGGGTGATGCATCGACTCGGCTCTCATGAAATGCAGTACACTAAAATGTCATATCCTTATATTATATGTACAAAAAGAGAGTCTGATGATCATAGAAGTTGGATTCCTTCTGACTAAGGCTTGGATAAATCCAGAATTTTAGGATCACTTAGGTCAAGGGTCTTCGAAAGATCAAGCCTTGAATTTTTCACACGTACTCCCAGGAATTAATCCAACTCCTTCATTCTTTAGATGCTCGAGGACGAGCATGGTTTAAGTATAGGGGTATGATGAATCTCGTATTCATCATGCTAAAAACTCCTTATTAAAATCCCTGCTTAAACAAGCCAATAAAAATATCCTCTAATTATTTGATTTTATCATGTACTATATTGTGTATAATTAACCCTTAATTATTTGTATTTAATTTCCCTTATTTTTCTTGTAAATTATTTTATCCTCAAAAACCCTTAAAAATTAGGTAGATAACTTGTCTATATTTCACTGACCCTTAAAAAGATAAAAAAATACAAAAAGATCTCAAAACCGCAAACTTGGTGTTTTTACTCCCTTAAAAATACCCCCAAAAATAACTTTTGTACAGATGACCTCTTTTGGCTTTTTAACCAACATGAAAATTGTAGATCTCATCGAGACGAACAACTTTCATGTTTTGACTTTTTTCAAATTCGGCCTCTAACTATTTCTTTTATATTTTTCTTTGTTTTTATTTCTGAATTATTCTGATTGGGCCACGTGGCGCCCTCTGGGCCGCCCACGTGGCCCGCTCTCCTTCCCACCATCTGGCGCCCAATCTGGGCCGTTAGATCCCCTTCCCCTGCTTGCATTTGAACCGTCCATCCCGCTTCATTTCTCAGCCCTTGAATCCATCTTCCAGATCTAATCTCGGCCGCTACTTCGCGCCTAAATCTCAGCCCTTCGATCTCATCTTCATCCAATGGTCCTACACCTGCCACGTCTTCCCTCCATCTCCACCGTCAGATCTTCAAACCATCCAACGCCTCTCCTTGCTCCACGTCGCCCTTCTGTCCACTATCGTTGGATCTCACCCATCTCTTCATCATGACCGCTCATCATCGCTCACATCTCAGCCGTTCGCTCAGATGGCAGGATCTGATCCTCGCCGACCTCTCGCGCTCGCATCCTAACCGTTGGATCAATGATCCAACGGTCAGAAAGTCATCTTCCTCCTCCGTAACGCACCTCCCCCCGACCGTTTCATCTCACAAACCCATCACCCCCTTCCTTTTTTGGCCGTCACCCCGACCATCCCCTCGAGCTCCTAACGCCACCTCCATGAACCCTGACCTTCCGTCATCCTCGCGCCACCATCAGCACCCCTCTACCGTTACCACATCTCCATTAAAACCTCGCTCAAAAACGTTTCGCCAGCACCGTAACCCCCGACCACCTCCGCCTATAAAGCACCATCTCCGCCACCGTTGCACCTGGTCCACCATTTTGGGCTATGCCCTAGTCTCCTCCGCCCCTCCGGTGACAACGGAGGGGCTGAATGTCGAGGCCAAGATGGGTCTAGCCCGGTGTCGACCCGCGTCGATTCCGCCGCGTATCGGTGTGCCTCCGGCCACCTCCAAGCTCTCTGGTACGGCTGACCAGACTGAGCGATGATCCCCGGACCTCCTCGAGGTCCAGCACAAGCCTCTCCGCCACCGGGTCCCCCTCCCCGACGAGGTCCTCTCCCTCCTTGCTTTTTTCCTTCTTTTTCTCCGATTTACTACGCCTCCTACCTTCACCGTCCCCCTCCACTAATCACTCTACCACATCCACCACACCTCCAACACCCTCGCCGACCCCCTTTCCCTTCTCCAGAACCCCCAACCGCTCCGACCACTCTCCACCGGATCCGCCGGTGAAGATATCTCCGGCCATCGCTCTCGCCGCCCCCACGGCCGTCCAATCACTTCACAAACACCTGCACACATCACGCCTCGGCTATCTAACAACTACAGGTGCATCGAAGATCAATGATCGGAGCTCTCGCCACATCGCCGATCTCCAGCTCCACCGCGTCACGAGCACCCCCGCCTCGCCATTCCGAACGTCGACGGAGCTTCGCCTGGCTTCCACGGGCTTCGCCATAAGCTCAGCAACCTACACCGACCTTCAGGCGAGCCTATGGCGGGCGGTGGAGCTCCACCCAACACGCCGGAGCCCCGCCTCCTCCGGTCGACCACGGCGGAAGAAGATAAAGCAGTTACCGTCCGATCATTTCGATCGGACGGCCGAGATGAAGCCACGTGGTAAACCCGAGCCTCTTCACCGAACTACAGGCTCGGGTCATCCGAGCCTAGAGCCGTACCACCAGATAGTGCCACGTGGACCGAAGCTGAGGTCTGACCCGCGCCTAGCCCCTCACGTGCAGAGCACGTGAGGTGCTGGGTAATTTGCATGAAAGACCCTTTGGTTTATGGTAATTGCATACAGGTCCCCAGGCACGTGCCTCACGTGCGTGCCTGGGTATTTTACAGGGAAGCCTTCCAGAATTTGAATAATTGCAAAAAGGCCCCTACGCGCAAATGGAGAAATTACAGAATGGCCCAGGCAGTTTTTGGTATTTGCATTTAGGTCCCTCCAGGGACCTAAATGCATTATTTATCCCTTTATTTTATTGCATTTTTATTACAATTATGCCCTCGCATTGTTTTTAGCATAACTTGAGCATCGTAGGTCCAAATTGCATGATTTTAGTGTCGTTTTGATCCTTGTTTTGTCCTCTTCATCTTAGCATACTTATTTGTCTCATTTGCTCTTGTTTTAAATGAAGTGAATTTTCATGTGCAAATATTGGGACTCTTCTCTCCTTGTCTTGCTTTGATCCGATGACCGCTTTTTAATGTGATGATTAATATGGCACTGATTTCATTTCTATGTTGTTGCTCATAATTTTTAGGGAATAATTGTAGGCTTTATTATTCTCTTGCATATTTATTTCATGCATCCTTTATAATTGCATAAAAACCGATAAAAATGCATGCATCATAGCATCAATTTGCATGGCCTTATAAATTGCATATGGACCTGAAATTGAGATTAAATCACATTGAACTTCATGAATCGAATTCAATACTCAGATTAGGCTGCCGTATCCCTGTGTTCGACCTTGGTACACTTACCAAGCAAAAATATTCCACAGCATTCAAAGATTGTGGTATTTTGACGACCGAAATCCGCTTCCTATACTACAATTCCTCATTATTAAAGAGGTGGATTTCGCGTTCATCAGTGAGGTGGACCGAAGAAGACAAAGATCCACGAGTAGTCGAAGTGGCAGCACTACGACGTAGCGATGATGACCACAACTCTCTCTAGGGTACCAAGGTGGACGCCCATAATGAGAGAGAGAGAGTCGACATGTAGAGAGAGAGAGACAATTTTGTTTCATGTATGTAAAAATAAAAGGCTAGGTCTACCCTTCTATTTATACAATTTTGGATGTCCATGGATCACAATCCATGTGCACACAAATCCAACGGATGAGATTGATTTGTGCTTTCAATCAATGGCCATGATCTTGTTGTGTTTTTAATTACCAACAACAAATTTGTTGGCTTTAAATTAAATTAAATATATTGAAATAAATAAATATATTTCAATTTAAATTACACAACCAAGGATAGAATTAATTGGAAGAATGGAACCCCATTCCATATATGGGGTGGAGGACCGCCTAGTTGAGAGAGATCAACTTGGCCGTCCACCCTTGTATGGCAAGAAGGCTTCATCATTCCAATTTTGTTGAGATATTATTCTTCAACAATAACTCCATATATGCAATAACCTTTATTGCATAATTATTCATCAAAATAATTCCAAATTATTTTGTGACAATTTCAGTCATGCTATTAATATTTATGAATCATATTCATACATCCAAAATAAAATGTAATTGCATTTACAATTAATTGTCTGATGTGAATCCAATTCACATTAACATTTAATTTGTAAATACCAATTACAATTAACTCTCTATAATATATTATAAATCACATAAATAATATCCATGAATAATATGAACAATGCTATCAACATTAATCATATCCTTGATAATTAAATCACATTTAATCATCTCGGATGCCCATTCTCATGTGCCTAAATAATATGAATCACAATCATATTATTCGCAATAATTAAAGCATATTTAATTATTCATTTTTCTCAATGCTCATATATATTATCAACAATGGAATTATTCTTTAACTCTTTCAAGAATAATGCGCTTTCTCTGAGGATACTTGGAGATAAGAACATGCTGATTGTACGTTCCACATATAGTGACTTGGATACTGAGATCATATCTCAAATCCAAATCTTGGGGACCTCCCATAGATGTTTGATTAAATCAAAGCCATAAATCTAATCTTCTCATTGCATCTGAATCACATTCAAATCACTATCCAACATTTGGACCAAGATTAGATTACTTCTCTATTGAGAGCAGTCACTAAAATCCTCCAGACTGTTTCACAAGGCAAAACCGCAGTCGATGTTCTGACCACTCAAAAGACCATAGTTAGTTAACAATCAACCCATGAATACAAATCAAGCAATGAATATCAAAAAGTGAGTTAAAATTTATTAATCTCTACAACTAGATATATAACAAGGAAGTATGTAGAGGTCAAGCCACAGAGAGCAAGATGGGTAGCCTATGGTTATTTTTAAACAAAGTGTATTATGTGTAACCATGTCATTTATTATGTATCTACACATGTACATTTTTTGTGGGTTTTTAATTTTTATTTTTTGTTTTGTTTTATATTTTATATTTTGTTTTTAATTTTCTATTTTTATATTATATATATATATTGGATTTTCAAATTTTGTATTTCTTGATATAAGAAGTAATATAGGATATAATGGAATATATACATAATAAAGGATAATATAGGCATAAACATAGCTAAAAATATCAAAAAGTGGCAGAAAAACATAATTTTAGGTTTTAAACAATTTTTTACTATTTTGTAATTTTTAGTGAATTTTGCTTATTTTTATATATTTTTAAAGTAAAAAACACCCTAAAACAAGGATTTAATAAATATCTGAGATTGAAATGAAAACTAAAAAAAGCAAATGAAGTCTAAAATTTTCCAAATCAATTTTACTATATAGATCATAGTTTAAATAAAATTATAGAGTAGGAGACACTATTTTTGGGATTTTTAGGAATTTTGTAATTTTTTATTAAGGTTTTTGAGGTTTTTTAATTTTTTAAGAGTTTTGTTTTTCTATTTTAATGATTTTTGGTTTGAAGGCTAAAAATACATAAATAAGCCACATATTTTTTGGGGATTTTCCATTGACGTTTTGATATTTTTTGGTATCTTATAAAGTTGACAGAACAAATATATGCTCCTTTTAATTTTAATAAATGGTTAAAATATGAAAAATGCAAAATAAATACATGGCTTGAAAGTACATGCTACCATGCATCTAACCCTATTTTTTCACAATTTTAGGAGCTAGGGTGCTATTTTTAATAGATGAAATTCAAGCACCAAAATCAAACACTAGCAGGGGCATATATATAAATAAATTAAAGTTTGAGGGCCACTATGCAATTTTCATAAAAATGTACAATGTATTTTTAATTCTATTGGACTAAACATAATACAAGAAGTCAGAGGGATGTCCTAGTAATTTACCCTGCTCATATGGGACGACGCATGAGCTGAGATGGACTGGACCTAGATGTAATTAAATTAAGCACAAGGTCCTTTTTACAAAATGTCCATTTTGTTTTAAACGCTACAATTTATTTATAGCATTAATAAATAAATATACAAAAGACAGGGTATGGTTTGCAAATTACCCCATCGTGCGGGCTATTGGACGGTCCTCCTTCCTTCACTTAAACACGTGGCGTCACCTAGTAGCGTGATACCCCTTCACCGATCTGCGGTGCTGATTTGATCTTGGGCTTCATCAGACGGCTGGAGCGTGGCATGATGGAACGACCAGTATTATAACTGGATGGGCGCCTCCATCTGACAGCTACTACTCTCTTCCAAGAACATCGAGGAACAGTGAGCTTCCCTACCTTTGATAGCCGATTTCTCCTCCCTTCAGCGGTTTCCTGCAATGGCATTGGCTCTACTCCTTTAGGGGAGTTGTCTGCAGTTGATGATTATCGCTAGAAGGTCCAGGACTCCAAGGAAAGGCCAGTCGAGCTCGAGGAAGATAGGAGACCTGGGGGACTTCAGATCGAATCGAATTGAAGCCAGAAGGGCTCCGTTGAGCTCAGGACATGTAAGAAATGATTCTAGGGCTCAAGGCGATAATCTTTGACCTAGTTTGAAGCTTTATAGCACATGGCAATAAGGTGGATGAAGAGGCTCCAATGTATTATGGTAGAAGAGCCTCGATTCACTGATCCAGCAAGGATCAGGGGGTCTGATAGGATCGATTCGATGAAGAAAGTGATGGGGAACGAAGTGAGGCAAAAATGGGAGTCAGAACGGGTTGGAATCACAGTGAATCATCCGAAGACCCAGTGGCTCCGACGATCAGAAAAATTGAGATTCAAGCTCTAACCTAATTGATTAAACCTTAAACTAAATACTAGAATGAAAAGATGATATGAAAATCTAACTAGAAATTAAAATTCGCAGCTCTTATACCTGTTGTGGTCAACGGGGAGCAGGGCGTGCCGGAGCACCCTCGTGGATCTCCCTTCTTCTTGCTCGGTTGCTTCCAATCGTGGGGGAAGCCACTACTGTCATCGGAACTTCATGATCACACACGAGGCTGCACTTAGGAGCTCCAAGAGAGACCAAAAAAAGGAGGGTGGAATTTATTTATAGATAGTGAGTTCGAGTGATATTGGATGATGATTGTTGACACGCTCGAGGCAAATTGGGAGAATCTAATGATCCCACGAGGTAGACATATGTGAGGTGTGGGGTTTTCGTGAAGTGCTTGAGGTAGAAGGACCATCAGGGAGGCATGGAAAAATCAGAGAAGAAGAGGGACTCGAGGCTCTGAAAGTAGTTAGAGCTGAAAGACAGGGAGTTGATCGAGGTCAACGATTGTCACACCCCTATTGGTCCACGTAAGGGCACTACATGACCAAAATGCCCAATTATTCAAAAATAAATAATTAAAAACAGTAAATGATTTTATTAATTTTTTAGTATAAAATAAAAAATGTTTATTGTTTTATGTAGTATTTTATGATGATTTGTATTTATTTTTTGAGTTATTTTTTAGTAGTTTATTTTTAAGGGTTTATTTATAGGTATATTCATATATGTTTTGACTTTTTTATTTTGTATATTTTTATTTTTTTATTTTATTATCTTATTTTATGTATTCACAACTTATTTTTAGGTGTATAAATATAATTTTATCATATTATTATAATATATTATGTACACTCAATTAAATAGGAGTATGATATATAGGTATAAGTATATGTATTTTACCTATGTATTTTATATAAGTCTTTTGTTTTAATGTTTTATTTCTGTTTTTATTTCAGTTCTAGTATGTACATATACTATAAATAATATTTACAAAATTATAAAAATACAAAATTATAAAAATAATAAAGAAAAAATAAAATGAATATTTTAATTGGGTGTATTATACAATTGGGGTCCAAAACCTAACTTTCACACCTTAATTCCAAAAAAATATGAAACCACATTCATTAAATAGCTTATTAAAAGTTATATAGAATTGAGGTGATTTTATATATTTTGAATTTTTATTTGAGAGATATGGGTCTGTGAAGTTGAGATTTTGGATTTTATTCAGATTATAACTTTTACTATGTATATTATTTTTGTATGAAATCAATTTTGTATTTTTCTATATTTTATTTTCTACAACTTTCATGTATAAAGTTTCTTCACTTGAGGTATAAAAACTAGAAAAAAATGGGTCCCAAAAATGAATAATGAATGAATAAATAAAAGGATTTTTATTGGATTATTGGCCCTTATCTCCCCCACTTTATTCCTTGTCGACCTAGTCATAAATACGCCTAGGTCTCGAGGTTTGGGATCATAAAATATCTTTGATATTTTATTCCTTCTCTTTTTTTTCTTTATTCTGTAAGTTTGGCATTAAAAACAGTAGTTTATACATCAATTGTATAATAAAGAATGAATGTTAATTTGCTCAGATTAAGGGTATTTACATGCATGTACTAGTGTTTTTAAGGCCATAATGATAGAATAAAGGTGATGAAATGTAAATTCATCACCCCTATACTTGCCTTTTCTAGTCCCTAGCAAACACTTCTGCCATAAGTGCATAAAAGAAAAACAAAGAAAATAAAAAGAAAGCAAGGTGAATTAAGTTTAATTTTCAAACTTGTCTTCACACAATCAAAGTTTGGAGCCTAAGTCGGTCCTTTGAAAATTTAGTACGATCGAAACCTTATTTGGAATCGGATTTGAAACCCAACAACCTTCGAGAATCCTAAAACTCTGCTCAAGTCTCCTCAATAGTCAGGTCAACATACTTTAACTCATACACAAACCTTTATGAATATGAATCTGACTTGTATAGTGTATGTGATAGTGGCTCTCCCCAACTGAAATGACAAAGAGACTGACTTGTCCAGCATGACAACCCAATGATTCCCCAATCCAACAACTCTTTCCTCGAGGAGCGGGGTATTCCCTTCTAAGTTCAAGTGGCAACCGACTCAAGAGGTGGAGGTGAAGAGAAGAATGGACGGTAGCCAGTGTAGCTACCTATCCTTGGATGCTTGACCAGTGTAGCCAAGTCATCCATTTGCAAGCTCACATATCATGACTTTGAAGTACAATCTTGTTTATAGACTATTCAAATATGTACACTCCGACATGCATTTTATTTTCAATCAGACCTGACCACTTTTTTTGGAGTTTTTGCTTTTTGCATTTTTTAAATATTATATACAACAGCATTTGCATAAAGAGTTTTTCCTCTCGAGTCAGTAGACTATCCCTCTTTTGAAGCATTATTGCAACCCACACTCTCTTGTCTTCAGATATTTCTGCTACTGGACGGGTTGGGGTGCACATCCCTCCATAGATGAGGACAAATGTTTCCATTTGTGTGTGTCTCATACCAGCAAATCCAATCCCCTCACCACTCCAATTGAGTTGAGCCAAGTGAAAGGTGCATGTGTTCAAGTTAGGTCACTATCAACAATAGCTGTGTGTGTGCTCTGAAATACTCTACTTAGGCAGTCAAGAATCCATTGAACTAAGTCTCGTAATTCTCAAAGAATTAAGTCAACTAGACATGAAGTACCTAAATTCCATCTCCTATAAGGTTCCTGTAATTAGGTAGATTTAAAGTCCAACTAAGCTCCAATATTCGGATTTTACTTCGAGTTGTCTAATTATCAAACTCAATCCGAAAATGCGAATGCTATAAAAATGCTATGTACAATGCAGAAAATATTTTTGTGATGTAATTTTCAATTTTTGAACTTTTTATGGATTTTTGAAAAAGATGATGCAAATGCATTTTTTTCAAAAAGATTTTTCAAATGTTTTTGGTATTTTGGGTTTTACAAATGTTTTTGTGATTTTTGAAAACAAAAGTTTTTGGCTAAACAGTAGGTACAAATATTTACACGGGGATGCATCTTGCATTTACAAGAGTTAGGGTTTTAAGAATTTACAAGGGCTATGTGATCATTTTTATAGCTAATAATATACAAATTAATAAAGATTTTTTGTGTGATGTATATATATTCCTCAATCTTATTTGAAAACCATTTTATAAACAATTTTGAAAAGTCCAAAATAATTTTTCCAATAATTTTGCAAACATTTACGGACATTTGAAAATCATTTTGCAAAGGTTTTTCAAATAGTATCTATTGTTTTTTTTCAAAATATTTTTGCAACCATTTTGGAAAACATTTGCAAATAGGTTTTCAAAAATTTTATTTCACATAATGAAAACAAATTTTTCAAGCAAAACAATTTTAAAAGGTTGAAAATATTTAACAAAACGTTTTCCAAATAGTTTTCAAATATTTTTCAAAAAGATTTTCAAACTATTTTTCAAGTATTTTGGAAAAAATATTTTTGCCTGATTTATTAATCAGCACATACAAAAAGAATTTGAGGAACAATATAAAGCTTTTTATTAAGTTTTTTAATGTATTTAATTAACATTTTTAGCCATATTTATTAAAAATATGAAAGTACGAGTTATGGCTAAAGTATATACGCAATATAGACGACCCCCCTATACTTAGTTAGAGTTATGTCCTCATTTATCGGAGAGGAAAAGAGAAGACATAACTCGTATTGAGTATAGAAAAGCCTCAAGAATTAAGGAATGAGGGAATGAATTGGGAAATAAGAAGTTGACCATGAACAGATCGTACTCAGACTGTCTCCCTCTATACTTATGGTAAGATATCCCTTAGTCAAGGCAATAAGAGGAGACAGGGGAAGGATCAAAGAATGAAATAAATCAGGGTGCAACCCCCATACGTAGGACAAAGTACATCTTAAGTATAGAAGACTGACAAGAAGGGGTGGTACACGCATTTTTTTCATGAGTAACAAAAACTGAAAACAAAAAGAAGAAAAGAAGAAAATATAAAAGCTTAAAGAAAAAGTTTTTGAGTGGCATTATCTAAATCTTTTTATGCTGCTACTGTTGTGGATGTATCTTAATAGCGTAGTACTTGGATAGAGTCGATAACGACCAAGAAGGTGTCATGCTCGAGGTAGGGCTTCAGTAGTTGACCGTTGTTGACAAATGGTTGTGCGTCAGGAGCCAATTCTGATATCACAATACTTCCATTGTCACACACTTCTTGAACTTTGAATGACCCTGTCCATTTGCTTTTTAATTTACCCAAGAAGATCTTCAACTTTGCATCGAATAACCACACTTTCTATCCAATCTTGAAGGTCTTTCGTCTGATGTGCTGGTCGTTCCAGCGTTTAACCTTATCCTTGTACATTAATGTGTTATCATATGCATAATCTCGAAATTCCAGGAGCATGTTCAGATCCTCTTTCCTCTTCTGACCACCTAGTTGTGAGTCCAAATTACAAATGTTCACTACCCACAATGATTTATGAATAAATTCCACTAGCAAGTGGCATGGCTTTCCATATACAAGGCGATAGGGCTACATGCCCAATGAGGACTTATAAGCAATTTGGTATGCCCAGAGAACTGAGTCCAAAAGCTGGGACCAATTTTTCCTGTCCAGCTTGACATGCTTCTGAAGTATCACCTTGATTTCTCTGTTAGACATTTCTGCCATACCGTTGGTCTTAGTATGGTAAGGAGATGCAATGCAATGCTCGATGCCATACTCCTTCGTTAATTTCTTGACCTCTTTATTAATGAAGTGACTGCCCCCGTTTGATATCAGTATCTTCGGAATCCCGAACCATGAGATAATGTTATCTTTTAGAAAGCAAAATATTGTACGACTATCTGCAACTCGAGGGGGGATAACTTCTACCCAGTGACTCATAAAATCAACGACAAGAAGGATGTGCTCATATCCCTGACTGTTGGGAAAGGGTCCCATGAAATCGATCCCCCAAGCATCAAATACATCAGCTATATGAATGATCTTTAGCGGCATGGAATCTTTAGCTGTAGGGGTGCCTTTCAACCACTGACAGTCAGTGCATCGTTTGAAAAATGCTACTACATCCTTAAATAATGTAGGCTACCAGAGGCCACATTGCAATACTTTCGTTGTCGTTCTGTCTCTAGAGTGGTGTCCACCAGATTCGAGCTAGTGATAATGCTCGAGGACACTATGTTGCTCTGCCTGGGAATGCACCTACGCCAAATACAATCTGCTCCTTCCCTGAATAAGAGAGGTTCTTCCCATTGGTAGAAATGGATCATTGACAAAAATTTGTCCTTTAAAATCCTCGTCCATTTGCGTGGAACTATACCTGAGACGAGGTAGTTGACAATATAAACATACCAAGGGAGTGAATCCACGACCAGAATTGATTCATCAGGAAAAGTGTCTGTGATGGGTGCACTGTGCAGTGGAGGATCTTGCGACTTTATTCTGAAGAGGCAATCTGCTACCACATTCTGAACTCCAGGCTTGTCTTTAATTTCCAAGTCGAACTCCTAGAGGAAAAGGATCCATCTAATTAATCTGGTCTTGGCATCCTTCTTCTGCTGTAAATATCTGATAACAGAGTGGTCAGTGTAGATGGTGAATTTCGATCCAAGGAGATAAGATATGAACTTCTCAAGGGAGAATACCATAACCATCAATTTTTTCTATGTCACAGTGTATGTTCTCCGAGCTTCGTATAATGTTTTGCTGGCATAATGAATGGAATAGGGTGCCCTATCTTTCCTCTGTCCTAGGATAGCTCCAACTGCAAAATCTAACGCATCTGTCATGATCTCAAAAGGAAGAGACCAATCAGGAGATTGTAGGACTGGAGCTTGGGTAATTAGCTCCTTCAGTTGATTGAATGAAAGAAGAACTGGTTGATCAACATTGAATTCTGTCTGCTTGCACAATAATTCTGTAAGAGGTCAGGCGATGCGGTTGAAATCACAGATGAATCTTCTATAGAATCCCACATGCCCCGGAAATGACATTACATTCTTCACCATCTGAAGTGGCTCAAGATTGACAATCACGTCCACCTTTGCCATGTCGACTTCCATGCCACGTTTGGAAACGGTGTGGCCCAACACAATCCCTTCTGTGACCATGAAGTGACTCTTTTCCCATGATAATACCAGATTGACATCATGGCATTTCTGAAGTGCTCTGTCTAGATGATCAAGACAAGAATCGAAGCTGTCATCATAGATGGAGAAGTCATAAACACCTCAAGAAAACTACCTACCATCTCGACAAAAACTACAAGCATGCATCTCTGGAATGTTGTCGGTGTGTTGCACAGTCCAAAGGGCATTCTCCTAAAAGCATAAAGGCCGAACGAGAAAGTGAGGTTGTTTTCTCTTGATCTTTAGGGGTGATTGCCACTTGGTTGTATCCAGAGTACCCATCTAGAAAGTAGAAGTACTCCTTGCCAGCCAGTCTTTCCAGAACTTGGTCAATGAATGGTAAGGGGAAGTGGTCATTCTTGGTTGTTGCATTGAGGTGGCGGTAGCCAACACATACACACCATGATGTTGGTACTCGAGTAGATATCTCCTCTAATCTGTCATTTGTAACCATAGTGAGCCCTAATTTCTTTGGAATGACGTGTAGTGGACTCACCCATTTGGAGTCGGAGATAGAATAAATGAACCCCGCATGACACCACTTCGTAATTCCGTCATGACAATGTCCCTCCGATTCGGGTTCAGTCTTCTTTGAAACTCACAGGACGGCTTGGCATCTTCTTCCAGGTAGATGTGGTGTGAGCATAGAGCAGGATTTATCCCGCAGAGATCTGAAACATGCCAACCAAGTGCCTTGCGATTTTTCTCTTTGATAATTAAATCACATTTAATTATATTAGATAACTCTCCTTATAATATGAATCAAATTCATATTATTCATGATAATTGAATCACATTTAATCATCAATTTTCTCAATGCTTGGATACATATATCAACAATGAAATTATCTTGAACTCTTTCAAGGATAATGTGCTTTCTCCGCGGATACTTGGAGATAAGGACATGCCGATTGTATTGTTCCACGTATAGTGACTTGGATATTGAGATCACATATCAAATCCAGATCTTGCAGACCTCTCATAGATGCTTGATTAAATCAAGACCGCAAATCTAATCTTCTCATTGCATCTGAATCACATTCAGATCAATGTCCAACATTAGGACCAAGATCAGATTACTTCTCTACTGAGAGGAGTCACTGAAATCCAGACATGTTTCATCACTCCCTAGGAATGGAAGCGTCATGGTTATACAATCATTTTTGATCACATCACCCTCAAGTATTCCTAATACCTGTACATCCTGCATACTTGAAGACCCAGATTAAACCCAAAGTATTAGATCAAATTTATACTGTCTACTTCAGGGTCTTATCACTAAGTTTCTCATTCGACTATTGGGAGTTGGTATCGATCATATACTTTTCAAAAGCATATATCATACCCAGGTGTTGATCATATACTTTCCAAAAGCATTTATCAAACCTACAAATTCAGTCAAGCTTCCAAAGCGGACGATCGTGCACGGAATTTGATTCTTCCCAATATCTCATGAGTGAGCTCATATCTTCCGGTTCAGTAAATGAACCTGTATAATCCCTTTGAGAGATCGTACTACTCATATGCCCTTGCATGCACACCAGCACGACGTTGTATAGACCTTGGTTAGGTCATCAGACTATTGGTCTGCCAAATGTGCATACTCATAAACATGTTATCATGACAACATCTGACAACATAAACATAGGACTTTGTTATCTCGATCTCATTAAGTCAACTTTTTGACCTAACTTATCTAACACCTCCGAATCTCTATTCCAATGCAGAGGACCCGCATCAAGAGGTTAGATATCAATCTATAGAGAAATGATTGCCATCTCCTTCTCATGCTGGAGATCCTCTCTTAATAATCATTTGATGATACTTGGCGAGTCCTCAATCTAACTCTATAGATATTCATCCAAGTACCAGCCTCTGTGATACAATAATTGAATCAAAATTGTATGCTCATCAAGATGGCCATGGTACATAACCTAATTGTACTAGGGGACCTATTATGCAAATTAGTTATTCTTCATTTCATATCAGGGAATGATATTTGCAATAAAAGTTATTGCATAATGGCTCGCCGTGGGCTCGCATGACCAACAAGGAGGGTATTGTTGATGTGGTACAACCGCGTACTGTGATACAACTGTGGCTGGCAGTACTGCGGCTGTGCATACTACCGGCTGCCTCCATTGGTTATGGTACTACGGAGGCTAGTGATATTAAGGCAGGGGTTGAGAGGATTGTTGATAGAGACCACCCTGGGATTGGTGGTAGGCCATGTTGCCTTGTGGCTGCCCTTGAGGATGTTCAATAGGATAAGCCAGTTGTGCATCATTGCTCCGTACACCGGTTACTTATTGAATCAAGGGTGGAGGTGAGAAAGCTGGATCAGAAGGTGGAAGGATGCCTGGCTGGTAGACTACCATCTGCTGCTGTGGCAGGCCCTAATCGGGTGCCTGCACGCAGGATACATGCTGGACTGCCGGTGGTTGCTGACTCGGCTGAGGCTGTTGTGGAGGTGCTGGCGCATCTTTCTTCTCAACTGGAGTCTCTGTAGATGGTGTCGCTGACTGGAATGAACTGATGGTGCTCACTAGCTGCTCCAACTGCTTGGTGATCTCGTCCAGCCTGTCTAAGTGTTGTGTCCTCAGAGAGCTTCTCAAGATCCTGTGATCGCTTCTCGTTGATATCAACCTTTGAGAGATGGCCCCTGATGATGCTGAGTAGGGGTGCACATGGATCGGATAAAATCCGTAATCCAATCCAATCCGTTGTCATTGGATTGGATCGGTTTGGATTTATAAGTCTAATGGATCGGATCGGATTGAACTTTTACAAATCCGTTCATTTATGGATCAGATCGGATTATTGTCAAAATCCGATCCGATCCAATCCGTTAATCTGTTAATAAATAAATATATAATACATAAAAATTCATTTGTTGTTATTAGAGCATGTCATATATTTAATTTTATTTAAAAGCTATGTGTAAATATCCAAGCTACTCACATTTATAGTTTACACCCAATCGCACTTGTTGGAAACCCCCATAGCCCACCCCATCAGTTGGTTTAAAAAAAGTAATAGTTACCCGTAGTGTCCTTCACATCCTTCCATTTCTTCAAAGAAAACATCTTTCTTAAAAAGCATACCTAAACTCAAAATCCCCTTTGGGCCCCTTTCAAACGAAACACCCACCCGGACGTCACACCTCTCCTCCCTCGAAAGTACATATCTCCGCTAGTTGCCACCCTTGTCTCCAACCACGCATATGCTGCCAGATCTCCCTCGTGTATGCGCAACCAAACCTCCATCGTGCACGTCATCCAAACCTCGTCCTTTGCTCTCTCAGACCTCCCTCACGCCGCGACCAAGCACATTAGGCGCCTCTTTCCAACATCGTGCCATCGCGCATGGTCCTTGCCCCAAACCTCCCTCGTGTATAACCCTCCCTCTTGTACCGCGTAGTCAAGCAAGTCAGTTGCAGGTTAGTTGTAGTTCTTATTTGATATACACAAACTTGCAATTTTATTAAAAGTCAACGTGATACTTCTATAATTTCTACAAATTATAGGTACATTATGTATATTTAGTTATACAATTATTGTTCATACTAAATCAATAACAAGCATATATTTTTTGTTTTCCAAAAAATAGCTATCATTTTCTTTAATACTCTCAATTTTAGAACCATGATTCAAATGTTGAGGTCTAATGTGCTACAAACTTAATCACAACCTATGATGTGATAGTAGGTGAGTATTAAAAATCCGATCCAATCCGATCCAATCCATGATCCGATGGATTGGATTGGATTGGATTTGCATGTTTAATGGATTGGATTGGATTGGAAAAATAAAAAATCTGTTGAGTATGGATTGGACACGGATTGAGCCAAAATCCGATCCAATCCGATCCATGTGCACCCCTAATGCTGAGGTTGGAGCCCTCATCTCTCTCCGCCTTGCGAGACGCTGCCATATGGACTTGCTTCTGGAGGATTTGAGTTTGTTTCTGGTATGCCCGGGAGAAGAAAGGGCGGCCTCTCCTTTGGCCATTTCTTTGAAAATCTACCAAACTACATTTTCATCCTTGTTGAAATGTGATCCCCACATGTTGCATCGTTGAACCTTTGGCCTTATACATTCAGTCCTTCAAAGAAGTGTTGGACCATGCTGGTCCTCGGTATCTCATGATGGGATCACTTCTCCTGCAGATCTGTGAATCGCTCCCATGCTTCATGGATGGTTTGGTGAGCACCTTGTGAGAAGTTGTTGATTCTGGCTCACATCTGGTTGAGCTGACCGAGAGGATAAAATTTGTGCAGAAAGACGGATTTCAGTTCCTTCCATGTCGTTACAACCTTTCCCAAATGATTGACCTGGTACAGGGCTTTGTCTTACAAACTGAAGGGGAATCTCCACTACGTCCAAAGGAACATTGGGGTAGTGGGTAGTACAACAAATGCGTGAGAACTACTGCAGGTGAGTGTAAGGCTCTTCATTAGTGTTCCTGTGGAAAGATGGTAGAAGGGCCAAGAACTGAGGCTTAAGCTCGAAGTGAGAGTGCACCTATAGAATGCAGATCCACTCGGTCATCTGGCTATCTCCAGGGTTGTATGTCTCGTTCAACGTTGGTTTATGTCTTCCTTGTTTTGGCTCTTCCTCGTCAAAATCATCACGGGGTCCATCCCTCTTCCTCCTGCTGGTCTGTCTCCTCCTCCTGTTGTCTGTCAGTTGCTGTTGGATGGCTTGGATGGAGGCCAGCAACTGAGCATTCACTTGGTTCTGATCTGGCATCTAACCCTAATCAGGTTGGGAATGTGGTTGTCCCTTGCCCTTTCCTTGAGGTGCCATCTCCAGGTCTGAGTTAGAAGAAATAAACTTAGTATTCGGATCTGGGACTGAGGCTGGCTTCTATCTGAAATTAAAAGTCATAATCAGACCACTTGAAGTTGATTCCCAGCTGCCAAGTTGAATATAGAATTTGGGTCAATTCCAGGCTGTTGTGAATGAAAAAGATGTAGACTGTAGTCGACTCTCATTCACAATGCGAAGATGGGACAAAAGTGACCCCGCTTTATTGGTTGGGTTGAAAGAAGACAAGGAGTCTGGAGATTGGATGCAAAGTCCGGACCGAATTCTCAGGAATCGCCTTAAATTATTGACATGTCGAGTCTATGGAATCGATATGGTTATAGACGGAGTCCCGACTAAGCCATCCATAGATCGCCATCGTCAAGAAAAAAAAGATCGATGCAGGAGGAAAGATATGGTTGTCGAGGAATAAAACATAGTTTAAATAGTAGAAAAGCTCAAACTGAGCAAGGGTCAAAAGGAAGACACACATGATAAAATCTACACAACTGCACAAGACTTGATCTTTGAACCTTAATCTAGATCCATACAAACACAATACAAAATTGGGTTCACCAACTCATGCCATGTGAAGCCGTAATGGTTCGTCTATTTATTATCTTTTCAGTTTTAGAGTTGTTATTTCAAGCATATCTTCTAACAAGTCCTTAGCATGCTAACCCTATAGGAGAGAGAGTACTGCCAGAAAAGTATCTCGTACCTGTCCTTTTCCTTTGTAACATGTAGTCTACACTTTTTGAGGTCCTTGTAACCCTTCATAGATCCCTACTCAGCCAAAGAAATAGAGAGAGAAAGCCGAAGGCGAAACCGCTACTTCGATCCTCGCTCGTAAGGGAATCACCCATAAGCATGAAAGAACCTACTCGGATGCAAACCGATGAGATAGACACCCCCATGAAGGCGTGGCCTAAGCTCAATGCTTAAGACCATTTCGATGCTCCACACAAGGCGGGAACACCATCGCTGATAAGGTCCTACTCGATCACGTACGATAGAAGCGCCATTACTTAGGAAATCCAGGTGATACTCAAGGCAGTTACAGACTGGGTTTTTAGCTCTAATCCTTAGCTGGTCGTGCCTCGCTCATGGGAGGGGTTTTGGTCCCCTCCTAATATATCTGAAATCAATGAGTGCTTTATGAACCCAAGACAATGAAAGTCCATTACGGATTTTAATTAAGGTCAAAGTTTATTTAGCAATCCCCTTATTTTAATTTTTTTGGGTTTTCACTTTTTTTGGATCTGTTTGCATACAAATGCCTATCATTTTTGTAGATTTTCATTTAAGTCCTAGGTGCTCAAAATCAGAGGGAGATAACGATAAAGCCGTGCAAATCAATTCGATGATGGAAATCTCATCATTGAATCTAATGAAGCATGTTGAGTTAGAGGACTTACAGTGCTTCCTAGCTCTCTCCATGTGGTATGAAAGGCAGAATTTTTAAATCTATCTACATGGAGGTGTGCAATCGACAAAATCGCCCTAAACAGTAGCTGCTTTTAATAATAAAAATTATTCAGAGACAAACCCTAGAGTCCGGTCTTGGAGACATCTCGGTGCCGCCACAACGGGTCCTGCTAGCACTGTATGATATCTCTCACGGCACGTGGGTTGGAATCTAATAAACCAACACTTATTAGTTTGACTAGATCCAAACGTATGAGACTATAGGTATGTGCATTATTGTTAGGGTTTGGACCTAATTACCGAGGCAAGCAAGCCAAGTTTAGGGTCTCCATGCACAGAAAATAAATGAAAATAAGGCGGAAAATTCAAAACAACGAAAAACATAAAAGAAGGCGAGAAACCACGTAAAACTGCGACAAGTCCCCCAGGTGAACAGACACCCGAGCACTGGACCTCGTTGTGGAGAGTAGAGTCCATGTCTTAATTATTACAAATTACGAAGTCTCTCTCTCACCAATAGATACATAAATAAGGCTAAGCTAATTCTGTGGTAAGTTCCCTCTCTTTGCTTCCTTTGTAGCCTCTCCAACTGGTCAAGGGATGAAGACCAACCTCCACCAAACTTGGCTCCATCGACCTCATAAGAAGCCGTCCTCACATGACGAGCCCTTGGAAAAAAGTGACAAAGAAAATGTATATTAGCACAGATAATCAAATGAAATGAAAATGAGTTATATACAAAGAATAATTGAATGGCTATATGCAAAATAAATCAATTACTATTTACACCAATAAATCAATGAATAAGCAATAAAAGCTACACAAAATAAATGACAAAAATAGGCTACGCTCATTGCTCATCGGCAACTACGCCATTTGATAACTAAGGAAATTCGAAGGTCGCACGGTTTCACAAGGCGAAACCGCAATCAATATTTTGACCACTCAAAAGACCCTAGTTAGTCAGCAATTAACCCACGAATACAAATCAAGCAATGAATATCAAAATGTAAGTTAAAATTTATTAATCTCTACAACTAGATGTATAACAAGCAAGTATGTAGAGGTCGAACCACATGGAGAAAATTGGGTAACCTATGATTGTTTTTAAACAAAGTGAATTATGTGTAACCATGTCATTTATTATGTATCTAGACATGTACATTTTTGTGGGTTTTTAATTTTTATTTTTTTCAGTTTGTTTTATATTTTTGTATTTTGTTTTTAATTTTTTTTTATATTATATATATGTGGATTTTCATATTTTGTATTTCTTGATATAAGAAGTAATATAGGATATAATGTAATATATTTATAAAATAAAGGATAATATAGGCATAAACATAGCTAAAAATATCCAAAAATTATAGCAATACATATTTTTAGGTTTTAAACATTTTTTTACTATTTTTACATTTTTAGTGACTTTTGCTATTTTTATATATTTTTGAAGACAAAACACCCTAAAACAGGGATTTAATAAATATCTGATATTGAAATGGAAACTAAAAATAGCAAATGAAGTCCAAAATTTTCCAAATCAATTTACTACATAGTTCATAGTTTAATAAAATAATAGAGCAGAAAACACTATTTTTTGGGATTTTTAGGAGTTTTATAAATTTTTACCAAGGTTTTTGGGGTTTTCAATTTTAAGAGTTTTGTTTTTCTATTTTTTTGTGATTTTTGGTTTGAAGGCTAAAAATACAAAATAAGCAACATATATATATTTTTGGGGGTTTTCATAGGCGTTTTGATATTTTTTGGTATTTTATACTATAGACAAAATAAAAATATGCTCCTTTTAATTTTAATAAATGGTTAAAATGCTCAAAAAAGCAAAATAAATATGGGGCTTGAAAGTACATGCTACCGGGCATATAACCCTATTATTGTAGAATTTTAGGAGCTAGGGTGCTATTTTTAATAGATGAAATTCAAGCACAAAAAATCAAACACTAGCAGGGTCATATATGTAAATAAATTTAAGTTTGGGGGCCAATATAAAATTTATAAAAAATGTATAATGTATTTTTAAATTTATTGGACTAAACAGAAATATAAGAAGTCACAGGGGCTAAGTTTGGATGGACCTAGTTGTAATTAAAGTAAGTACATGGGCCTTTTTTTTTACAAAATGTCCAATTTGTTTTAAATGATACAATTTATTTACATCATTAATAAATAAATATAAAAAATGGGGTATGGTTTGTAAATTACCCCATCGTGCAGGCTATCGTACGGTCCTCCTTCCTTCACTTAATCACGTGGCGTCACCTGGTAGCACGATACCCCTTCGCAGATCTGCGGTGCCGATTTGATATTGGCCTTCATCAGAGGGCTGGAGTGGCATGATGGAACGGCCATGATTAGAACTTGAAGGGCACCTCCATCCAAGGGTTGTTGCTCTCTTGCCAGAACATGGAAGAACAACGAGCTTCCCTGCCTTTGATCGCTGATTTCTCCTTCGTCTAGCGATCTCCTGCAATGGCGTTGGCTCTACACCTCGAGGGGAGTTGTCTGCAACTGATGATGGTTGCTAGAAGGTTCAGGACTCCAAGGAGAGGCCTGGCGAGCTCGAGGAAGATAGGCGACCTGGGGGACTTCAAGTCGAGTCGAATTGAACCCAGAAGGGCTAAGTTGAGCCCATGACCTGCAAGAAATGATTTTAAATCTTCAAGGCAATAATCCTCATCCTGGTTTGAAGCTTTATAGCATAGGGAATGAGGTAGATGAAGGGGCTTCGGTGTACTATCGCAGAAGAGCTCCGATTCACAGATCCGACAAGGACCAGGGGATCTAATAGGATCGATTCGATGAAGAAAGCGACGGGGAACACAATGAGACAAAAAAATGGAGGTTGGAACGGGTTGGAATAATGGTGAATCGATCGGAGACCCCGTGGCTCCGACGAACAACAAAATTGAGATTTAAGCTAACCTAATTGATTAAACCTTAAAATAAATACTGGAATGAAAAGATGATATGAAAATCTAAGTAGAAATTAAAATTCACAGGTCTTATACCTACTATGGTCGGCAGGGAGCAGGGCGTGTGGGAGCGTCGCCGTGGATCTCCCCTTCTCCTTGCTCCGTTGCTTTCAGTCGCAGGGGAAGCCGCCGTTGTCACCGAAACTTCATGCACACACATGAGGATGCGCTTAAGAGCTCCAAGGGGGATACAAAAAGAACGCGGAGGGGGGAGTTTTATTATAAACAGTGAGTTCGAGTGATCTTGGGCGGTGATTGTTGACACGCTTGACGCTGATTGGAGGATCTAATGATCTCACGTGGTAGACAGATGTGAGGTGCGTGATTTTCGTGAAGCGCTTGAGGTGGAAAGACCATCAGGGTGGTGTCAAAAAATCGGAGAAGAAGAGGGACTCGAGGCTCTAACAGAAGTCAAAGCTGAAAGATGGGGAGTTGGCCGGGGTCAACGAATACCACACCCCTATTGGTCCACCTAAGGGCACTACAGGACAAAACTTCCCAAATATTCGAAAATAAATAATTAAAAAGTAAATGATTTTATTATTTTTTGAGTATAAAATAAAAAATATTTTTTATTTTATGTAGGTTTTATGATGATTTTTATTTATTTTGGGGTAATTTATTAGTAGTTTATTTTTAGGGATTTATTGTAGGTATATTCATATATGTTTTGACTATTTTATTTTTATTTTGTATATTTTATTATATTATTTTATTATCTTATTTTATGTATTTGCAACTTATTTTTAGGTATATATTATATTACTCAATTAAATAGGAGTATGATATATATAAGTATAAGTATTGGTATTTTACCTATGTATTTTATATAAGTATTTTAGTTTAATGTTTTATTTGTGTTTTTATTTTAGTTTTAATATGTACATATGTTAGAAATAATATTTACAAAATTATAAAAATACAAATTATAAAAATAAAGAATAAATAAAATGAATATTTTAATCGAGTGTATTATACAATAGGGGTCCAAAACCTAACTTTCACACCTTAACTCCAAAAAATATCAAACCATATTCATTAAATAGCTTATTAAAAATTATATGCAACTTAAGGTGATTTTGATATATTTTTAGTTTTATTTGAGAGATATGGGTCTGTGAAGTTGAGATTTTTGAATTTTATTCAGACTATAACTTTTACTCTATATATTATCTTTGTATGAAATCAATTTTGTATTTTGCTATATTTTATTATCTACAACTTTTATGTACAAAGTTTCTTCACTTGAGGTATAAAAAGTAGAAAATAAAATGGGTCCCAAAAATAAATAAGGAATGACTAAATGAAAGGGATTTTTATTGGATTATTGGCCCTTATCCCCCTACTTTATTCCTTGTCGACCTAGTCATCAAGATGCCTAGGTCTCGGGGTTTAGGGTTATAAAAAATCTTTGATATTTTATAACTTTTCTTTTCTTTTCTTTATTATATAATTTTGGCATTAAAAACAATAGTTTATACAGTATTTGTATAATAAAGAATGGATGTTAATTTTCTCAAATTAAGGGTATTTACATGTATGTACTAGTGTTTTTAGGGCCAACATGATAGAATAAAGGTGATGAAATGGAGATTCATCACCCCCTTGGAATGGAAGCGTCATGGTTATAAAATTTTGCATACTGGAAGACCTAGAATAAATCCGAAGATTTAGATCAATTTAGACTATCTTCTTCCGATTTTTATCATTATGTTTCTCATTCGATCATTGGGAGTTGGTATCGATCATATGCTTTCCAAAAGCATATATCATACCCAGGTATTAATCATATACTTTCCAAAAGTATATATCAAACCTACAATTAAGTCAAGCTTCCAAAGCGAGATGGCCATGTACAGAATTTGATCCCAATATCTCATGAGTGAGCTCATGTCTTCTAGTTCAGTAATGAACTTGTATGATCCCTTTGAGAGATCGTATTAGTCATATGCCCTCGTATGCACACCAACTTACCTGTATATAGACCTTGATTAGATCATCAACCTACCGGTCTGCCAAATGTACATACTTAAACATATAGTAACACATCTATCTCCAGTCAGAGGACATGTGCCTATATCTTGACAGCATACGACATATGTCTTGGTTATCTCAATTTCATTAAGTCAATTCTTTGACCTAATTCCTATGCAGAGGACCTGCATCAAGAGATCGGTTAGATATCAGCCCATTAGAGAAAGGATTGCCATCTCCTACTCAGGCTGGAGATTATCTCTTAATAATCATTTGACGGTGCTTGATGATTCCTCAATCTAACTCTTCAGATATTCATCCAAGCACCGGCCTTTATGATTCAACAATTGAATCAAAAATTGTATAATCATTAAGATGGCCATGGTACATAACCCTAATTGTATTAAGGGACCTATTATGCAAATTATTATTCTTCATGATTTGGAATAACATTTATTACATAATGGATCGTCGTGGGCTCGCATGTCCAACATTCTCCCACTAGACCAAGGAGCCATTAATGAGTTAATCTTTTAGACCCACACTCATGTGCTAATCATAAGCTATTTAGAAAATAGCTAGGTAAGTTGACTAGTCACTCTGTTCTTGAGAGACTACGCCAAGTACTTTTATGTTACTTGCATATATCCTAGTAACATTGCTTGTATCCAATGCGAGTGTTGCATCTTATGCAACCAATACTCAATTTTGTTAAAGCAGTTCTAGTGTCTTTGACACTACAACTCAATAACCATTATAACTAGTATGTAATTTCAAGTATCCTTATCAGAATGCCCTGATTCCTAGAGATCTCTATCTCCTATGGTATCTGCAGTTAAGACCTTTTAGATCACTATCTATAAAGTCTTTAAGTTTTTGAAGACAAGACTTAGAGATCACTAAAGTCTTGTCATCTTCGATGATGTTTTTATTACTACAATCGAGTGTTTTATCTCCATAATAGGATTAGTAAAAATTGACTACTCCCACTGCATGGTAGACATCTGATTTTTGTACACATCTAGCATACACCAGGCTTCTCATAACTGGTGCACAAGGGCAAGCAGTTTTAACATTCACTTCCTCAACTCTTTGAGGTGTTATCCCTCCAGATAGATTAGTACCATATTTTAGTACCATATCTTAACGCAAGGAAACCTTTATTGGGATTTTCCCAAAAATGGAATATGTCCAAGGTGCACCACTAATGTGATGGTTCTAATGCCCTCTTCTCTTTGCTTCTGAACATCTTTAGAACTAAGATATAATAGACATCCTTAAGATCATATCTTGAGGTATAAAACAAGCAGATCATAAAACACATGTCATTCAAATGATTAGGATTTCATCTACATTTAGCACGATGAACACAATGACAATCTCGCTAAGCTTCACATGGTTCATCAAGATTTTGTATGAAATCACAACCTTTATAATTTCATTAAATTTGTTGCTCCAACTACAAGAAGCTTATTTGAGTCCATGGATGGAATTTCTTAGTCTTGCACACCTTGCATTTCTCAACTATGAAGCTCTGGGGCTACTTCATATGAATATCCTCGGCGAGGAATTCATAGAGGAATGCAATCTTGATTTCCATCTTGTAGATTTCATAGTGAAGCTGTGTAGCTTAGTTAGCAATATTTTGATGGGTTTGAGCATGGTCACTGGAGAGCAAGTCTCACTACAAGAGATGTCTTCTCTTCGTTTGTGGATACGATTCATGCTTTGAAGATATCTACCTTCTCATCAGACTCCCTCTTTCCCTTGAAGATCCATTTACACTTAATGGGTCATACCCTTACAGGCGGATCCTCGAGGGTCCTTATACAACACTTGTGTATGGAGTCTACTTTAGATTTATTGCTAACATCCATCTTTCCATGTCATGATCCTCAGAAGCTTCATCATATGCAGTCGAATCATTGTCAGACTTAACTGACACATGAAATCCATACCCTTTACTTGGTTTTACCACCCTCAAACTAATTTGAAGAAGTATGTCTGTTTCATTTTTAATTGACCTTTTACTTTCAGATTTCAGGAGCCTCATTATCTTCTCAAGATTCAATGAGTCCCTTTACTTCATCTTATCTCGATTCTCAAGAAAAGTCATCCTCTTAGAATCATATTCTTAGTTATGAATCTTTTAAGAATCTCAAGGTCACAAAGTAGGTATCCAATACCATCCTTTTATTCCTAATGAAGTAACACTCTCTGGTGCAAGATTCCAGCTCACCTGCATTCTTGACATGATCATGGACCAAGCAACCCTAAATCCTCAAGTGTCCAACACTAGGCTAGGTTCCAAACAATAACTTATGAAGGGTTTTTGTGTTTAGATTTGCATGAACTCTTATTACGGGATATATATTGTAGTCTCTACTAGATATATACCTGGAAACTAAGAGGTAATTATGCTAAGAGTCATCATTGAACACATCATGTCACATGATCCAATTACATCCCCCTACAACTCTATTGAGTTTAGGTGTATTAGGAGGAGTGATATAGGAATGACATTCCTATCTCCATAAGGTATTCCTTAAATTCATTTAATAGACACTTGCTACCTTGGTTAGTTCAAATTCATCTTCCTTCAAACTTTGGTTCCAAACCAAAATTGTGAAATCTTTGAACATTTCAAAGGTTTCTAAGGTGAAGGGAAGAAATCTCATATCACAAATAATCATCAATCGATATCACATATCATTAATGTTTATTGTGATATAGATGATCTACATACATCAATATGTATGAGAACTTAATTATCTATGCATCTTACACCATTCCCAGAGAAAAGGAGTTTTGGACATTATTGCTTTGAATACAACATTTACAAGTATGTAAGATTTGAAATTTCAGACACTCTAAAGTTTCATCTCTTACAAGTCTATTGATCTCATCAACGGACATATCTCCAAGGTTTGATGCCAGATCATTGTCAAATGATCTTCTTCCTGGTTTGAATTTCAGTATTTAGAAATGTTAATGGACCATTCATTAATTTTCTAATTTAGCAGAGTCCTCTAGATGCTAGATTACTATCTGAAATATATCCATCACAACTCTTTATGATAAGACTATTCCAAAATATATGTTTATTTCCAACATTTAGAAATAAATGATGAGTGTATTCTAATATCTAGGTCATAGTGAAATTATGAAGTCTATTTATCCAATAGAGATTGTTGCAACAATTGCATCAATGTCCATTTGGATAAGTATTAAACCTTAAGATCAAAATTTCTAGTCTTCTAAAACACATGCAACCAATTGCAAGTGTTATTAGAAGGATGAGATACAATTATTAGACTTTGATCTTATCTAACAAGAAAGTCAATATCAATGATTATATTTAGATATAAAATATACCGATGCACTATTGGAGTCCTTCTCTAAGGATCCTAGATAGTCTAGATAGTCAAACTATCAATACATCAGCTTATTGTAGTATTGGAATTCATCCAACTCTTTGGTTGTCATATGGAAGTCCCAGAAGTAAAATCAACTCTTTGACTTTCCTTCTTACTTGAGTCAGACCCATACTTCCACTACGCTTCCTTCATCTATAAACAATCATTGCTTAAGACAAAGGATCTCTTATGTTAAATTCAAAAGTTTCAATATAAGATTATTTCAACATTTATTCATGCCTCATTTAATTCATACAATATGAATCTTATGAAGCTTCATGAATGACTCGAGTATAGACAATAGAATGATGACACTCATCATATCAACATCCATCTAAACTCTTAAAAAAATTGGTTCATGCAGGTACTCAAACATTTTTGAGTACACCATCTCTTATCAAGCCACCATTCTGTATAATGCAGTAAATCATGTCATTCATGATTAAATATTGAGAGCACATATATATGTCAAAACACCATCTTAGGTTTCATAAGGATTTTCGATAATTACAATAATAATTAATATGATACTTTCAAAGCACATTTGATGAGAGATCAAGACTATAGAGGCATACAAACCCAAGGTTGTTGTCCTATTGTCAATTTAATTATCATTCCTCATTATTTATGAGGAAACTTGCACATTGCAACCACATACATTATGTGTCCAACTGCAAGTACAATATCTTTATCATGGATCCAATCCATGATATTTTACCAGTTATTATTGAGTATGGTTATGAGTGGGTTTAATGTAGGTTATCCGGAGGAATATAATTTGCATAAATACATATTTTATTTTGATTAAGGATTTTGCATCAAAGTTGCCTTGACTTGTCAACTCTGAAAGTTCATTCCCTTATTCACTTCCAAAGTAAGAGACATACAAGATCTGGGATCTCCAACTTACCTTTGTTACATCTCAATAATATGAGAACTTGTAACTTGGATAAAAAGAAGCGGGAACTCATTCCTCCTTGCAAGTCCGACTTGCATTTCCCAATTCGGTCTTTAACACCCGAGCCCTCCACCCCTAAGGCGATGTTAACCCAATATTAATTGAACCAATCGTCAACATGAATAACACTCGCTATACGCAATCCAGTATCGTCTAATAATATGAGGAATCAATATTGGGGTCACTATCATACGACCTTACTCTTTCGAGAAGCAAAGTGCCCGATCCTTGTGCGCTTGTATGCATGAACTGTCATTTCGGACACGCGTCTCCTATATACAATCCATGGCGACGGAACCCTTCATCTTGACGGGAGACCATGGATGTCACTTATGTGATCCTCCATATTATGTTCAAATTTCTAATTAATTATAATGAATCATCTTCACATAATTAATTCTTCAAGGGAAATATTACTTTATTCATAATAGAATGTTTAATTGGATATACTTGATTGTTACTTGAAGGATGGTATAATATCAAAATATGTATTACTCAAAATTTAATAATTAGAAAATACCTTATGATCATTTCAAGCACTTTCCTTTCCTTACCCGCTATCATGGACAGTATGCACAGGATGTGGGACAAACCGCTCACGGAGCAACATGCTACCCCAACGATCCCCGAGTAGACACCATATCCGCCTCAGGTCAGGATAAAGTGATTTGATCATATTGTATGTGAGATGATATTCGGTTTTTCAACTGAAGTTATACCATATAATATTTATGAAAATTATTTTGATTAATATTATAAGGATATTTTCTAAACAATCCCCAATCCTATTCAAGTATCAAAGTTTGTTGGAAAGTTAATTATAACCAAATCGATCAAGATCGATTATCTTATCATGTTGGTTATGGTCATTCAAAAAATAATAATCTTTATTAAATATTTCACAAATATTTAATAACTAATTATTCTAGGAGATTAACCATTAATTTCTATGAAGCTAATTGAATGACAATCACAAGATTCTTGTTAAATTTTGTTAAGTTTCCAGCAGTGACACATGTTTACTAAAACTAACAAATCTTGAGCAAATAAACTCCAAATCATGCAAACTAAATTTCCTTCATTTGCAAATTTAATTTTCAACTCCAAGTGATGGACACACATTTCTAGATGTTTTAAAACTGTGGTTATCTCTTGATTACGTTCCAAAAATACCATTCCCATAACAATGGACACATGTCTACTAAAATGGTTATAACTTGACCGAACATATTCCAAATCATGCAAACTCAAGTCTTACGATTTGCTAATAAGATGGGGAACATAATACAAATGATAAACTCACGTTTTAAGGAACTTAAGTTAGGCAAAAAGATTGCGTAAAATAGGGTTGCGTGAATAAAATACGATAAAACATTCACACAACTAAAAATGCCCATGTCATATTGGGTTTATGGATCATATCCGAAACCTCCAATGTAGCTCTGATGCCACTTGAAGGTTATGGAGAAATTTTAGCACATCACGGAATCATGAAGATCGCATCATATGCAATCGAGAGCGACTAGTCGCACTAGTTGCTCAGGGTAACGGAATTTTTTTAAAAAAATCAAAGCGATGAAACCACATGATCCAAGAGCATTTTCGGATTATTTCTTCTAAACCAAAAATGGGTATTAAGGTTACCTCCGGAAGCATAGTTGCGATCATATCTCTAAAGTAAGAAACATATTGTCTCAAGTCCGATCCAATGGAGGAGATGCTTGCGAGCACGTTGATGAAACACGTGTCCTCGCAATCCATGTTGATGATCCAAGCAGCGAATCTCCTAATCTTGTCTCACTACTTATGATGTCTTATTCACGAATGAGGCACGCCGAAGAAAACCAAGATCCACAAGCAGTCGAAGCGATAGCACGATGATGTAGCAAGGACGGCAACGACTCTCTCTAGGGCACCAAAGTGGACGCCCATAATGAGAGAGAGAGAGAGTAAACATGTAGAGAGAAAGAATTGTGTATCATGTGTGTAAAAATAAAAGGCTAGGTCTACCCTTCTATTTATACAATTTTGGATGTCCATGGATCACAATCCATGTGCACACAAATCCAATGGATGAGATTGATATTTGCTTCCAATCAATGGCCATGATTTTGTTGTGTTTTTAATTACCAGCAACAAATATGTTGGCTAATTATTTATATCGAAATCAATTAATATATTTCATCTTAAATTACACAATGAAGGATGGAATTAATTGGAATGAATGGAGCCACATTCCATATATGGGGTGGACGCCCACCAAGTTGAGAGAGCTCAACTTGGTTGTCCACCCTTGTATGACAAGAAGGCTTCATCGTTCTAATTTTGTTGAGATATTATTCTTCAACAATAATTTCACATATGCAATAACTTTTATTGCATAATTATTCACTAAAATAATTCTAAATTATTTGTTGACAATTTCAATCATGCCATTAATATTTATGAATCGTACTCATACATCCAAAATAAAATATAATTACATTTACAATTAATTATCCATTTTTAATCCAATTCACATTAATACTTAATTCACATATACCAATTAAAATTAACTCTTTATAATATATTATAAATAAAATTTATAATATCCATGAATAATATGGATATTGCTATCCGCATTAATCATATCCTTGAAAATTAAATCACATTTAATCATCTCAGATGTCCGTTCTCATGTGCCTAAATAATATGAGTCACAATCATATTATTTACAATAATTAAATCACATTTAATTATTCATTTTGCTCAATGCTCAAATACATTATCAGCATTGGAATTATTCTTGAACTCTTTCAAGAATAGTGCACTTTCTCTGCGGATACTTGGAGATAAGGACATGGCGATTGTACGTTCTACGTATAGTGACTTGGATATTGAGATCATATCTCTAATACAGATCTCAGGGACTTCCCATAGATGTTTGATTAAATAAAAGTTGTAATCTTCTCATTGCATCTGAATCACATTCGGATCACTATCCAACATTTGGACCAAAATTAGATTACTTCTATATTTAGAGGAGTCACTAAAATCTGGACATGTTTCATCACTCTCTCAGAATGGAAGCGTCATGGTTATACAATAGTTTATTGATCACATCACATTCAGGTATTCCTAATACCTGTACATCCTGCATACTGAAAGACCTAGAATAAACCCAAAGATTTAGATCATTTTAGATTGTCTTCTTCAGGGTTTTATCATTAAATTTCTCATTTGATCATTAAGAGTTGGTATCGATCATATACTTTCCAAAAGCATATATCATACATAATTATTGATCATTTACTTTCCAAAAATATATATCAAACTTACAATTAAGTCAAGCTTCCAATGCGAGGGAACCCTACGTGGAATTTGATCCCAATATCTCATGAGTGAGCTTAGTCTTCCGATTCAATTATGAACCTATATGATCACTTTGAAAGATCGTATTACTCATATGACCTCGTATTCACACCATCTCGCCGGTGTATAAACCTTGATTAGATCATCATCCTATCTGTTTGCCAAATGTACATACTTAAACATATATTAACACATCTGTCTCCAGTCAGAGGATGCATGCCTCTATCATGATAGCATACAACATAGGTCTTGGTTATCTCGATCTTGTTAAGTCAACTGTTTGACCTAACTTATATAACACCTCCGAATATATATTCCTTTGCAGAGGACCTGCATCGAGAGGCCGGTTAGATATCAACCTATTAGAGAAAGGATTGCCATCTCCTACTCAGGCTGGAGATCACCTCTTAATAATCATTTGACGATGCTTGATGAGTCCTCAATCTAACTCTTTAGATATTCATCCAGGCACCAAACTCTATGATTCAACAATTGAATCAACAGCTGTATGATCATTAAGATGGCCATGGTACATAACCCTAATTGTACTAAGGGACCTATTATGCAAATTCATTATTCTTCATTTCAGATCAGAGAATGATTTGCAATAACATTTATTGCATAATGGCTCGTCGTGGGATTGCATGTCCAACACTAACCTAACTCTAAAATTTCACAAGATAGAGGACCGAACTTTTAAGGTCATCATTTTATTGAGTTGGTGAATTTTGGGGTTTGTTTGTTTATATTGGTGTTTGTTTGTGTGCATACTCGATCTTCTCTATGCATTTGCGCCTTTTTCTTGCATATTTTGACTTAACCATCGTGATATTCCGATCCTCATCTTTTTTTCTCGAAGATGGCTGACTGGAGTTATTTTTATCCATATTTCGCGGACCCTTCTTACTCTCTAGCCGGCCCACCTTCATTTTATTAGGAGGACTTTGCTCCTGATTTTCCTTTTTTTACATATCCGCCTCATCCACAGTTTTAGGCATCGAATTTTGATTTTTACCAACCACCATCACCATCGCATTCCCCACCATCCCACTCAACTAAGACTGAGTTGTTGGAGTCACCTATTATGGATACCGCTCTTGAGTACATGACCCAGATAATGGAGCAAATGAATCAGAGGATAGATGATCTCGCTAGTATAAATAAGAGCCATATTGACGCTTCACCTTCCTATGCCATGGATTCACTAAGGAAACCGACGAGAGCTTGCAATCGCCCAAAATAAAAAAAATGAGAAAAATATAAAAATACCAAAAGATAATAATGGGAGACACCTAGTCGAATCGAGGAGCAAAGAGAGGGCACCCTTTCCATATCCTCTGCTTGCACATACATGCACACCAGTTCCCACCTTTCCCCTAAGGATGACACTGTACATACTGCTCTTAGTCATCCTTGTATAGATGATGATTCCGATCTCTTCCCTTGTATGGAAGAGATAGAAAATCTTTAAAAAAATGTTGACCCATCTCGAAGTGGCGGTAACAATTCATGATATTATTGAGGCCCCACTTCAAAAGGCCATGTACCAATTATCTGCACCTCCACCTAAGGAAAGAAAGCGATGACACAGATCCGAGCGACATCTTCTCACGTGGCCACTGCCTACACCATGACCCACCATCCACTCTATAGGAAAGGGGGCATTGCTACAACACTCATTAGATGTACCATTTCTGACCACATGTATGATCATACTCTCCTTGATGGTGATGCATTGATTAATATAATACCCTTCTTGGTACAATTTCTTCATCTTAGGCCTCTAAAGAAAATCAAGACGATTTGTAAATTTGTTGATGCATCAATAAAGAGGCCGAAGGGTATTCTTGAGAATGTCGTCATTCAGATCCACGGCATGAGATACACTGTTGATTTCGTTGTATTGCCCATGGAGACCTCCACCCCCGTAGAGCGCTCTCCAATCATCTTGTGACGACCCTTTCTCTCCTCCACGAGAGTCGTTATTGATTATGGATTTCGATGAGAGTGTTGTCTTGATCATTGCACCCACCACGGACCAGGAACCCACATCTGATGGGAGTGTACCCATGTCAGCCGACCCCGAGGACTATGAACTATCTGCTGATATCAAAGAGATTTGTTTTATTATGGATGACATTAAGACCCGAGAATTCCTCTTCAAGGAGGAAGACTCGAACAACGTAGACCTTGGAGTTCCCTCTTCCCGTGTGTTGCATTGTGTTGATGACATTTGTGGTATTTACACGATATATACCTTAATGTGGAAGGCAGACTTGGGAGAGACTTCATAGGACAGATTTGACCTGACTACTTCCATGGTTGAGTTCGTGCCTTTTCATTTTGAGATTCCAGAGATTTTCCAGGTCAAACCTGACCACACTTCTTCCACTGACCAGTTCGTGCCTTTTTGCTTTGAGACTGCTGAGGATTTAGATCATGTCAATCCTGTTCGGTGTGAGTCAGATGATGACTCCGATATCGACTTGCACCTTGTTAGATCCATCCCTCATCGATCATGCAAGAATGTACGCTTTCTACCTTCTTGATCTCTATATATCCTCCACCTTGTATATCCACTCTCATTTCATGTCCTTCCATCTACAGTTCCACTCATCCACCTCATTCTGAGTTTTTGCCTTGCTTGGGAAGTACTTTATGCTAAGTGTAGGTGGGTGGATGAGTCGAGTGTTCATTCTTCATTCTGTTTCATCACTTACGTTGTTGCCTATACATAGGGCTCTTTTACCCAAAGTATAGAGGGAGTGATGTGTACAATCACCCAACGTTTTTTTTCTTTCTATTTACCAGTCCCCTCAACTGTCTCCTCTCTTGTTGATATTTCAGTCTATACTTAGGATATCTTACCCTAAGTATAGGGGGATACATATTGAGTTGTGATCTGTTCATTCCCACCCTCAACCCTCCCTACATGTAAAATACAATTTGTTATACTTAGGATTAATTGATCCTAAGTATGTAGGGGGGGGGGGACGATTGACTTATTATTCTTCGTTCTTTCATTCTTTATTACGTCGTTGTAGTATAGAATCTTCTATACTCAGTACAAATTATGTCTTCTCTTTTTCTCTCTGATCTATGAGGAAGGTCAAGCTATGTATAGGGGGTCGTA